>JAJEKV010000048.1:7853739-8255487 GCA_021234155.1 Isoetes taiwanensis | reverse complement strand
GGAAGGGCGCCGGGCCGGGTGTCGGGTGTGGCTGGCGGCCACAAACCTGCAAGGGCCACCCAAGGCCAGTTCCTTTGCAAGCCGGGCTTCAGGCCCAAGAAACAATCCCCAAGCTTTCTCTGCCTCAAGACCCATGAAGGAGCTTTTGCACGGTAATGGATGGGAGGGAGGGTGGAAGGGCTGAAATGTTAAATGAAGATAACATGGAGCTGCTAATGGTCAAAATGACTTTGGGACACGATTGGATCTCACTCTAAAACTGGCAGGGAGCAAAGAGGAGGGATGCTGAAAGAAGGAAGGGGTGGAGGGAGGGCAAGAGAAGGGAGGCAAGGCCCATCCCAGTGAATTATGAATATATAATCAATAATCAATTAAATTAATTAGATAATTAATTAAATAATAAATTAAACACAATTCAAATTAATGCCACCACCAACAAAATAAATGTGTAATGACTAATAACATGAATGTAGAAATGGAAGAACCACATGCATGAGCCCAAATGGAACAAACACATATTCATGCCTCCATTCAACATTCCTAGAGTCGTAGCCATGCATGCCCATTCCCATTACAAAAAATTACCATATCAACAAGGCCTTAATAGAACAAATACCACTACCAATTAGTTTCTAGTTAAGAATCAGATAATGATATTTTTCTCGGCCGCTAGGGCTGGTGAAATGCAAAACCCTCACCACTCCCTTTTTCTCCGCCTGGCCAGGTATACCAAAATGGGCCATTCTCCTCTTCAAAATAGAATGAAAGCTCCAAACATTCTGACCTGACAAATAATATGGGGTTGATGATGCAATGGCCATGCCCTCGATCGAACCGCAGGATGCTAATTCCTCCTTCAACCCTTGAAATCGCCCAGCCCATCCTACAGTTGAGCTCCATTCCATCAAACTCCAGGATTTGGGGTTTCAATAATCTACTAAGAAAATAGTGCAAGAAATAGGTGCCATGGAAGTGGGATTTTCCAGTGATCAATCATGGCATTTCCCTTCACCTTGTAGATCTTTGAAGCCAAAGAATTTTCCTCATTCTCTCCTCTTGAGCAGGTGCGATCATCTCACGACCTTTGAGAATCCCATGTACATTTCGATACGAGCTTACAAGAAATGTTCGATTGGATATGTATTAGATTTCTATTCCCGGCAGCTCTCTCGGGCTTCCTTCTCTTGTGTTAAAAGCAAACATCTAGATTAAAAATAGCATTTAACATCCTTCTCTGTGTTGGTGCCAAACATCACTAAAAGCTCAGATATGGAGGCCTCGCCCACAGGAGTCGCGGGCTGCAAGGCAGAGCAGACATAGGCCCAAAATTCCACAAAAAGCCTCAATCCACAAATCAACCAGTCTCCGCCTTCAAATCTTTTCAAGCCATTTAAACTAAAGTTAGACTGGGAAGATAAGGTCATTGAACCAAGGTCAAAAGTTGATTCGCCCTCGAAACCATGCACGAGCTTTGAAGGCTGCATGGTCGGGTATCAATTTAAGACCGAAGCATCAAACCATCAGAAGCATAAGGTCGCCTTTGCTGCCGGATTTGCCCTCGCTAAGCCTGAGTCATTCCAAAAATTCTTTATCAATAGCCCCCTGAAAGCTCTCATGCACCCTGAGGTCGACATTACCAAGATCTTTCAAGACTACTCGAGCTCGTGAGGATGTAGATGTGGCCACCAAGAAAGCTTCTTGCTATCTTGAAAGAAGCTACCACCTAATCTGATCGCTCTTCAAGAAACATGGCCTATGCTTTGTTCCAAAGCGTAAAACAAAGTCCCCAGCCCTTGGGTAAATGTTAAGCATGGGCTGTGTTCAAGCCACGAAGCCGGAAAAAGCTACCAGGAAAAAAAAGCCCCATTTTACACATGGCTATGGCACCCCTCCGCTATTTTTAATATGGTGGATTAATATGGCTGGCCAGGTGCATGGCTATGGCCTCCTCTTCCGCTTCATTGTTTTGTTTTGCGATCCCCAAGACGATGTTTGATCGGGCATTCCATTTCCTTTGCACTTCTCTCGCGAACTAAACAGCATTACGGCCAAAGTCTCAAGAATCATACTGCTCAAGGCACCGTTCCATAAGACTCACTTAACGGAACCCATGACTGTCTTCCGAGAAGAGGGCATGTTTGTCAATTCCTTTAGTCATCCTTGGTTTGAGCTCTTGTCATCATGTGGTGGTGCTAATTTGAATTTGACCTCCCCACTGTCTCTTTGTCCTCAGATGGACCCCAAGTTCCCATTATGCAGCTACATGTAACGAAGCGCACGGTACGATTCCCCACTGCATCTAAGAATGAGCTCTTTGCATACCTAACGTGACTTGTAATGAGCCCGCTTTCATTTTGCGGATCAATTTTCATTCAATATCATGGAAACGACGCGGAAAACACTCCATTATACTCTTTAACGGTCAAATTTCTTCTTCATCCTCGACCTTTGGGCGAAGCAATTCCTTCCCGGCCGCATCGAAACCCAAATTTCAGGCAGTTTTGTTGCTCTGTGGATATCTCTATATTTCAAATTCCTGGCCAAGCATCATTCTTAGCCGCGCAAAGGGTGCGTGATTCTCGAGGAATTTCTGCGGATCTTTCTAAGATCACATTTAAAGGATTATGAAATTCGAGGAATTTTGCCCTCGATCTTAAAGGCCTATGAAGCTCAGAAAGGCCCTCAAGGCCCTTTTTCTCCTTCTCGACCGGGCCGAAGCAAATGATTGAAAACGCTAGATTAGGCCTTCTCACCGGCGAGTCGAGAAAGGCCATAAAAAAGAAAAAAAAAATTCCCATTTTTCTCTCGATACATTTCTCGACTATCGAAAGGCCCTCGACTTATGCTTCAATTTGAGTTGATTTTCTCGACCGCCAGTCGAGAAAGGCTCTTAGACTTCATGCAAAAAGTTCCATATAATAGTTTTGATAGCCTCGACCATCATCGCCTTCTACAATGTAGTGAATAATTTTATGAATAAAAATTGTAAGGCAGAAAATTTCACTTTCATTGGTTTTAGATGTCCTCTTTACCTCGAATCCGCTAACTTCACGGTAAAATAGACCACGAGTTTTAACATTTTTTCGATATAGGAAAACAACCATCTTCCAAAGCACACGCTGATTTTTAAAACTCTTCCCTTGTCCCATCCTCGAGAAAACTCCAAGAAAGCTTTGATGCACACTAACAGCATGTACCTGAATTATGGACAGCTTTCGGCTCCGGGGTGCTCTTTTGTGTAAAAATAACAAGGTTCCAAAAAATGGAATGGAATGAGACCCACTTTAATTAAATAATGACTTCTAGTTAGTAGCAAAGACTTTTTAACTCGCGACTTTGTTGCAGAATGTGGAAGGATGATATGTAAATAGTGGATGGCATAATCAGGAAGTCTAGTGGAGCAAAGATGGCATCCATGGTTGGAGATGAAAGCATTTGCAATTGCAATAAACAGGATTCAAGATTCCACTCTCCTCAGAAGCCCCATGCATGCAAATGGTGATAGTTCTTAATTTTGACGTGCTATTCTTCCTCCTTCTCACTTTGACATTTGATCCTGTTTAAGAATGTAAGATAATAAAGGATGCCTTCTTTGTGCTTGAAGCTTTGGTGTGTTTTGCAGAGGCCATTTTTTAATGGAGGGCATTTTAGAAATCAAGAGGTGGATGCATTGTTTAAAATGTAACTCTTTGCATATTAATTTGTGGATCAGAAATCCTTTTCCTTATTAATGGCCTTCTATGTGAAAGGATGTCGTGCTCTTGCCATATCTGGTCCCTCGCGTTAGTCCCAATGGTATTCCTCGTTGCACCGCTCAGAAATATTTTCCGGCTTATGGACCCTCGCTTTGTAACCGCGCTTCTTGCGCTGATAACACTTTGTTTTCCTCCATGTCTCAAAAATTCAAAGAACGAATCATCCTTTCAACGAACATATCGCGATAACCGAAATACGAGGTTATCAGATGCGTATTTCGAATTTAATTAACAATATTCCCAGGACTTAATACATGCCAAGATTTATTTATGAATGCACAAAACCAAGAATTGACTTTAGTTGACAAGAAAAGTTAAGAACGCCATTATATAATACACATCTATATCAATATACTCCATCTCATAATGTAAAACTAATATATATCTACTTGATATACACAATTAGAATTAAAAAATACTATAATTGTATTATCCACAGCGATCGCTAAGAACGATGATTATGCATAAAATCATAGCCAAGAACGCTCAAAATCAGTATCCGAAAAGACTTTACGCCATTCATTGGCATCCCGAGTTATTGTCAACAAAGAACATTCAGTAACCAATATTCGAACATAACGAGCTCAAACTGGGCTTGAAGCCACTCAACCAGTCTGATTGCCAATATCGTGCCGAAATATAAAGATAATGAAGACGACCGGTCAATCACCGTCTTCTGTACCTTTTATCGCATCTAGCAATCTCAATATTAAACAACAATAAGGTCGGGAAGTTCTGGTAGGGTTATTAGAATATTGAAGATGGTTATGAGCGCTTCAACTTTATCACTCCTCCAACTAGTAAACCCCGCCATTCATGGTAAAGCTCACCGAAAATGACCGCCTTCTAATGAAGGCAATGATTGCATCAGATATCGCCAATTGAATTGCCAGGTATTTTACAGGCCACTCTTCGACTCGTCCTACCGTTTGCCTGTCGTCTTCCTTTGCTCAACCGATGACATATGAATAACTCTATCGGTGGAGGCCTGTTGTTGCCATCCGCTTTCGCGATCCATTCAGCCACACTGCATATGGTAGTACCAAACGCAGCGTGCCGCAACGGCGTAAGCATGTAATCAATATCACCGATGTTCCTCGCTCTAACGCCATTTATCGGGTCAATAACAAAGCAGGCGCAATGTGGGATGGACGTTAATGAATAATAATCGTTGTTTAATTCCACGGTCGGCATGGAATTATAACAGCGATGTTTTTGTTCTTCATATATCAAGAAAGCAGCATTGTAATGGTTTGCGATTGTGTGAACACCATAAGACCAGAAGCCGAGGCATTGTTCACGGTATCAAAGGTAAAGATGTCATCATCGTTATTATCGCTATATTGTCGGTGTCGGAAGAACATGCCTCTTTGTTAATCGCAGGGATGCTATTAAAGGATGTCGTTGTTCAGTTCCTCGATATAATTGAAGGCGATTGCTTCAACATTCGTTTCTTTTGGGGATATAAGAGTTATCTAATTGCCAAAGTTTGCCGAGCCAAGCTTGTCTACAGTAATGGCATTCAGTCGTTTAGACGTTGCTGGTTTCCTGATGAGTTCCTGCATTTACGCGATGTAGCAACATTTCGTCAGTCGAAAGTTTGTTTCTGCTATCGTATCGCTTGGCCATCGTAGCGTAGGTCGCATATATGCTTGCTACAAATGCTATCTTCATATATCGGCCTCGCTACGTAGTAGCAGAAGCTATACATTGATATTTTGTAGAACGCGGTACGCAAAGACTTCATTTATGAGCGTTGATACTACGCCATCAGTTCGGGAACTATAATTCATCCAAAACCAATCCTTTATTGGATCGCCTCATAAATCTTGAATGCCATTGTAGCTTCTATAGATGTTATTAGTCCGCCAATGGAACGCATCATTTCTTTAGGTCTTGAATAAGATAATGGGTTTACGCCCTAAAGAAACAAGTGTTTGAGCTTGTCAAACACATGTGCCCGCTTAGGCCGTAACTTTAATTCCCACGACATCCTTTTTGTCGTGATCCATCTCACATTAGCAAACAAGAGGGAATGGCGTTCTTCTAATTCCCACAATAGCAACCAAAGCGGTGCTGACGGGTGGGCGGGCTGGTCATGGGTCGCGGTTTACGTTTGAATCGGCATTTTGGTAATCACCTCAGGCAATAAGGAGAGAGTAGCACTCCGTGCCCTTCAATGGGTGTCACTCGTTCCTTTGAATCTTTATGGTGTGTCTGCCACAATCTCCATACTGCATAATGGGTTTCTCTTCCTTACACCAAAATACGTATGGAGACCCAAAGTCCGCTCCAACACTCCGCTTGTAATTCCAATGCCAGCCACTGGCCGCCGCCAGCTAATCGCGGATTGTGTGTGTATTGCTTGCTCGGCCCACCACATCCACATTTAACTCTTCTTATAACCGCTGGATGTTGGTCGAAAGCAAAGCTGTGATTGATTGAACGAGGGACATGTATCTCGCTTCCGTGAGCAAATAACAAATAAGTTGATTTTTGGATCGCTTTTGCTGACTTTGTATTGGACACATGCATAGATTCCCTCGGCCATATGGCGCTTGGTGCCACTAGGATGACATTTTCATCCCATGGGTGAGGTCAAGGTTAATGGGATGCGAAAAGGAATGAGGACAAGCAATGGAGGTTAACCACAAATGCTAAATGGGTTTTAGTTGTTGATGGTTGGAAGGCTTGCTGCTCCACCATTTTAGAGAGAGTTATTATATGTCATGGTTGGGAACAAAAGGCAAAAGGAAAAGGAAAAAGACAAAGGCAAAGCCAAAGGCAAAGGCAGCAAAGGCAGCCAAAGAAGGTTGAAGTTTGGTAGGCTGTATAACACAACCTGAAATTCAATTGGCGATATCTCTGCAATTACAGGTCCAATTTAGGTGAAACTTACTTCATTAGAATTGTATCTCGAAGTCTAGTTTCCGGAATTGGGGCTGCACTCCTCCCGTGAACTCCTCCAATAAGAGAGAGAGTTATGGCTCTAAGAATGATAGGTCAAGAAAGACCGCTCTTACCTATTCGCTCTTCAAATTGATTCCTAGGAAAGCTATTACTTTTTTCTAGGGCTTCTCACGCTTGCTGTTTAATATCCCGCTAGTATCCTAGGACCCGGTTTCTTGGTGTATCATATTGAGGATTGCTAGGTCGCATAAAGGAGGTAGAAGAGGTAATTGACGGGATAAGTCTTATTGTCTTATATTTCAGCCCCATATCAGGTGAATAGTTTGGTTGGGTGTAGAGCTTGGGGTGCCTCTGGTTTTGATAATGTTTTAATGTTTTAGTGTTGGAAGCCTACTAGATGTTTGATCCTTGATTATTGGCTAACCTAAGGTTCATAATAATAAGTGGCTGCAACTCTCATGCACAAAATGAAAAACCGGTAGGCTAGAAGATCTTTTACTTTTGATACATTCACCCCGATTTTGTGTAGAATAATAACCGAGAAGCTTTAAGAAATCCCTTTGATTTTGTACATAATTCATGTTCTTAAGTCAACCCAAAGTCTTTCAGAGCTTGGTTTGATGAGAGAGTTGCAAAACATGGTGCCAATTTTTTTTGGATTCTAAATTGTGTATGTATCAAGTCGTCAGATATGTTGGACTTTGCAACCGTATGTAGCAGATGGGTCGCCAGGTTAAAAGATAGGCTGAAGGAAGGAAAGGATTGTAGTGTAGTTATCAGATCAAGTATATGTTCTTTACCTTTTCGCTTTTGTCCTTGTCAATCAAAGGCACCGGCAATTTTTTTGCAATTTGCAATTTTTGTGCATTCTTAAATAGATCTTGTAGCATGTGTAATTAAATCCTAGAATATTTGTTTTAATTAAATTTAGTGCAATCGGCATGTATCAATTTCTCTACCTTTGATGTGGCCATTATCGGGTTTTATGGATTTCGTCGACAATGGTGTATGAGTTACCGGGCAAAAGGAGTACGGATCTCGCTATCGCTGCAATTTTGGGACATGGAGGAAACAAGATGTTATCAACAAGAAAGAAGAGCAGCTTCTTGCATCTTTAAAGAATATAGACATGTTCAAGTCCGCCAAGCACACGAATAAAGCAGATGCAAAAAGATTGATGACTTCAAACAAAGTCACCGGCCCTTGGGCTAATGCGGCATACCAACCCATCAATGTGAGGGGAGTAGCATGTTGTCTACCATACAGAGGAAGCGTAAACGTGAGCCGCATATAAGGTAGATGCAAACAATTTCATCCGTGTAGGTGACATAGTAGCGTAATCTTAAATCACAATCGAACTACACCGCATTATCGTGAATGCATAAAGAGGTACGCGACTCGTATGCAACCGCATGCAAGACGCATGTTCGCTTACTGGAATTCGCGAATCGGCACTTAATAAGCACGCGGAAGTGATCAGCAGTCGGGCCGCGCCTCGGCCATCACGAAAGCCGCCGGGCCGACAAATGAGCGTGATACGCTATCGGGTAATGTTTATTATTGAACGCCGTGGCACCGATGTTCAAATCAACAAAATACTCGCCTATTTATAGTGAATGTGAGAATGCAAATAATATATGTCCTATTCAAAACGCAGACGCAAGAGAGTGAATAGCATACTGATATGAGGCGAGCTTTAGAGCGTGAAGATAGCAATGTAATACAGATTGAGAAAAGCAGCTTTTACCTCAGATGGAAGCACTAAAAGCGATGCGAAGAGAATGGTCTAGCAAGTACACCTGAGATGACAAAACTAAAATGATTAACTAGATGATGATGCATAGTGTAAAGATGCACGCAGAGGAGTGCTTTAAAAAAGTACAAAGGCATATTACCCATATTTCCATGTGCCGCTAACATGCTTTGGTTCTGCCAAATGACGGCTCGACAAATACATTGGAAGAATAGGCAACAACTTGGTCAATGGTATTTACTCATAGTGGAACAATATATGTAAGCATGCCAAAGAAGCTCAAGGTTTGAGAGTCCCAAGGTTTATAGGAATGAATGCGCATCAACTGTAAGGTCGCCTACAAGGCCCCCAAAATGAACTGCCATATAAAACAATCAATTCATCTAAAAACATGATGTGGTTTTACTACATTAATTTATTTAACGTAACAAAACCACATCCTATAGTGATTTGTCGTAACTCATAGTGGCTTTCACAATATGGTTATTAATGCTAGTTCTAATGATATAGTGGTTCCAATACAAGCATTGTGTACCATAGTGGTTTATTAGAATATTACCAATTCATTAAAAATATAGTAACGATTTGTAACCTAAAATGGATAATGGTAATACGATTTGAAGATAAATTCACTATGATCAAGAACCATGGATAATATCACTATATTTTTTCCCTTTCCATCTATTGCTTCATGTGTATAAGCATTTCGAATTGTTTAAGCTATGGTGGAATAGATGATATAACGAACGTTGCCACTCTTTAAACCATTGCACCTTTAGGCTACCTAAATATCCCTTGCTTTCAACCTTTGACATATCCGATGGGCATTTGACATGTATCTTATATATGCCCTTTGCTTCCTCTTTGCTATGTATCTATCTCTTTCTTCTATAATACAGCGACAACAACAATGCCCAAAGTGATGTAATAGTTGGTTTTGGAAAGGCTTCATGGTCGATGTAGAAATAACTCATATGTCTACGTTCATATGGATCAATATTTCCATATGCTTGTAATACTTAGGTGGTAATACTCGTGGTATTACTCAGAATCGATCTTTCAATGAAAGTCTACGGTTCACGATCCCTTTATGAAATGGGTTGCAAGGATTGTAACCTGACCATAGCCTCCCATGAAATGCATTGCTTATATCTTTTTATCTTTACCATTTTACCCACCATTTATTTTGGCCCTGGCTTCAATTCTCTGCCTCTTAACTTAGACCTTCGTTTTACTATTTCGTTATATTTGTTTAGTTCTTAGTCCATTGGGCTAGTATATATGAGGTCTTGTGTTCCAAGTCGTTACTCGTTAGGGACATCGAGGGGCTGCCAAATATTCTTAAAAGTTATTATTTATCTGTATATATATGCAATAACTTAAATACTGGCCCATTCAAATATTTTGACCATTGTCCCATATCTAACTATGGATCAACATTATGCCCAATACTACATGAGGCTACGTGGCATTCTTTAGACGAAGAGGAAGAAGAGGGCAACAACTCCGTTTGGGAGCACCTTAGATATCGAACGTCATCATGTTTAAATCACAAGCATATCATGGTATATCCATGTCTTTGACATGTTAAAGCCACATTAAAAAAAAAAACTATATTTTGTGGGATTTTTTAAGAATTGTTGCCTCGCTTCTTTCAGTAAATCGGCAAAGATTAAGGAAAAGCAAAAGGAGAGTCAATAGAACCGTGAGAAGTGAGAATGTAGATATTCCATCCAAAAGTTTCCACTTGTTGATATCCCGCACTTACCTCCACCGACCGGAAGACCAGGAAAACCGAGCCTTTAGGGCCTTTAAAATTTCAGATTGTTGAATCGGGCCTACCAATGGTTCATGCTCTTTCCTCCTGAGGCTAACTTTCCAACTTTTCAGCTTAAAAGAGAAACGCAGAAGCGTGCTGTTTCTTAAGTTTACATCGGAAGGCAAGAGCTAAAAAAACGCCAAGAAAAGAATTTGGTAAAATACAGCGTAAGCAGAAGAAGAAAAGCCACATATGTATGCAAATATTTACATTGTTGATCTTATATATATTGAATTTACATTTAAAACCTCGTGGTAATTTTAGGGTAAATCCAGAATCAATACTTTGGAAGAGCCCAGATACTAAGACATGCAGATGAATACAAAGTGGAGCAACGAAAAGCCGCAAAGTTAGTATCACAAATGGCATCGCAACTTCACCAACATCATCTGGGTGAATCACTGGTGGGCAAAGGGGCTTACTCCTCGACATTAATAAAAATAAAAGCATTTGCATTAATTATTCTCAAGGCGGATTTTTCAATAATTCACGTACCCAAAGGCTACATTAGGTTAGGGGCCACTAATGCGATTTTGGATCGATAGGGCGTAATGTGAGGGCTTACTCATGGATTATTGAAGTTCTGAGTAGACTATGGATTTTATCCGTAATGCAGAGTCAATGTGAAGGCGTTAGAAATTTTGGCAAATGCGTAAGGCGCTCCCTCGATCCCTAGAACTCATTTCATTCCCGCACCTTTCATCATATTTTACATTCCATATGTGCGGCTACATGTTAAGATGGGGTCATATATCGTATCTCATCTAGATTATTCCGGCCTGCTACTTTGAAGCAAACTCTGCCTCATCGGGATGAATAGGTTGGACACCGTGAGTGTATTGGTATTATTCTAAAAGTTTTCTTTATTGATCGTATCAATAAGCCGTGGTTGATAGTTTATTGTTCATTGTTCTTACCTTTCATGCATGATAAGCCCATTATAATGTTATACAAGCGCCTTTCCCATAGGCTTAAGTTAAGGAGTCGGCCCCAGATGGGCAAATAGGTTTCTATTGCTAGGATGAATCACACATCACCCTCAGAAATTGCTTCATCTTCCCGACGAAGCTAAACATGCTTGGGCTGACTAGAATGGGGAAAGGTGTAAACATAATCAAAAGTTCTTGATAATGATTAATAATGTAGATCTTGTTGTGCGCTTTCTTCTTCTCACATCAATGAATACAACCTAATTTACTATGCCATATTGCAAGCCTTCTTATGCCAATAACACACACAATACTTATAGTAGTTTCCAGAGAAAGCCTCAAAAATGGTATAATTTGTCAGTTTCCTTTTATTTTGATGCATGTCCAAATGCTGATAAACATTTCTTCTGAATGGTGTGCCATGCAATGGATGGAAATGTTCGTGATTTGAGCATCATAAATAAGCCGGTCATTCCGGGGACAAACTTGGGGAGAAAACACCGACTATTATTTCTATACATCGCCTTCCAGCAAGGTAAAGTTCCTTGTTATATGTTGAAAGTCTCTTTCCTCGGTTAGAAGTTCCCACCATCAGTCTCCCTTTAAGTAAGTATAGAACATGCTGAATACGATTCCAATAATGCATTGTTATAATCGAGTAAGAATGAAGATCTTGTAAGCATTGTTTTTGTTTTCGGGCCAAACCGATGTAACCTTACATGTAAATGAGTTTCTACTTCTAGGATAGCTTGTATCCGCCAAGTGTTTCTTTACTTCTTGCTAAAGCAATGAAAGTCAAGCCATGTGTACATATTGCCTCGACATGATCCGCTAGGAAAAAGTCCGAGGTTTATCTTAAGGTAATCGCTATAACCTTTCTCATCGACTACCTCGTGATTACAGCGCGTACCTGCAACGTAGTTATGGTCAAACTCATGACATGTGCTTATGGTTTAAGATTCCATAGTCTATAAGTAATAATTGTGTATTTACTTGGCTGTGAGACTCTAACGGCCGTAATAAGTTATTTTGGAGTAGATGGGGCCTGGAAGGGGTTTGTAGGGTTTACGTACCGTGAGTGCAAAAAATTTAATCTAACTGGCCGATGTGATGTCTCATAGTCAATTGTTTGGTCGAAAAATCTTGAAGTTTTCATTTGAAGAATTATATATTTCGACTTGTACGGTTGACAACTATACCATACATTGACAAACTTTTATGGATTTCATGCCTTCCTCGTGATTTGACAAAGAATTCAACATCATGACATCAGCTCTCAGTTGGCTATAGATATGGTTGAAGGAATGAAGTTATGCACCTAATATGACATCATCTCATAGGTATCTTACATACATTATAGTTGGTCTTTTTAAGCAAAGAGAAAGCAATTATGCCTATATGTTTGATCGATTTGTCTTCTAAAATCCCATTAGGATGTGTACACATAATGCTTTTATACCCTTGTTGCCACAGTTTATGGAATTGATGACGCTTTAGTCATTGCATTTGGTGATGATGGCAACACAACACATGTCCTTCATCATTAGTCGCGATGTGGGCTAAATGGAAATATCGTGGTTCAAATCCATAGCTCTTAGGATCAATAATCAAGGCTCACTCAAGCAGTTGAAAAAATTCCTAGTCCATCGAAAATTTTCTATGGTTACTTTGACCAAATGGATATCATATGTTTAGGAGCCTGAACTTTCTCATTAGTTCCTAATAGAAAACCTTTTATGATTTGGTTGTGGCTAGGTCCGGTGATGTGGTCATGGAGGGGCCGGTGATCCCGGCCGGGATCCCGCCGGGATGTCCAGCGCGATGTGCCGAGTACGAGGTGGCTGGAGCAGCCAGTTGGAGGTAGAGACTAGTGTGGCCCATGACTCTATGGAAGTGGTGGGGACTTCCAAATGCAAGGTTGGAAGTGGAGTGTCACGCATACGGGCCGCGGGCTGGTCACTTTGCCGTGATTAACTTCCTCCGCTCTAGATGATGACTATGTGGAGTTGGCTGATGGCCCGTGGGTAGGCATGGGCTTGACACTCTCCTCCCGGATGAATAGGCCGATCCTCAGCTTGAATGTGCAGGGGTGTGGTCCTCTAGTAGTAAGAGGGCCCGGTTTCTTTGGTACCTTGGCAGTTACAACCGGATATTTTGTTTGTATCTCAGAGCATAAGTGTCACAGGGTGATATGCGTCTAGGCCTCATGAAATTACGGTTGGCAGGCGCTTTGTTTCCTATTGCTTCTTCCTGGCTGAATTAGTGGGGGTAAATTCTTGGCTGGGGTTTTCTTTGGAGGATGGATGTGCGTTGGCATTGTGCTCTGGTAGGTGGGCACAATTAAGTGGTTGGAGGGAGGGCAAGAGTGGGGGATTGAAAGAATGCTTATGCCCCTAATCAGCCTTCTCACGGTGCTTTATGGGCCATGGGCCTGATCAGGAATAAGTTGCAGCCCTTGGTGGGTTGGGTGTGTCGCTTGGTTGCCGTTGGGGACTTCAATATGGTAGAGCCAGTAGAGGATCACTCACAGTTCTCGCACCCGTGTTGTGCATGGGTTTGAGAGGGACCAGTGGTCTCGTTTGTTGCAGGATTTGGCCTTGGTTGAGGTCCCTGGGGACTTGTCTTTCACCTATTGTAATAGGCAGATTGGTGCGGGCCGGGCGTATGCGAGGCATGACCGGTGCTATGCTTCCCCATGCGCACTGGATGGTGTGCCCTCTTTGCGTCGGAGGAACATTCTGTCTACCTCCATTTCTAATCATTACCCTCAGGTTGTGTCCAGTCAGGGTGCGGTTGCCTCTCGGCCCTCTAGGACGGTGTTCCGTTTGAACACCCGGCTTCTGGCTGATGCGGATTTCTCGGCCCAGTGCCAGGAGTTGTGGCTTGATTCCTTTTCATCTTTGAAGGGTATGTCTGGTATGGTGACTGCGTTGGCCAGGGTGAAGCGTTTTGCCAAGGTCTTTGGTAGGCAACGTGTGCACCAGGAGCGGCAGGAGTTGCATGGTCTCTATCAGGAGTTGGAGAAGATTCGGGCGCAGCCTTCTGATGGCATTAGGGAGAATGCAGTGTTGCAGCGGATTGGTGCTCTGGAGCGGGTTAAAGTGCAGGAGGCGCGTGTGAAGGCGGCCCTTACCTGGTTGAAAGAGGGGGACACAAGTTCGTCAGTGTTCTTCGGAGCAGCTAGGCAGCGGCGATATGCAATATCTATGGCGTCCCTTGCTTTGCCTGATGGCCGCACTTTGGAGGATCCCGCTGATTTGCAGCAGTATGTGCATGCTCATTTCTCAGGGTTTTTCGCACAGCGCACTCTTCCCTATGAGCAGGAGATGCAGGAGCTTGTTTTGGGGGTTTTTAAGCCATCTATTCTGCCTCATCAGCATGAGAGCTTGGAGCAGGAGCTCTCCAGAGAGGATTTAGCGGAGGCATGTATGTGCATGGCCAAGGATAAATGTCCTGGGCTGGATGGCATCCCTGTGGAGTTCTTTTAGACTTATTGGGAGTGGGCTGGCGAGTCTGTGTACCAGGTGTATCTTGAATTGCTGCAGTCTTCTCAAATGGATAGGATCTTGAATACCACATGCATTTCCCTGATTCCTAGGGTTAAGCAGCCTTCTACCATTAATGATTGGAGGCCTATCTCCTTGTTGTCCTCTGTGTACAAGATTATTGCGAAAGCCCTGGCAGAGAAGTTGAAGCCAGTGTTGACTTCTTCCATTAGTAAGGTGCAGTCTGGGTTTGTTCCTGGGAGGAACATTTTGACTAATGTTGCCGCAGCTTATGAGGGCCTTTATTGGGCCAGGAGAACAGGTCAAGGCATTGCCTATCTTAAGCTTGACTTCACCAAAGCTTACGATAGTGTCCGTTGGGAGTTCTTGTGCGCCATGATGTTAGCGTTGGCTGTGGTCCACGCTTCTGAGAGATACCATGAAGGCGCATAGGTCGGCACATCGCTACGGTGGTGTGCGAGCTTAACCCCTCCCGCCTTTTCTCCTTAGGCGAGGGGGTGCCGGGGGTGCCCTTTGGGCCGCTTTTTGTTTACGATTGTGGCGGAGGCCCCTGGCCTCGCTTGTTTTGGGCAGCAGTGGAGGAGGGGGTGGTGGATGGGCTTCGGATGCAGGATGGTAGCCAGCAGATTATTAACCAGTTCGCCGATGACACTTTCCTCTTCTTGGTGGCAGAAGAGAGGAATCTGCGGAATGTGAAGGGTCTGCTGGATACTTTCTCCTTGGCCTCAGGCATTCTTCTTAATTGGGGTAAATGCTCAAGATTATGGGCTCACCGACTCCGCCTACCCCTTGTTTGGCTCTATTCCCTTGGAAGGTGCTTCCGTGTAATGTGTGTACTAAGTGTTGGGTATTCCGTTTGGGGGATGTTTCCCCGGGAGGGTGTGGGGACGAGATTTTGCAGGGGTTGCGTAAAAACACCTCAATTGGTGGAAGGGTAGCAAGTTATCCATGGCGGGTAGAATCATCGCTGTTGCCAAGTCGGTACTCGTAGCACTCATGTGTATACAAAGATCTGCGATGTTAGCTCCCCGAGGGTAAGATACGGCTTTGGATAAGATTGTTCAATTTTTTGTGGGGCGGGATGATGAAGGGGCGGTTGTTAAAGTGGCTTGGTGGAAGTGTCTTCGCCCCCGGAGGATGGGGGCTTGGCCATTCGGATTTGGTAATCGCATAGTAAGGTGTTGGTCTCCAAGTTTGTTTGGAGCACTATGCGGGATGGAGCATCTTCTCCCCGGTGCTGGCGTTGTTGTTGCGTCTCTTCGCCATTGTGTGGCATTTGGGAAGCCGCCTGCGTGCATGTGGAGTTGCCCGGCACCGTTGTATGGTCTCCCGCCTTTCCCACATGCATCTCCTTTTCTCACTGGGGTGTTGGGGCTTGGGATCATGTGCGTGTGCTCTTCCAGCTAGATTATGCCTCGGTTTATCACCACTCTTCTTCTTTCTTGTGGGTTCCTCTACCCTGGCACAAGCCTTGCTCCTTGGTCGCCATCGTGCATGCTCTGGACGAAGTTCGTTGGAGGCGAAGCCGTCAGGCTCTCACCGTGGAGGATTGGTATTGGGGTGGTCAGCCTAGCTTCGTGGGAGTTCTTTCGAGCTTCGCTTTTGAGGGGGCGCGTGGAGGGCTATCTCGGGAACAAGTGGCGGGAATATTCCGCTACACATACACATACCTATAGTCCCTCGGGATGATGTGGTGGTGCGGGTTTGGAAGGTTCATCCAGGATGTTGTGTCTTCTTGTTTTGTGCGATCTTGTTACCGGGTCTTTGGCTATTCATGACACTCTGCCCCTTCGGGCAAGTGGTCTCGCAGCCTTCCGTGTTCTCGATGGCTTCGGTTTGGGCGTGGACATGGAGCTCACTTCCCGCACCGGAAGGTTAGGGTGCTTCGTGGCGGTGGTGCACCGGCCAGACGTCGGTGAATGCCCTTGTGAGTCGGTTTAGGGCGGGTGTGAGCCCTCTCGCGCCTTTGTTGTGGCCTTCATCGTGAGATCGTGGAGCATTGTTGCGGTTTTATGCCCTCACTTGCGTACCGCCCGGGATTGGGTCGGGGCTCTGTTTCGTGAGATTGACTAGCCAGCAGTTGCTGCTTCATGTGTATCCTGGTGGTTGGCCGCTCTTGCAGCAGCAAGCCTTGCATCTGTGCGTGGCTTGGTTGGTGTGGCTGATTTGGAAGCGGCGGCGGTTGTGGATCTTTCAGGGGATTGATTCAACTGTAGCCTCTCGATTCCTCGACTTCGTGTACAAGCTATTTCAAAGCTTTCTGGTGTTCCCGGGATTAGTAGAGCGGAAGTTTGCCATTTGGCGGGACTTCTTGGGTGTTGTAGATGGTGATGGTCGGTTTGTACAGTAGTAGAGTTGCAGTTTTTCTGTGAGTTTGTTGTGGAGAGGTATCGCTGTCTCTTTGGGGCAGTTCTCCTTCCTCCTCACTTGTAATCCTTGATGCTTGATCAAATTGCACAAGGACTAATGAATAGCAGATTGTTGTTCGGAAAAGGCAATGATAACATTACCATTCTTTTAATATATTGATGACACAGTTCTTCAAAAAAAAAAAAAACCTTAAGAAAACTTGCTGGAAAAATTCCTACGTTACACTAACCCAATCGAAAACTTTGCCATTTCAACCGGTTGGTTTAAAGTGTTCCACACTTTGCCCAACATTGGCTCGCTGGAGGGCCGAGAGTAGCACCACACACTCGCCTGCCAGCCGCCAGGATATTTCACCACGAAATTTTTAGGTAGTGAAAATTACCTCTTCCGTAAAGAAATGAAAAAAACAAATGAAACTAAAAAAAAGTAAATCACAAGACTTGGTTGGGTATCTTATGGCATATTGTAGGCATGTGTCATGATTTGATGGCCATTACTACTGATTGTGTTTCCCATGGCACCTCTGTTTTTGCACATTCTCTCTGGAAAACCAGGTGGCTCATTTCTCCTCCTAACATGCTTTAAGACAGTGTGGACCCATGGCCATTGTGTAGGCGAGGTTCGAAAGGTGGGAGTCTTCCATGCTTACCATTTTCTAATAGTAGATCATGTGATGTCCCAGAGCAGCTTTTTGAAGAGGTAGAAACACAATTTTATATGGCATCTTAGACTTGACTCCAAGTGCTCAAGGCAAAAAAGGCCTTCTGTACCCATTCCAATTCCTCTCAAGTGGTAAGTGATATCATTAGCCCCTATAATTCCACTCCATACAAAAGTGTCGGCTCCACCAACACCTTGAACAATGGCAACTAATGTGACCAGTCATCATAAAGCTCTGTTATGTAACAACTGTTCTCCATTGCATAGAAAGCCTTCCAGCTTGCCGTCACTCGTTGCCTGGTATAGCTATTCCACTATGTGGTAGTAAACAAAGTTTAAAATGAAACGCACTTATTTGCTGCAAACGCACTTCAAAAGGAATCTTTGAAAGATTCCCTAAAATTCCCTTAAAAAAGTCCATTTTTAAGATTTTTTTTGTGACAGGTGTGACAATTTAAGTAATTTAGGTACCATTTTTGAGGGGTTGATTGAACATAACTTTCATGCAAAAATTCTAAATAGCAATTTTCATCCTCCTAAACTAGAATAAAAAATAGTTACTTTTATAAAGTGTAGCAAAAAAGGGGCAATAAAAAAAATAGCAAGGGTAGTAGAGTGACAAAGAAGTGATATATTCAAGGTTGTGAAAATTGTACAAAATTATGAACAAAATTGTCAAAAATATAGGACATTTTGACATTGCCTCATCGAAGCAAACATTTTCACATGAAAGTATGCCTCATTGAACAAACTTACACTTTGAAGTGCAAGTTGGAGTCGAAGACGCTCGCTCTTCATCTTATATACTTGCTCTTATTTGCTCATCCGCCTTGCTATAGACCCGATGTATACCGCGATGACAATGCGTGGACATAACGTCTTCAAAATAAATTTCTAGATGGTATAAATTTATACTACAATAGATAGTGTTGTGTGGATATAACATGCCAGAGAGTTCGTGATGGTATAAATTTATACCAAAGTGGACTCGGCGGTATAAATTTATACCATGAGAGAGATTGAAGCAGTATAAATTTATATCATGAGAGGACTCTCACGGTATAAATTTATCTGCGAGAGCTCTCTCGATTCATCTGCGAGAGCTCTCACGGTATAAATTTATACCGTGAGAGCTCCCTCGTTATACATGAGAGCTTTCTGGTATAAATTTATACTGCATGAGAGCTCTCTCGGTATAAATTTATACCCATGCAACAACCTTGAGACAACCAATTTATATACATATATGTGTATATATATATAATATATACACATACTTACATATATATATCCGACAAGAAAAGAGAACTCTTGCGTGTATAAATCTATCTGAGGAGAAACGGTATAAATTTATACCGAATTGCATATATATATAAGACTTTTATATATATATGTATATATATATGCGATCAGAGGCAAAAAATATATATCGTGTAAAATCTTTTGGGGTCTTTCTTGCTCGCCAAAGGGTTTGGCAACCTAAAACTACTAAAGTAACACACATAAGGGATAATTTTACACACTTTTCTTGGTTTTTAGTCTAAAAGTTCTAAAACTGTTCTAAATTTTCTAAGCTTGTAATGCAATGTTAGAGCATAAAGTAGTCGAATCATGTTGTTATTTCTACTTTTTTTCTCTATATACATGCTTAACTTCACTTCGTGTAGCTCAAAAATTGCTACTAAAGGCAAAGAACTCCAAAATGTTATGGTGACACAGGTATTTGACGAAAAGGAAACTACATGGTTTATCCAGAGGGGTGCGAGGAGTAGAAACCCCTCAGTAAGGCAGACGAATACTTCACTGCCAGAGAAATGTGCATGGTGCCCACTGCTACAGATGACGTAATTGTGATGAATATGCTCAACATTACTAAAGAGATTGACTATCTTCTCGAAAGCATCACCATGTTGTAGAAAGACATGTATGCTCAAAAATACATCTCCGAGAATAAAAAAGGAGGGCATGTAATCACGGGGCTTCATTACTTCAACTTGTGTATCCTCGGTATAAATTTATATTGCATCATCAACTAAAACTTCAAATTTTTAGCTACAAGATATCGTGGATGTATTGGCATTTATAATACTATGTGATGCAAAAACAATGGTTTGTCATTCAAGAAGTTTGTTCAACTGCCTCCCAATGTGTTTTAAGGTCCATTAGGATGTTTAGCAAAAATGGTTGTGAAATAACAAATTTCTTGTCTTCTAAAACAGCTAATATAAAAGTTTTCGGGGACAAGGTACAAAAGCATCTAATTTCTTCATATTTAATTTGCCCCATAGTAAATCTTTGAATTTCATTGTAGTTCTTTCCCCCTCTAAAATGGGATTTTTTTTGTTTTGTGTTTTTCCTTAATACTAAGTCTTCTTAAAATGTCTGTTTTCACGAGCAATTTTATAAATCTTTGGACTAATGGTAATAAAAGGGCCCTTTTTAGAGGGATTTTAGAATTTTATAAATTTTCAAAAGGAATCTTTCAAACGCACTTCTTAAATAAGTGCGTTTCATTTTAAACCTTGTTAGTAGTGAACTTCAGCCCGAGGTCCCTGTATGTTTGTACCACTTTCCACATCTTGACCATAGTCGATGAAGTGAGGCTGCCTCTGCTGCCTCGAGAATGACACCAGGAGATCCTTGGTTTTTGACCTGATTGTCATGATGGTTTGGCAGAAAGGGCCCAAGGCATTCAGATGCATCCGCATATATTAGATGTCGGATGACCTGGTAAGCAAGCCTTGCCCTCCACCTCCATACTATGCAAACCAATCTACAAATTGATCAATATACAATCCAAACAACGCTTGGAGAGAGTGGACACCCTTGGCAGACTCCAATATTACTATTGATAACCCTTCCGAGGGTGGCAGTCATGCTGAGCATGTTTCATAGAGCTTGTATATTGCATTCTATAATTTCTAGAGGACTCCAAGTGCATCTATCGTTCCCACAGTTCCTCCTTAGGGGTTGTGTCGAAAGCTTTGATATAGTCCACAAAGCAGCAATACAAATTATGTCGTCTGTTTCAGGTATCTTCTATCAAGGTGCGCATGTACATCATCCTCTGCCCATGCTGTTAATTGTTGTTCAAGAATACCGGCCAGCAGTTTCGCCAACAATGAGTTGACCATGATTGTGCAGTAGTTAGCACGACAGTCTGGATCTCTGGCCTTATGTATTAGGCCGCAAGATTGTCTCAAGAACAAACCAATTGGATTTGTGTTCTCTATTTTTTTGCACGGGGGCATAGTTACCCAACACTACCCTTGAGCAATACGAATTCTCCCAAGAAGGGCATAACTTCTCAATGTTACCATGAACAGCTGAAATTTTCATGAATTTCTGTGACCGTAGATCAAATTAACGATTCTAAGGTTGTGGGCGTGTGCGAGATCCTAGCTGGATGCAACGTGGATGGTCTCAAATTTCATCAAAAATGCAAAAAAAGTGACAGAGACAAAGAAGATAAAAAGATAGTGATAAGCTTGGCAGCTATGGCGGATTGTTGGAATGCAGATCCGTCGAGGGTTTTATCTTTGCCACCACCGGAATCACAGGTATGGGATGCAACCCATTTATCTGGTCCAGTAGTTTTAAGAATATCCCCTGCAGACTACCGCATGTACTACTATGGAAGATCAGGGAACGAATGGAACATGGGGGTAAAGCCCTTCAGTCCGTTTCTTCCCACCGGAAGGGTGGGCATGGCCATTAGCTCCGACGGCATCACCTTCCAGCGCCACACAGGCCATCTAAAAAAAGGTGCCATAATGGATCCTTCTGACAACCCTAATGCATTTGATTGTGTCCATATTGGTGTGGGCGATTTAATCAAAACAGAGGAGCAGTTTCTTATGTATTATTTTGGAGGAGGTACCGAAGAAGGCCTTATGCTTGGCTCTGGCAATACATTATACAAAGGTATTAAGCTCAGACCTGGATTAGCATTTTCTGCAGATGGGTTTTCCTTCCCTCACCGTCAAGGACCGGTCTTAGAGCTTGGTGAAACTGGTTCTTGGGATGAATTTGGTGTTTCATGGCCTAGGATACTTCCACCAATTCAGAATGAGAAATGGATTATGACTTACCATAGCAGGGAATCAGGGGGCTACAAAGACATGGGATTCTTTTCTGCAGGTTTGGCTATGTCAGATGATGGAATTAAATGGGAAAAACAGGGGAAGATCTTGTCCGCCGGACCGCCGGGTTCTTGGGATGAAAATGGAGTTTCTGTTAGGCATGTGATCAGGATTAAGGAGCAGTATGTGATGTTTTATGAAGGATCTAATTATCAGTTTGAGTTTGCTATAGGAATTGCCATATCTGATGATGGGTTGAATTGGAGAAAGGATGAAGAATGTGGTGATGAGGCTGGTGGTCCTGTTTTCAAGGCCAGAAAAGGTGAAGATGCTTGGGATAATGTATTGGTTGGGACTCCTTATCTCTTGGCCATGCCTGATGGCACCTTCAGAATGTACTACTTAGGTGTTGGTAAACACCTTGGCCAGGAACAACAATATGTAGCCATAGGATTGGCTGTAAGCAATGGCTCAGATTTTAGATCATGGCAAAGGTTTTCTTAACAAGTCATATAGATAGATACATTTTTTAATGTCAGCGAGAAGCGAAACTTATGGGGAAAAAATAAATGTAGTAGCACTGTAGCAGTAGAACGTACTACAAAATACTAAAAAATACACAGGAATATATGTTTATTCTCAATCATGTCATATCTACTATTTTGCAAATATATGCTCCTTGAGCTTCCCTGTGCTTGAGCTTTATCCCATACCCCACTGGCATATTAATTCCTTTCGTCCTGAAGATGCTACCCTCAAGCATGTGAAGAATACACCAATATTGCCACGAGAAATCAAACCTTGCCTCTGATACCAAATGTTATGCACTAGGGCCTCTAGTGATAACCAACACATCAAAATGGTGGATCGTTCATAAACATCATTTCCAATGGGCTCCAAACTCTCCAACGCTTTATCCCATAACCCACCATGAATGTTACAGACTTGCACCAAAAGGGCGGATCCTTTATGGAAATCGTTATCCATTGCCCTCAATGTAATAGTTCTTGGTTTCGCCACTGCCAAGAGCCGCATTCGACAATGTACCACCTCGTCGTCGGAGTCCCAGACCTCCCTCCCCACCTTCCCTCCGAAGGGCAAAAGAATCCCTGATTATCCAAGGATTACCCTCAAATGGTCAAAGGAATATCAGAGATGGGGTTGCAGTAAAGTTCTTCCATCAAGAACTGTGTGCTCAGAAAAGGGTCATTCTTAAATACTGCACCAAATTTCTTGAGATCTGGTTCATTGGAAAGCCAAGGAGCCGAAAATTCAGCCCCTGACAGCCCCTGTATCAATTTGCTGCACGCAGGGCAATCAGGAAAAGCTGGCCGGCCCTCTCCTTCGACTTTTTCTTTTCTCCCTTGATCCAATGGCTTTATGCCATGTCATCATTTTTTAAGTGATTACTTAAGTTAGCTAACTTATTAAATGGTCATGCCCCATGTCATAACATACCTCCCCCTTTCAAATCCTTGGTCCCCAAGGATGGTGGGAGTTTTATGAAACATGTTCCCTGGGTCACTTGGTTTCCTGCTATAATGATATGAGGTGCCTCAAAGCAGTTTTGCAGCTGAAATTGTTGTTCTTTAGAAGAAGGAATCGTGTCCTCATTTCAAAATGCATTTGGAGGCTCATAAATGGTGAAAATAACTCTCCTAATTTGTGCCTTCTCTAACAATCCTAGGCAAGAAAGAAGTCAAAATTTATCCTGTGCCATAGCCGTTGCTATAGCTACATGTGAGGCCACAATCTTAGGCAAAAAAACGCTCAAACCTATCAGGCACTTAGCCACTGTTATCGGTACATGCATTGCCGAATTGAGTGTCAAAGGGGGAGACATTGTTGTTGAAGTTGGTCATTAGACATTTCTTGCTGGATTTGCACTGCTATCTCTGAGTAAGCCTTCCTTTATTAATTTATTTTACGTTACATTAAATTCATTAACAGACTAATAAGGTTTTGTGCCAAGGTCTAAAGAATAAGGGGTGTTTTTTTTTTTTTTTTTTTTTTATCTCCTAAGGCAGTATCGCATACATCCTGAAGATTCCTCTGCCTAAAAGCTAGTACATTCTTGCACAAATCATTTCCTTCCTAAATCGACCTCCAAAAGTCTGGTCATCCTCGAAATGTATTTGAGCTTTGTTGTGTAAAGCGACCAGTTCTAGATAGAATCAGATGGATTTTATGCACCCCAGAAGTATTTGCAAGGTTTTGGTTTTCACTTGGTAAATAATTTTTTTAAGCGCTATGTTTTCCAATTTTTGTCGAAAGGATCTCTGCTCTGTGAAGCATGAGGTAGAATTATGAACACGATTTATGGCTGCTTTAGAACCACCCACTTTCAGTCCCCCGTCATAGCCATGGCTATGCTCCATTTTCACAAACCATTCTATAGATTTCTAACCATGTTCAGTGCAGAAGGAGGTTTAGATTGATTCTAAGGCGCAATAGGTAAAAAAGAATAACAAAAATAACTCTTTTGAGCCCTGTTATTAAACTACATAACTAGATTTGGGCCATAGTTGGGAACAAATGCATTTGCACTTTTTTGCAAATGTGTTTGCATATGCACCAAAAAATAGCCAAAAACCCAAAAAGAAAACAAAAAACCAAAATATTCCCAAAATGGATTAGACTTTCTGCGCATCTCTCAGCAGTGTAATTCAAGTGGGTAGGTGGCATCACGAATTAGAAATGGCAAGATTTGGAAACATTTCCCACCATAGTCTTCCTACTACAACTTGCAAGTGCCTAGATAAGCCTCTTCTTTTGTTCTTTACGAAGAACAAAAAGTTATAGTTTTGGTCCAGCGCTCATTTCATTTTTGCATCTCAATTCTTATTCTCTTATTGTAATTTGGTTATTTGTCTTCTTGTTGCATTCATTGTACTACATGTAACATGCTCAACATAACACAATATTTTGTGTAAATGTATAAAAAGCATATGCAAACATCATGTTTATGGCATCATGCATGTGAGTGATATGCTCATGGTCCAGGTTGAAGCTGAATTCTGTTGTTGATATTGCAATCCTTTAAAAGCAACTAGAAATTTTATCATATTATACTGCTTAGAGGCTGTTATAGTATATTTGTAGCAGCTTTTGACTAGGTACAATGACAGCATGCTCATAACATATGATATGGGAAAATGGTTGCAAGCCTGCAAATGTTTGCATTTGCTCCCAACATCGTTCTGCTCTAATTCAACATAGTTTGAAATCGCTTCTAATCTTGAATGATTATTGTTGCTCATTGTCATAGATTATCCTTATTAAGTTGGTGGGGGAAGGACCCACTTCAGCAATGTAAAGTGGTGGGGGCAGGACCCATCTGGGTGTGTTGTAAAGTGTCACATGTCCGATAGGACGCTGCCTTGTGGCGTGACGTTAAAATCTCTTCTTCTTCTTCTTCTTCTTCTATAAGAAATATATCGCGATATCCAAATTCTTTGGGTCCAATCCTATGTGGGCAGATCCGCTATGATGTCCAAGATTTGTTGCTTCGTAATGAATTTGTGACAATTTAAAACAGGATGAAATATGTTTCCAAACATATAAGATTGAACTTTCACAAAAACGTTTTTTCATTGAAGCACGACAATCTTTGTTTCAGATATGTGTCTATCAACTTTGTTATTACATATTGCATCTTAATGATAGAGAAAACAATTCAACCACACTGATACATTATTGCCAATTTTAGAAGAAAATTTCTACATGTTGATGGATATCTAGCAAGAAAATGGGGAACAATAGATGGTTAGAACTTCAGCTGGCACACAAGTTACAATATGAGCATTCGATATAGAAACGTTAACAAGCTTTCTTTTGCTAATGTTTCTGGACATGCCTTACTAACATGCAATGACTTGGAAGAAGTATTGTCGCAGCAACACCTCTGGACATTTCCCTCACATGTTCAGCAGGTTATGTGCTTAACTTTTAGCTTTAATTGCATGTTTCAAACTCCTAATAAGAAGAAGTTTAAGATTTTTTTTACCTTGCATGCATTAGCAAACTTACAAAAATCTGAAAAAAAAACGTCAGATCTATTTTTAGGATCACCACGATAAATATAGACCTTGTGAGCTTGCAACTCGCTATATATTGGATATTGGAATTGGCTACAGTAGGAACGAATAGAATGGTTGTGGCTGCTTAACTATGTTATGGTGCCAGTGGGATTTGAACATACTAATAAAATTAAAACAACAACTGAATTGGAATAGTATTGTTCTTGCAAAACATCTGAAGCATGATCACTTTCTATCTAGTGATAGAAAGAAAATGAACGGCTTTCTTGGCGCCTGCGGCTAGGGCAGTGGCAGAGAGGGAGATCCATCCTTCCTCCCCCCTCTTTTTCCGGCACTGTTGCAACATTTCTTGATTTTTTCCTTGCTCCAGATGCTAGTAGGGGTTTTGCTTCCAGATTCAGCAGATTTTGCCCTCCAAAGAATGTCCGGAAATCAATTTTGGAGCTGTTTGTAAGGCGGTCTTTTGTGGTCTTGCTGGTAAGCCACTAACGTGGTTTTTTGCTCTCAAGTTTCTAAGAGGCTTGATGGTTCTTGCTAAGGATTGTAGTCTATGGATTCTTCTCCAATAAATCTCAAGTAAGGCACACCGAAAGGGCGTAGAGCCTATAAGGTGGGGCAAAATTATAGCATGAACATAAAGAAAGCAATTTCAGGTTTATATTTCTTCCAGGCAATCTAATTTTAAGATGGGTCTTCTGATCACGAAGCTTTTTCCCCCTCCTTCTGCTCTTTCTTGCTAACGGAAAGATTTAGGGATGTTTTCTTGGAAGAAGGCAGAGTAAGTTCATTGATCATTATTTTATGGATTTGAAACAAGATGACAGATTATTTGAGATTGCCGAGCTAGGGATTTGATTGTGACCAGGACGACGCTTCCATGTCAAGACCAGATATTATGAACCAGGCTGTGGAGGAGAGCTTTGGCGGCTGGGCTGTGTGTCTAGCTTATTTCAGGTAGGCTGACTGGCACATCCCGACAATGCAGCGTCTCTTTTAATTTCTGATTTGGTATTCAATCTGTACAATTGATTATAGATTGAAGCATATGTGGCTTCTCTGAGCAGTGCGGGAGATTGCTCAGATTACTCTTTGTCTCTTTTTCTCTTCATCCCTACTTTTGCAGAAGGTTGTTTAGAGCATTCAAGATTTATATCTGCAGCTTGTGGAAAATGAGTATTTTGCTCCTGTAGTATTCTGTTTGTTAAACGGAAGAAGAGGTTGAGAGAAGGCTTATATATACTATAGCTGCAGATGTGATTTCGGATCCATGTGGGATCATTTGTGCTTAAATTATATCTGATCCATTAACACCATTAAGTACATTCTCTCAAACCTTATAGTATTTTGCAAACCTTAATATACAGTATACAAAACTTGTACATGTATACCCCACAAACGAGGATCGCTATGTAAGGTCCAGATCTTGGAATAAAGGGCAAATATGCCCATCCGACAGCTCTTGCTGCCCTGAGTAACCCCCCGTGTGAATATGCACCAAAACCAAAGGGGGTTTAAGGGGGATTTTAATTTAAATGTGTTAAATGCAATGGTTTGTGTTAATAATGTTAATGGTAGTTGTCTGTTGATTGTTATATTAAAAAAAAATTTGGGCCCTTCGAGCCCTAACTAAAGCAGAAAGAAAATGGGAAAATCTTGCACCTAACATCAAGAAATGAATCAAGAAATGAAGAAACATCCATTCATCACTATTATAAGTTCAAACACCATATATATAAATTCTTGCTCAACAAGCAATAGAATGTGAGAAAACATATCTCATAGAAATCTTTGCCCATCAAACATCATACTTTGCCCATCTAAAAGGCTTTGTCAAGACATGCCACTGATCCCTCCACAAAAGGAGCCGGAGAATCTTTCATTCACCATCCCACTGGTATTTGAAGTATGCTGGTATCTTCTCTTGCCAATTCTTTGAAGTAGCTTTTGGTGATGTAAGTGTTCTAATGTTTCTGATTCCATTGATTAGAGATATCAAGTCATTTGGAGTTAGTTTAGCTAACTTCATTTCCTAAGAGAAGAAATGCATACCTTCAGCAATATAGTTGCTTGGTCGTGACTGTCAATGGCATTAAGAAGCTGATATTCCCCACCAAGTCCATTTATTATGTGCATCTCGAAAACATTAGGATCGCTAGCAGCCCAAGTTGGTGTTAAACCCGTATCTGTGCATTTTATAAGACCATGTTTATTCACCTGTAGGACATAGATGCTTTGGTTAATTAAGCATAATAGAACAGGATTATTAACTAGGGACATACGAAGGCGACATCACAATGCATGAATGTGTGCTATATATAAATAGCGTTCTTTTGTTGCAGTGCTGAACATTGCTTTAATATGAACTTGTATCGTCTTCCTGTTTACTGTTCCTGGATGAATAATGATTCTGTATGCTTCTCCAGCAAGGAGCCAATATGTAAAGATATATGGGTCAGTCACTTCATAAGAATCGAGGAACAGATGAGCGGCATGAATGTGGAATACATCTTGTGCAGAACGCCATAGCTGCAGCATAGATGGAACATGAGGTTATGCATGTAAACCATAAACTCTTGCCATATTTACCATAAATTTCTGTGCTTCGGAATCACTTTCTGTGTTTGCAATGACTATATAAAAAGGACTTCAGACTATTCAAGGCCATTCGCCCTTTCGCCTTTAGCCTACAGCTTGACTCCTGGCCAAAATATTGTGCATTAAACAGAGGAATATTCATGCTTCAATCCTGACAAGAATCATCCAGTGGCTTATTAACGGAGTTATGGGCCTAAAAAGATCGTTGGCTCGTATCAAATAGTGTATAAAAAACCCAGATATTGGCCGGAATTGGATCTGACATAAACAAGCAATCTGATACCTTCCTTCAGCCGACCCAATAGATCCAAACGATGACTGTGACAATCTCACAAAACTCACCTGCATTGATGAGCAGAATGGAAACGAAAGTTAGATTTGCAGGATCTTCATCCAAGCCAAAATGTCTCAATAATCTGTTAAACTGCTCCTCAAATTAATTGTTACAAAGAAACAAATAGGTGCTGCATACTAGGTAGAATCAGATCTTTCCCTTTGCAATTATGTGGCTTTCCAAGACCTGTTTGATTCTCTGTACAGTCAAAATGATTCTATGGTTCCTGTCAAATTGTGAAATTTCCCCTTTGAACAGATTTGTTCAAGCAGACGTGGCTGCATACCTCTAGCTTCATCTGCACACCTCTAGCTTTTGCAATTGAATGAGCTAAAAGCAAAGATGTAAGAAGACATTAGTGTAACCGTAGAATATCAAGGTATGGCAGGTTTGGATATTGAATTAGAGGCACAGAAGAAATCCCACATCATTGTTTCTGGCTTGTACCAGCTCCGCTTGTAACAAATCCAGGTAATAGAACCATATAGACACAAGCAACAACCTTCTTCAAGCATTCAATACTTGGACAACCTGCTATCACCACAAAACTTCAGGTGCTGCCTTGTTCATTATCTGTAGAATGACTAAACTGCATCTTCTGAAAACCATAACATAATTCAGCCTTACAACAAGGAGTTCGTTTTATATGGGATTTGAACCCATAACCTATCCGTTCACAACACAAACCTGAGCTTAGTAGTAAATATGTAGCAAATAATATGCAGTGCAGCCAAGGCATGAGACTTCTTGGACGAACCTAGTTTTGAAGCTCTACAATTCCAAAACAGCTAGATCTTTCGCTGCACATGACAGAAAAAGAAACAAAAGAAATAGGCAGTCGGAGCTTGTAAACTTGTAAGATAGGAAACTGCAAAAATGGCAAAATACCGAGCCCCTAAATCCTCAGCTGAGTTGTGCTCTCTAGCAAATAATATTACATGTAATTCGCTATGTTGGCTACACACAACACAAAATCCAGAAACAAACAAATAGGGCAGAGCTTGTATGCCTATAAGAGCTTGTAAACCTGTAAGATCGGCAACCTGCAAAGATGGCAGAATACCGAGCCCCTGGATCCGCTGACAAATTTCTTGCTTTGACGTCCCGGCCAGAAGAGATGATGCATTGGATAAATCTTCCTCGGCCAAGATGCCTGGTTGCAGCTGCAAAGCAACTAAGGATGAACCCATCAAACCGATTAACCCTGTATCAGACCAAATCCGGAGGCAACCAGACTTGGTGTCATTGAAGCCACAAAACTCAGAGCCCTGATGCAAGAACTAACCCGACACAGCCACGAAGCAAATTAGGCCCATAACTGCCCTTCAAGCCCTAAAATGGGTTCTCTCGAGCCTTGCATGTCGAGCAGAATGTGATAAAATAAGAAAAATACAATATAATAACGAAATATATGATATATGGATCTAAACCATTGGATATAGGCATCAAAATTAGTTCAAGCGTATGCGCACTCTAGATATACTAATTAGTATGGCTCATCAAATACATCCATGAAATCATATAAAAACCTTAGGGAAAAAAGTACAAAAATACAAAAGAAACCCCCTGTTATTATGCTACATATGGGATCTTTGTATTGTAACTTTTCCTATCTGATCAATACAAAAACTTCTTACTTTCAAAAAAAAAAAAAAAAAAAAAAAAAGAAACTTTCTATCTAGTGGAAGAAAAATGAAAGTCAAAGAATAAAGATCCAGAATTGATCAAAACCCTATATTTTTGGACCCAAGCTGTTTAAAAAGCTTTTAAAAGAAAACTTTTAGAGATGCCTGCTTTAAATTTCAACTGTGCACACAACCTAACAAATTCAAAGAAACTCCAACTGATGTAAGCTTGCCTTATCCTGCCATACATCCATCTGGATCTCTTCAATTGCATCTCCAAGAAAAAAGAAAAAAAGGAAATTGTAAGGAAGACTTCTCTGGCACTCCTTTTGAATATGAGCATCTAATAGCTGCTTCAGGAGAGCATATAAAGAAATCAAATCAGTTGCAGGGCATTATGTCTTGGTATCGGGCTTGATAAATCCTTGCTTTGCCTGCATATTGCATCTAGCAGAAACCCATTTCTATTCAGAGGTCTTGTACTCAATTTCAAGCTCATGTTGTAAGCCATAAAGCGAATAGCAATAAGAATCCTGCAAGCAGAAGTCTTATATTACTCAATTTCGAGCTTACCTTGTAAGCCACAAAGCAATAACAATAAGAATCCGGCAAGCTCCTTTATCATATTTTCAATCATTTCCCAACCCTTTTGAAGGCTTTGTTGTTACCTGTTGTTGCCACCGTAGCCATTGCCACTTCCCTTGTCACATCACAGATGTGGCAAGGTTAGATACCAAAGCTCTTCCTTGTCACATCACATCACATCACCTCACCACACCACACCTATTTGCCAATTCGCACAACCTTGCCACATAACCGAAACATCTACATCTTCAGTTTTTTTTTCTTCTGATGAAAAAACGATGTCTGGGAAAAACATCTTTAAGCTTTAACTTCCCATTTTTTTGCCACGTGGACATCTCCATTGAACTATTTAAACATGTATGAATCAATTTATCATTTTTATTTTTTTCTTTTTGTTCTTTGCCACAATCTACTGCGATGGAGCGCGCAAGGTAGCATCCAGCAAGAAGGCAACCATGAAATGGTCCTCCACCAAGACTCGGCATACCAAGGCCGACAAAACTAAATTTTTCCATTTGTGCAGGGGGGATTTTCTAGTTGACCGGAGAACTGTGTCGTAATAAATGACACCTTCAAATTATATCTATATTCCTTATAAATTACCAAGCGGAATTTTTTGCCGTTAATTGCGGAGCAGCTATTTTCTTCCTCTGTTTTTGTTGACCACAGGGCAGATCTTTGCCCCTTAAAGATGCTGCAGACGGATTAGGACGTGGATTCTTAGTTTTTTAGAGACTCGGATGCAAGAAAGGATGCAATTCTTGATGATCTATAGCAGAGCTCTGATATATTTTTTTCCTTGGCATTTCGTGGCAGGATCTATAGCGGAGCTATGGCATTTCTTGGCGATTTGGAAAGGACTCATCACTTTTGCAGACCTGAAGCAGCCACTCTCAGTTATTTACTGTGCCCATTCTCTATTCTCTACTGCATTCAAGATGAGAAATGGGGGTTTTTGCTTTGAATACACTATGGCTAATTGAAAATCACAGATTTTGAGTGGCCTTAAGCAAAAATAGATTCTACTGCGCCATTCTTATCTACTGCAACTATTCTCAAATTGTGGTGAAAATTTGAAGGTGCACATTTATTACGCACGGAAAATATCCATCTCAGGTTTTCTAGGGGCAATCTGCTCGATGGCACCGCCAAGGTGGAGGACGCACTTGCAGCTGCGTCTGCCACAGCTGGCGGCGCCGCTGAGCAGATTACCCCCTCAAAAACCCTCAAGCAGTATTTTTCCTTCTACATAAATCAAACAGGGAGACAATTGAGTGACTCCTCCAGCAGTCCGAGCCTTCGATTATTGCCCTTATCAAATCTGGTACCATTTTGGTCATTGCTGCTTCTCTTGGCAGTTTGTTAGAAAGCTCTAATGCTGAAAGAAGCACTTCCTTGGATAGCTCCATCGATTTGGATCCATTGCTTTAACAACATCACCAAAATCCAACAACACACAGACTCTGAGCTCCTCTATACGAGACTCTGGGATGCCCAATGACTCTCAGTATCAATTAGAAAGCTTGAACTACGAGGATCTGGTCCTTTTTCAACCGGAAGATCCCGTTGAAAATCGGACCAATAAATGATCTAGGGGATTGCTTAAGAGCATCAAAAATGATCCTTCAGATCCCAACGTTATCACTTACCATCCCTCGGCTAGGCAACAGGGCGGATCCACAGCAGGGCTCCAGATTGGGGGGGTTCCTCCCCAGAATTTCCGGTTGAAGTTGTTAAAATCCGGTTTCTTTAATAGATGCCGGAAAATTTCCGGTCAAAATTTTGTACAATGCTTGTTAAATCCGGCAAATTAGAGGATATTTTCTGAAAAATCCGGTAAGTAGCAAGAAAGCACGGCGTTTTGCCGGTTTCAGCAAAATCTAATCTGGAGGCCTGATCCACAGCAGCAAAATCTAATCTGGAGGCCTGATCCACAGCTATGGCAATGCGGAACTCCGTATATCTCAAGCGAGATGTGGTTAATGTGGCAAAAAAAAATGTGGTTAATGTACTGGTTAATGCGGCCATCCAATATCAGCCAGGTGGTTAATGTGGCCAAAAGAATGGTTAATGTGGCCAAAAAACCAGGCTTCAAACTGCGCGGCGGGGACAAAATTTCAATCGACTGGTTCTTTCTGCTCTATGGGCAGTTTGATTCGATCTAAAAACCATGCCAATCGCTTTGTCTGTGCCTTTTATGCTAGATTGATGAAGAGAGAAAGAGATTTGAGGCAAAATGGAGCCGAATCGACCAAAAAATGCTAAAAATAGTTGGTTTTGGGGCTTCAAACCGCGCTGTTCTTCATGGCTGATATAGGTGGCCACATTAACCACACCTTGCTTTAGATATGCGGCGTTCCTGGCCATGCTAGGTGCTACTAGCATGCTTCCTTCTTCTCAGATCCTAGCTCCAAACAATTATATCTGGGCTTTCCTTCTAGTTCTGCTAAAAGTGTCACGATGCAAAGGAGGAGGAAATTAAAAAAAAAAGGGTACGCTGAGATCTATAATTGTGGGAATGTGATCACATATGTACTTCACTTTGGAAGGTCATTTAGGCAACATAACGTAATCTAGCGCTCCAAGAATGAACCCTTCACATAACCAGTAAATTGATTTAATGAGAGATCCATGACCTGAAATATGAAAAGAATTCAATGATTAAAATTTGCAAAGGACAAAATGGCTGGATTCCAAGTGAACAAATTAAAGTTACAATGATTTTGGATGGATGCAAAATGAACGAATGAAATTTATTGAAGAATACAATTCCAAATTTACAAGAAGCTATGGGCATGAGGATATACTAGCCTAAACGGACTTCTTTGGGAGAGAACGCTTTTGAGCGTGGTAGGAACGGATTAAAGGTTAGAAGGAATAAATATTAGCTTTTGAAGAACAAATGACGGTTTGGCCGAGTGGTCTAAGGCGTTGGATTTAGGCTCCAATCCGAAAGGGCGTGGGTTCAAATCCCACAGCCGTCAAACTTTTATAACCTTCGCGGACTTTTAGCGTCTTGTGCAGCGGGTATTTACTCTTTTCTGTCCTCATTGACTGTTGAAGGGTTTAGGGCCTTTTTCTTTTCCCTGACTCATCCGTTAATTCAATTCTCTTCTTTGAGCAGCTCGTTCAAGGTCCAAGAAGGCCTTAGAGTTTGTTGTGAGTCATGAGACATGATATAATCTATTAGTACATATGCTTTCCGTCTTAAACCAGGAATATGACCTCAGTTTGTGATGCATAATGCATGGACTGGTAAACTTATTTCAGACTTGTGATGATATCAGGTGCTTAATCTATTTGTATTCAAGGTTATAGAGTAGCATGCTTTCCCTTCTAATCAGGATATGGCCTGGGTCTTAACCTGTTCTACTCTACCTCAGGTTGTGATGCATATTGAAATAAGGAACACGCCACATGCATAGTCCGCCTTAATGTGTGTCAAAGCAAGGTGATTGATGTTGAAGTAAATTCGTCTTTTGTAGCATAATGTGATGCTAGTTAAAGACTCAAAACGTCTAAGTACACATCGGACATTTGAGTGAAGTCAAACAGAAGGATATACAAGTCTCTATCTTGGCGTAATGTCTAATGAAGCTATGGAATCACTTAATCCTGTATATTTTATGTTGACGAAAACTCTTGATTTTGCATTTCCAACGTTAGGATATAATGGCAAATTATATGGTCCGTTACATTTTTGGAGACCAATCGAAACCTTCCGGTTACAAATCTGATCCAATTCTGAAAAAGAAATTCGTAACTGTTGTTACACATGGGAATATCAGCAAGGAAGTAAATGTAAAGGCACAGCACTTAATGGCGAGAAGCTCATGTCATGCATGATGTATAAAAGAATAGAAGGGATGTTGCAAAGCACACAATTCTGGTATGGCAATGGGGGCATCTATAATCCTTTTGATGCTATTTAGATCAATAGCAGTATATGGAACAGTTCTGGCAAGAGGATGATGGAAATTTCTATGAGAAATCATGCCTCCTTGCTCAACACGTTGTGAGAGAGGCTGTTACTGCTAGGTACAAAAAGGACAGAACTATTGCTCCATGATTGTTGCGCCTATTTTTCTTCAAATTTGATATCATGACAATTTCTTGTTCTATGTATTTGTGAATGCTGAGCTTATAGTGTGCTTTAATCATCATTATTATTGCTACTGTTCTTTGGAAACTTTGATAACCGTCTTCTATCTCCTTTGAAAAACATTGGTAAGCTTCTGTCATAGGGATGTGATGGATCCATTCTGTTAGATTTTTCAGCAGACGGGTCAGTTGTTTAAAAGGAGTGAGGTCCAAACAAGAACACTCTGTATGGGTTTGATGTTAATGATGAGGCCAAAAGCAGGCTAGAAGTTGTGTCTCCAGGAGTTGTTTTTTGTGGAGATATTGTAGCTCCTGCTGGTAGAGACGCAGTAGTTCTTGTAAGGCCCTTGCTTATGTCGTTTTATACACCTAAATATCTCGCTTTTAACATATCATCTTCTATTCAGGCTGGATTACCAGATTTTCCCATGCCTACTGGTCGATATGATTGCCGAATCTTGCGCGAAACTCATGCAGTGCAGAGCAATTTCTTCCTGCTCCTTTCTTCACAGCTGCTGAACTAAAGGCCAATTTTGCAGTAAAGAACATGACTCTGGAAGATTTGTGCATCTTTCTGGTAATATTATAATCTTCTTCAAACATATTTCAATGTTGACTAAAAAGTATTCTTGATACATATGAGAAGAGCCTATTTTGGATATCCATTTTGCTATCACTTCTGAGCTGGAATAAAAGCATATGCTATCCACCATCTTATACTCCTAATATGCTTGCATTTTAAATTTCAGGAGCACACACTATTGGAGAAGCTGAGTGCCAGTTCTTCAGAAACCGTTTGTACAATTTTTCAGGCGGAAGGCCAGATCCAATACTAAATCCCAAGTACATACCTACTTTAATAAAGCTCTGTCCATGGAACTGTTGAGGTGGAGCTTGACAAGGATTCAGAGTTCGCCGTTGACAAATAAAAATCTTGGAGACAACAAGGGATTGTTTAGCTCAGATCAAATTCTTGTTTTATTGTCGGATCCTTTGCAGCAGATCAGGATAGGTTTTTCTTGAGATTTAAAAACTCCCTTCTCACGATGAGCAAATTGGAGGTGAAAGACTAAAAGAAAGAAGAGGTCAGACGGAAGTCAATTCTAGGAAAGATTCCATCCAAGGATTTGTTGAGGAAGAACTTGATGTTTTCCCTTTCTAACCAACCAAATAGTTGAGAACATAATCTGCTTCTAGACCTTATGCAATGGTCTTCACTATTTTAGAAATCTCAAGGGAAAGGCAAAGTTCATTTACAGTTTAGACCTGGGGTGCCTAATGGGCGACTCACATGGAGTTTTTTGTTTGCCACCGCTGACAACGCAGCTTAACAGCAGAACCCCAGCTTATCAGCAAAGGCCCCACGTCTCGCCAGCTGAAACTCCAAGACGGGCTGCCTGGACGTCTCGCCAGCTGAAACTCCAAGACGGGCTGAAAAAAGCTATGTTCAACGCTGGATCAGCTAGAAATCAGCCACAGCTGGGATTATCCTGCATGTGATCACTACATAAGCGGTAAGTCTAGTCATAGAGCACGATATGAAGTGGTCATCCTCATGCCCTATGTGGAAAGCTTGCATTATAGAACTCAAAACGAAGTTGGAACCTTGTTTTAGGGGGCACGCATGATATACGTATGAATATCATAGATGAGAAGAGTACAGAACACATGCACGCACATACATTATGTCATTGGGTCGTTTTATCATCATAACCAATTAAATACTAGATTCTATGGCACCGGTTTGCCAGATGCAACAGCACAGCTTTGCAGGACCAGCAGTAACTTCATAACAAGATTGTCCTCGATATCCATTTGATAAGGCTTTCTGACTTTCGCACTAAACAGCTCTGCCATTTAATACTTTACGTGATGTTAAACTCAAGTGCACGGGAACTCCTATATGCTGCTGTGCAAAAATTTACATTTCCCATTGAAAACATGTTGGAAAATATCGCATATGCTCAGGAAAAATTATCTAAAACAATCTCATTTTTCATCCATGTTCGTGATTTTCTAGGTTTGTTGACAGAGACTTCATCATCTCAATATCATTAACTGCATAATTGGAAACAAGGGCCTCACACTAACTCTTATTTTTTAACCAAACTATGAATTAGTACCTAAGAGCTGCAGATCAGGAATCTCAAGCAAAAACTCCACCACTGAGAAATGTGAGTAAATATCAAAAAGTTTATATGCCATCAGTATTAAAATCACTTTCAAACTTCATCCAGGGACTCTCACCTCTTTCCACTGTTGTTCCATTCTGTCTGAGGTAGCTAAAATCATGAATATTCAATCAGAAACGTTTTCTCTTGTTGACAAATAAATTTTCCCGCCTTATCCATATGTAAAGTGAAATACCAAATATTCCCTGTACAAGAAATACCCACTTCCAGGGAAAAGGAGGATCTTTGAAACAAACCATATTTGCTTCCAGAGTAGTGGCCGCGTGGTACACAATACTTTCAAAAGCAAACAGGTCATGCTGCAAGGACTTTGCATAAAACAAAGCTGCATTGAAGTCAAAATGTGAAATAGCAGATGTGGCTTTGTTCAGCTTATAAAGAAATAGATTCCACCGTTGCGTGAACTGTGCATGCTCCTTATGGTTAAGCAATTTTCTTTCACCACCTTGATCTTTCACAGCCTTCAAGACTTCTGAAGCTCCCCAAATAGAGTTATTTAGCATAGTAAAAAGGACATTGCGCGGTGCAGCATCTTTCTGAACAAAGGAAAGTGACAGAACTTCAGAGAAGGGCCCAAATGGGGTCTGTCCAACACTCCATGAATAGTCGACAAGAGTGCTATTGTGCTGTGGACTCCAAGTCAAATGAGTTGGTGTAACACCCCAAACTGTTTGGAGAAGAGCACCTACTATTGGCCTCTCAAGTTCCCGAGTCTGGGCAATCACAGGACGTCCATTACAATTGAACTCCGTGACAGTTTGGACACCCTTGGTGCGCACTGCTATTACCATGTCTTTGAAAGCAATTGCTTGATGGTTGCGGTCAAGAAGCACAACCCTGTCCAAGTCAAGATCAAAGACATACACGGGAACAACCTGGTTCATAGAATGGTCATTTAGACCTGCAAGTTTCGTCAATTCTTCATGGATTTGCAGCAACAAATAATGAAGCTGCTTTGAATCAAAGTATTCATTCACAAAAAGGCTGTATTTATCTAGCAAAACTCGTGATGTATATGTCTTAGTTGACCGTGCTAACACAGCTGAACAGACTGCACATTGAGAAAGCCGAATGTTGAAATGCTTGAATAATAATGATTGACCACTTAAAAGAAGCCCTTCATTCAGAAACGTCGATTCTATGGCATCCCAGTCAATGTTCTTTGCGCTGTCTTCCATGTCTGGACTTTGAATATGATAAAAGTGCACTTCTATAGTAGGTTCATAATGAACTGGGATACGTAGTGCTGGAACTAATAACAATTGCGACGCACTCCAAACTGCAGATGCCAGGTCTGACAGGAAAGCCTTTTGTGCTATGCTTCCACCATATAAAGCTGACATGAGATATGTCTCCCCTTTTTTCAACATACCTTCCCCCGATATAGCAGGACCATACTCAACAGGGCCTGCAGCAAGGTCAATCCACATATACCGATCTTTTCCTGCCCAGAAATTTCCTAAGCATTTGGCAAAGGATGGCACAGTTTCTTTCTCCCTCTTGTAATCATATGCATAAATTCGTTTCTGTGGCTTCAGGTTTAAAATATATATGACATATGAAGTTAAAGGCTTCTCTAGATCAGCTTGTATCAAGTCATCAACCACTTGATATGGGATGGCTTGATGATAGATCGGAGAAAACTTTGAAGAATCCTCAATTAGCTTTTCAATGGCCATGCCAATGTTTTGTCCTAGAGGAGATGAGACCTTTACAACTTCCACCTCCACTTTATTCTTCAAACCCAGATGATGAGTCTCATCTCCAATAACTTTGATATATTCATCTTTATTTAGCACCTCTAAGTATCGAGAGAACTGAACCTCCAATTGCGACCTTACAATGCTGGGAAAGCCAACCAACTTAACAGTTACAAGGGTAGTGGATTGAAGTGACTGAAGGGCCTGCATCTTCTGATCAACTTCATGTTGAGAATCATGAGAGAGAATTCTCTTCAGACCTGGCCTGAGAGATGGAAAGCTGTCATTTGTACCAAGCGGATCCAAGTGCAGGAGTTTAGAGAGCTCTGTGTCAAGCCCATAAGAAGCATGGCTGCCTAAGGATTCGCTCTGAAGGATAAGCAAAACCGCTGTTACAATGACAAAACGTCCCAACCAAGAATGGGAACCCACAGCTATGAAATCCATTTTAACCCTATTCAGCTACCAGCAAGCCGCCGCATAGAAGCCACAACGACCAGATCATGTATTTTGATCTAGCTTGACCTGATAATTGAGCAATAAGCTTACTTGGGATTCCATAGAAACATTTGTTCCCTTAAGCACTATGATAAAAGCGCTTACCTGGGTACATTTGGCCGCCATAGCTGGAACTCCACTGCAAAATAGTTCTAGCCCAGAAAGCCCAGGAGATTCGGAAACCCCAGATCACAATCGTAGTCGTCTATTTTCACTTTGTAAAATTCATTTTATTACATTCCAAATGAAGTTTATTTGAGTGTGGGTGATTATACGTACAAGAAATTTATCGCGGCGGCATTTCTTTTGTCCAACCTGTTGCAAAAGAAGTTTTGTGTTAAGTTGGATAAATCTAAGTTCTGGACATGCTTGAGATGCGAGAGAACATGCAGGATTTGAACCTGCACTATTGCCGTCTGTTTTGTGCATGTAGAATAGATAGGTGCTATAACCGACCACCATAGGATTCCCATTATTATCTGTGCCCTCTTCTGTTGACCTCCGATGACAGCCGTGGGTTTTGGGCCTGGATGGGGATTGCCCAGTACCGACGGCTTGACCACTAGGCTGTTACCGCGATGGATGTTCTTTTAATTCATTTTATTTTTGCATCCGATGACAGTCAGTGGGTTTTAGGCTTTGGATGGGGGTCACCCACTACCAGTAGCTTGATCACTAGGCTGTTATCGCGATGGATGTTCTTTTCATTTATTTAAATTTTATCTTCTGCATCCAATGACAGTCAGTGGGTTTTGGGCTTTGGATGGGGGCACCCACTACCAGTAGCTTGACCATTAGGCTGTTACCACGATGGATGTTCTTTTCATTTATTTAAATTTTATCTTTTGCATCCAATGACAGTCAGTGGGTTTTGGGCTTTGGATGGGAGTTGCCCATTACCAATAGCTTGACCACTAGGCTGGCATCGCGATGTTATTTATTCCATTTTTTTGTTACTTTTCTTTTCAATTTCTCAAAGAAAAAAAGAATGAGTGAGGGGAATCCCATGGTAATCAGATAGCACGTCATCTATCATACGGGCAGAGAAGGGAGTTCTTTTCTTTTCTTTTCTTCTTTTTTTTGGTGGCGTACCTTATCTGAATAACTAATGAATGTTGTCATAAGACACCTCATTGCCCGTACAAAGGATATGAAAGATGGAGTGGACGTACCTTATTAACTTCTTCTGTGTTGTATAAACAAAGTGCAGTCCATACGAAGGATATGAAAGACGGAGAGGATATACCTTATTGATTTCTTCTGTGTTGTATAAACAGTTGAGTGACGTGAACGAGGAGGGCTAAGAAAAATGCACCGTATCATAAAAGAAGTTCTTTGTAGACGATATTCTTGGTGGTCCTCGATGTGTTCTCTGGTGAGAGGAGAATGAGCACGTCCTGTCTCCTCCGTACGCGGGAAAGCGCCGTGTATAAGTGACCATGTGCGAATACTTCGGTACGCAAGTCGATGACGACACGATCCAATGTCAGTCCCTGGCAACTATTGAAGGTGGTCGAAGAAATCAGTTCTAGATATTGGGTATGTACGGGATGCTTCATCTAATACCTTCACCATTACAAATTTTTCGTGCAGTGATACGACCATAACGCGCATTTTTCACAAGACCCTTTTCTATATCTAGTCATAATGTGACATATAGCCCCTACCTTAAGCCTGACTTCGTGGTTGGGTATCCCCGAATGTGTGAAGTTATTAGGAAAATCTGATGTTGCATAAGGATGGTCATGTATGATTTCATCTTGCTCGCTGATGTGATCATGGCTATAATATGTCTTATCATGATTAGGAACTCTATTAAGAATGCGATTGTTGAAGTTGTCAACACTCTTATTGATCGGCGATAAGAAGTTGTGTTTCTTGCATGTTGTTGGATTCTGAAGCAGATTGGAAGGATATAAAAATTCAACACCATCTGCTATGTTGGTAGTTATATCGAATATATCTAGTGAGACCATAGACCCTTCCCAATCCTCTCCTATGCGATCAACAAATCGCATTAGTTCGGGGTCGTCTGCATTACATATCGGTTCTTCTAGTCTCAATACATGAAAACTTTGCCATTGCATTGTAGGTTGCAGTTCTTCCCCCTCCCTTGACAACAGGAGCAACCTGTTTGAAGTCTCCAACGCCGATAAAATGTTTGCCTATTGTTTCTGCACAGTCGTTGCAATAGATGATCGACGCTTTCTACGGCAGCTTTGTTGGCCATTGGAAATTCATCCCAGATGATAACCTTAGCTGCAATGAGCATATCTACTGCTCCAGAATCATGTTCTATCATTGATCGAAGCCCTGCATTATTTTCTTCCACGGGAATTTGGAAGAGCGAGTGGGTCGTTCGTCCTCCTGGATACTGGCAAACCTGCTAATACTGTCGTATCGCACGGGAGCACTATGCCTTGATTCCCTCGTATAGACAGGCATATGCAGTTCAATAGGAATGTTTTTCCTCTGCCTGCTTTTCCATCGACGAAAATAGGTTGGTTACTTTGTGGTAATTCCAACCATCTACGAACAAGTTATATATCTCCTTCTGGTCATTTTTCATTATACTTGCCATTTGCATCGCAGTATTTAGATATGTCTCATGGTCATAAAACTTTTGCAACTCATGCATGACTTCTCTTCCAAGACGAGGTTGCAATTGGAGCCCGAATGCCATGATATTAGTATTATGTTGTGTCAAAATATTATTGATTAAATGAAGGGATTCATTGAAGGCAGTTGTCTCATCATTTGGATATTCGTCTAGTAGGTCGACACTCATTGGTATCCAAAACCTAGTCCACAGCTCAATTGTTGGACCTTGGTCTAGTACTAACATAACAAAAAGAAATCGCAGTTGCGTAGGATTTAATGATAAAGAAACTGCTTCTTCCATAACTAACGATGCTTCGTTGTGTGCTGCGAGTAACTCTTCTGCCCCTGCTGCCTGTTGGTACGTTTCATGGATCGTGAAACCCTCTCGCTCTTATTCTATATAAGTTCCAGACTCGACCGTTGATGATGGATTGTATGCGGTTAAAGTATGTTGTTCGTGGTACTGAATGTACGTGAAAGCATCGAACTCGGGTGCCAAGGGACATAAGAAATATCGATCTAGCAACGACCTCGTGTTCAGGTGTGGCAGATACAGAGGTAAGCATTTGACGGCAGAAGATTTATTCGTTATATCATATGGCATCACTCTCCATGCAGCCTCTGTTGCTGATAGATAACGTGCCCTCAAGTAATCATTTATTTCATCCTTATTTGTTTGATCGTTCATCCTCGACGACGGTTCCCTAGCCTCTTCATGGTGATTGTCTAATGTCAATGGTATGGAAGCCGAATGCCTTTCTTGGGTTACATGAAAATTGGCGTTGTCAAATCCCTTGTAAATGTAACTATAAAGGTAGGAGAATACGTGGACAGTGGATGCAATGTCCACCATAATGTGACAATCTAGTTCATGAAGAAGAAAGGCGTTATAGGGTACCACCCATGCATCATCTATACTCCTCCTTCTGTACTGCACGTAACCTTTTGAATCAAGGTACTTATAACAACATGGAGCGTTGTTTGAAGAGCACCTATGCGTGTGTTTATGTATCATAAATTTTTGGACCTTCGCACGAAGGATTGGATCCGTAGGCAGCTTAGCAGAAATGATCTCATCGATGCATTCAATCGGTATATCGGGTTCGGTACGCAAGACGAGGTGGGCATATGGCAATCCACGTTTTTGAAATTCTATGACGGTTATCATATATGATATATGTTAAAAACTTTTATGAAGAAGCTCTTTTAACTGTTGTAGCCTTCCATGAAAGCATTGAATGACAAACATAGGAACATCGGAGACATTTTGCCCAGGTCTGAGTGTAGCTCGTATTTCTGGCCAATCTGTATTTGTGGTCATAGTGACAAACAATGTTGGACCACCTTTTGCCCTAGATAGGGCCAATGCATCTGCCACTTGCACGGAGCACACCTTTGACACCCCAAGAATGAAGGGGGTAAGACAATATCTTTTTTGTCATCATTGTCTCTCTCTGAATAATTCTCGTCATATTGCACTCTTTTGTTGCGAAAGGTAGGCGTTCTGAAATAGTTCAATCGAGCATCCTCAATCGTCGAATACATGTCGACCAAATACTCTCCACACAGACGACCCAATTGAACGAATCGTTCCTCATGCAACAACCTTGCCCTATACCATTGCAATTGCGTAAGGCCATGCTCGTTTCCAAGCCCCCAACCAACTGTGCCATGCGGAAAAAAAAAGCGGATATTGCAGTGGTTCATACATAGGGTCCATGATGTTTATGAAGGTTGGTTCCCCTTTATTATGAACCCAAAAACCAGCAATCCGAGGAGCGATATCAGTCGTGTTATTGACATCTGCAATGGCCGCAATTGCGTTGCTTGCAACGACTCCATGAATCGTAATATATGCTGATGGTAAATGTATGTTTCCCATGGTTCGAAGGTTTTGAATAAATGGATTAATTTAGTTAAGAATTGAACCGATAATACCAATCCATTGAAACAGCGCTCTTTGGTCTCGAGCTTGTGTATATCGTTCAGATTCGTCATAGATGTACCAATGTATTGGATATCATGTTTCTGTTGTGGGCCATAGTCGATGATATGTACGTCCCGTAATAGTTACTGATGAAGGGAAATCTAAATTTACAAATCCGCCACTTACTCCAAGCATAGTTTAGCAAATTCTTGTATGTTGTACATGTTATATAGTGCCATAGGCAATATGGGTAAAGATGGCAACAACCACTTCCCTTTGTTGCAACAGAATCCATCTTGCTCGATGTTGAGCAAAGGAATTTGACAATATGTGCATCCCTTACTCCACGTGCACATTATATAACTTCGATGTATAGCCAAGTTCATGTGTTGTGCACGAGCTTGCCAATGTCTTGGTACTATTTCAACTTCTGTACCATTTGCTTGAATCTGTGTTTGGCTTGACAATTTTGCATCTCTCTGTGGTACAGATATAGATTGGGATCGTCCTGATCATTCATCCTCGACGACGTTTCCCTAGCCTCTTCATGGTGATTGCCTAATGTCAATGGTATGGAAGCCGGATGCCTTTCTTGGGTTACATGAAAATTGGCGTTGTCAAATCCCTTGTAAATGTAACTATAAAGGTAGGAGAATACGTGGACAATGGATGCAATGTCCACCATAATGCGACAATCTAGTTCATGAAGAAGAAAGGCGTTATGGGGTACCACCTATGCATCATCTATACTCCTCCTTCTGTACTGCACGTAACCTTTTGAATCAAGGTACTTATAACAACATGGAGCGTTGTTTGAAGAGCACCTATGCGTGTGTTTATGTATCATAAATTTTTGGACCTTCGAACGAAGGATTGGATCCGTAGGCAGCTTAGCAGAAATGATCTCATCGATGCATTCAATCGGTATATCGGGTTTAGTATGCAAGACGAGGTGGGCATGTGGCAATCCACGTTTTTGAAATTCTATGACGATTCTCATATATGATATATGTTAAAAACTTTTATGAATAAGCTCTTTTAACTGCTGTAGCCTTCCATGAAAGCACCGAATGACAAACATAGGAACATCGGAGACATTTTGCCCAGGTCTGAGTGTAGCTCGTATTTCTGGCCAATCTGTATTTGTGGTCATAGTGACAAACAATATTGGACGACCTTTTGCCCTAGATAGGGCCAATGCATCTGCCACTTGCACGGAGCACCACCTTTGACACCCCAAGAATGAAGAGGGTAAGACAATGTCTTTTTTGTCATCATTATCTCTCTTTGACTAATCCTCATCATATTGCACTCTCTTGTTGCGAAAGGTAGGCGTTTTGAAATAGTTCAATCGAGCATCCTCAATCCTCGAATACATGTCGACCAAATACTCTCCACGCAGACGACCCAATTGAACGAATCGTTCCTCATGCAACAACCTTGCCCTATACCATTGCAATTGCATAAGGCCATGCTCGTTTCCAAGCCCCCAACCAACTGTGCCATGCGGAAAAGAAAGCGGATATTGCAGTGGTTCATACATAGGGTCCAGGATGTTTATGAAGGTTGGTTCCCCTTTATTATGAACCCAAAAACCAGCAATCCGAGGAGCGATATCGGCCATGTTATTGACATCTGCAATGGCCGCAATTTCGTTGCTTGCAACGACTCCATGAATCGTAATGTATGCTGATGGTAAATGTATGCTTCCCATGGTTCGAAGGTTTTGAATAAATGGATTAATTTGGTTAAGAATTGAACCGATAATACCAATCCGTTGAAACGGCACTCTTTGGTCTCGAGCTTGTGTATATCATTCAGATTCGTCATAGATGTACCAATGTATTGGATATCCTATTTCTGTTGTGGGCCATAGTCGATGATATGTCCGTCCCGTAATAGTTACTGACGAAGGGAAATATAAATTTACAAATCCGTCACTTACTCCAAGCACGCTGAAGCAAAATAGTTTGTTTACTTTTCTCGCTAGTTTAGCAAATTCTTGTATGTTGTACATGTTGTATAGTGCCATAGGCAATGGGGGTAAAGATGGCAACAATCACTTCCCTTTATTGCAACAGAATCCATCTTGCTCGATGTTGAGCAAAGGAATTTGACAATATGTGCATCTCTTACTCCACGTGCACATTGTATAACTTCGATGTATAGCCAAGTTCATGTGTTGTGCACGAGCTTGCCAATGTCTTGGTACAATTTCAACTTCCATACCATTTGCTTGAATCTGTGTTTGGCTTGACAATGTTGCATCTCTCTGTGGTACAGGTATAGACTGGGATCGTCCTGAACGTTGTCTAGCCATGGCTCTCATTCTAAACTTATCTTGCATAGTTAAACTTGCATAGCGTTCTATCTTTCTTTGACGTATTCGCTAGTTGCGCATAGCGCTCCACCTCTCTTTGCCGCATTCTCACTCTATCGTCCTCAGATAGCTCTCTATAGCGTTCTACTTTTCTACGTCGTATCATGTCCGTATCCTCCTCGGGCAAGTTTGCATAGCGTTCTCTCTCTCTTTGACGTATAATCTCTCTACTCTCTTCTGATAAGTTAGCATAACGTTGCCTTCTGTTATATCGCCTTCTTTCTATATCCTCTTCTGCTAGATTCAAGCAACACTCTTCAACCGAAGTATTCAAATTTGTACCACTATTCTGCTGATCCACAACTATAGTTGTGTGTTCTACTATTCTTTCTTCTATTACCTTAGCTCGTCGTTGTCTTGCACGTTCCCTAGTTCTCTCTCTTATCCTCTCCCTATCCTCTTCGGTCAAATTTGCATAGCATTCTCTATCTCTCTGACGTGCTCTCTCTATAGCTCTCGGCTAGATCTCCTTGTGCAATTCTACCACTATCCTCCATGGTCGTTTACATTAAGTAAGTTCTATTCACAGGTGATAATATTGAAGCCTTGACTTTCAACTCGTTTTCTTCCAAGCTCATGTCAACCAATAGCCCAGGTATTTTCTCAAAACTAGAACACAAAGCGACATAAAGCATTAAAATTTCAATATGCTCTAGTGTTAGTTACAATTGACTTCAGAACAAATGGATATGACTCGCGCCATTTTTCCAGTCAATCTAACAATTCAACTTTAACTCTTCAAAGCACATTTGCAATTCCTATTGTTTGCTTTTGTTTTCTGAGCTTATTCTTATCTAATATTTTGATGGTTGGGGCTTACATATATAAGGTACACTTGCAACTCTCGTCTGCCCTTATTTGCCTTCAACATTTCAACAAGGCCATGCATTTTCTCTTCTCTAAAAACTTCTAAGGTCACGTAACTATCTAAGACAATGTTTTTAGGCACTATGCCAACTCAACTCTCTATGCATTCATCTTTTATCCCAATTGTCACTTCTTTTATATAACTGATGGCATATGGTGATGATCACTCAAAATCTATAACTAGGAATATGATTCTACCTAATGCACCTAATATGAGCATATGAATTGGCTAGGATGGGATGGCATGTTATACATGTGAATCACATTGTACCTCAAAAGTTCGTTGGAGTTATATCACTACTAGTAATGTGCCCAGCGTTGCTGGGTATAATTTTAAAACATGTAAATGTTAGGAACCTGTGGATTTGCATACACAGTAACTTCTAGGCCATTGGAATTGTGCACTTGCGTACAATTAATCTTAGGCCATTAGATCAATTTGGGAACCTGTAGATTGCAAGTGGCCATGTCTATGATGCAATGGTTCTATTATGATGTTTTGTGTATATGACCTTTCCAAGAATGTCTATGAGTTGCTAATATGTTGCTGATGTCTATGCATCGTTGGGCATATGTCGGAAACTGCTAAATGATACCAAGGAGTACTCCAATATGCAGATACTCTATAACATGCAATCTGAAAGCCTATATGTTGCATAAATATAAATATTTAGAATGAGTAGTTTAGATAAAAGACGAATCCCATGTGCGTTTATGCTTGCAAGCAATGTTGTCAATTATGTGTGGTCGTGTTTTGGCATTCTGTTCTATGGGCTCCACATTTCCACCATGCTAATAATTTTGTTGCAGATTGTAACATGCAGCTCACATCTATTTCGTACAATGTTTCCGTGTATATGCTTACCTTTTGGCAAAAATGCAATGCATGCATCAAGCATGACCATGTAAGTTGGTTCGATATAAGTTGGTTGTGTATATGCTTACCCTTTGGCAAAATTGCACTGCATGCATCAAAGCATGACCATGTAAGTTGGTTCGGTGTAAGTTGGTTGTGTATATGCTTACCCTTTGGCGAAATTGCAGTGCATGCATCAAGCATGACCATGTAAGTTGGTTTGATATAAGTTGGTTCTGTTGGAACTATACTTTCTTGTAAGCATTTCTTGAAAACGTTGTTTGTACAAAAAATATACCCCGGCTTCATGTATTCTTTTGCCCACAGTAAATGACTTATACCCTTAGCAAGGTTTTCACTTTATGTCCTTAGCAAGGTTTTCAAGGCGTCATGTCCAGCTTTACCACACAACCATACAACATCGTGAGACTATTCCCAATTCAACATCCAAATTTAAGTTGTGCTTTTTATGTTGTTTCCATAAGCCAATGTTTATAATCCAGAAAGGTTGGAAAGTAATATAGGATAGCTCAATTTTTGCCATGCATTCACCATATCTTTCCTTCTACATAAATTCCATATACACCCCTATACCAACTTGGCAGAAGATATGGGAGGATATCATTAAGCATGCATTCATCCCCAATGGTCTACTTACAATATCTGTGTTCTAAATCCCATGCATTTTAAGTTTTCTAAGACAAAATACAAAGTGCACATAAGCAAATAGTATTTGCCATGATTACCTCTACTGGAACAGTACGACTACTAGCTACCTTCTACAGGTACTCAGACTGTTTCCATCTTTCTATTGCTGGCCAGTCCGTCACTGCATCCTTGATCACTATCACATAATAAATTGGATCTTTATTTTTAATGATTGAGAATCAAATTTGATTGTAAAGATAGATGTTATATTGTGTCATTTAAAAAAAGGCTCACATTCTGAGCAGATTTATGAATTGATTGAACAAATTGCAACCAAATTGCGAACTGTGACAGTGTCAATGGGTCTGTCAGTGGGATTCTATAATTTCCACGACAGCATCTCCAATGCACAGCATATTCAAGCTCTAAGTAAGCGATAAGTTATCTGCTACAGCAGGCAACCAGAATATTTATCTTACACCACATCTTTGCACATGGATCTCATATGCAGCAATATTATTCCAAAATTTTCTATCCCATGTAAGATTTTCCATTGCACCAATGATCTAGAAGACTCTTCTGATGTTTCTGCCCAAATGCAATCTCTTACATATATATTTTAAGTTTTCAACTGCACTGCATCCATGCTCATGAACATGGGCATCCATGGATCAACCTTTATGAAAGAATTCTCACTTTGTAGCAATCGTCCAAAACTGTCTGAATCAACTCATCTGACACAATCATACCTCTTACCCTTCTTCTACTCCTGTTCAAGGCTGAAAATAGAGAAATTGTTAATGCAAATCTTCTACAGTATAAAGCATTGAACTAACCCTTGAAATGCAGACTTCTTCTTGCTGGTGGAAGAGATGGGCCTACAGATGCTTCTCTCACCAGTCCTTTATTTAATGGCATTGCCCTGACAACATACAAACAAACCACATTTCCGTCAATCTCAGGCACATGGAAAAGCGCATATTGTAAATGCTTTGAATTTGATTTATGGAATGCAAGAAAAAGTAGGCACTTCCTTTAATAGCTTAAGGATTTAGACAAACAAATCTTTACTTAAATGCTTCAAATTCCAAAAGAAAGAAAATGATGGCAGATTCTCTGTTGTTCCAGTCTTACTTGCAGCATTTGCTTCAAAACAATGCGCTTGCATTTCCTGCACTTCATTCAAGGAATTTTCCTGCACAGATACAATCCTATTAATCTCTACTTCTTTTCAAACAAATTTTCACATGAACACTTTGATAGCAAACAAAGCTGCCAGTCTTACTTGCATTCTTGCACTTCTTTCAAACCATTGCCGAACTGTCACCATCTATATTTGATGCCCAAGAGGCTTGCCATGAAAACATTGTTGACACTTTCCTCTGCCCTAAATTTGATGATACATATCTTACCCAATGTGTCTTCTGTGTGTAAAGCCTGATCTTAACACCATCCGCCAAATGTTTCCTAATACCTTGAAGGCTTGCCCTAATTGCCATCGCTAGATCGCCATGATCCACTTGTTGTTTTCTAATGCTTTGAAGGCTTGTCGCCAGATCTGCATTCAAAAGACTCTGACCCCTGCCTCTGATCTGTGCTTACTATCCCTGTGGAGGAAAATCAAACCTTCCGCTTGATGATATTCCCGCCATAGCCAAGCGGACTGCCATAAACTTTGCATGCCACTAATTTGCGTTTTCCACAGACTCAGAGGCCGATCTGATGCAAAGCAAGCCCCCCCGCCCCGCGGCCCCCCATCCGTCCGACCCAGGAGGAACACTAAAAAACACTTGTAAAATCTCGACCATAGGATCAAGATCATGAAATCTCAGCCATAGAAGCTAGGGCGTGGTTCAAGACACACGCCAAAACATTATTATATAGGATATTTAATTCAACTTTAATAATATGGTGGGTGCATTAAAGTGTAAATTGCTTTCAAACGAAGTGTAAAAGTGTCAAATGAAGCTTCAAATAAGATTGTGTAAATTGCGACGTAGCAAGGGAAGCCTATGGCATGGTGGAGGAAATGGGTGGAGGGCTTGCAACATTAACGAGTAAAGGAGGGCATCATCATTGACAAGTCCAAATATAAAACCAAGCTTCAGAGAAAAATGCGAATGGGATGTTTGTCCACATACGTTAACCTTGAAGATTGAGCATTGTATTAACTTGGAAGATAGAACACTATACTTAAAAAGATGGGAGCTCGGTTTGGAAGAGATCCCATACCCACACTTCCATTGCATGCATTCATCCCCAACAAAAATAGAAGGAAGCAAGCAAGTGATGGCAAATAATTTATATTTGTATTCAACCCTAAAAGGATAAATCTAGTACACTCCTCACATGGAGAAAACTAGAGAAAAAAAGAAAAAGGAAAAAGCTCTTTGCAGTCAAAACCAACACACAACAAAGTCGATAAATCTTCTTGGACAAACCAAAAAGTTTACTTAAGTGTTTCAGGCCCTTCTCAAGCATTTTTGCAACGTCGGATGTAAAAGAATAGGGAAAAGTGAAGTTTTGAGATGTTCTAGCAACTCTGTCTGCGTCTGAATCTCTTATCTCTCGTCTCATCTGAGACTTCCTTTGGAACTTTGTTGAGTATTTATTATAAGTCATACGTCCTTAAAAAAAAACTGTCTTCACTTTGATGAGACTATAGTAAGAACACTACAATTTCTTCATCGCAAAATGAAAAGTTCTGCTAGCAAATATTTGAATATTCTGAATGCTCGGTTGAATATTCTGATGTTGCGTTTGTCTCTTCCAACGAGTCCAGCCAAGCTTGTTCGGAAAATGACCGTCCGACAGAAGCATACAGCTTGTGGCCCTGTTTAATTTTTGCTTTATTTCTCCTTCTGATCAAGTAGAAGATACTATTTTGTATTTTGCAATCTCCCCGGGTTTCCACGACCTCTGCCATCAGTTGTATAAGCTATGGCCCTTTGCTAATGTCACCTGAACCAGACTCTATTCCTTTGTAGTGAGGTCTGCCAAGTTTATTTCTCGAAAACGGTGGATTGTGGCTGGAGCAGATGATATGATTATTCGTGTTTATAATTATAACACAATGGACAAAATCAAGTCATTTGAAGTGCATACTGACTACATTAGATGTGATGCTGTGCATCCAACTCTACCTTACGTCCTCTCATCTTCTGATGACATGTTAATTAAACTTTGGGATTGGGATAAGGGTTGGACATGCACACAAATATTTGAAGGACATTCCCACTATGTCATGCAAATTTCTTTTAATCCAAAAGACACAAACACATTTGCTAGTGCATCCTTGGACCACACAATAAAGGTGAGATTCTTCATGTTCTCTTCAACCTATTTACGCATCTCTACTTTCTTCTTTTTTTGATTAATTAATATTTTTATAGATCTGGAACCTTGGATCACATGAACCAAACTTTACATTGGAAGCTCACTCAAAAGGAGTTAATTGTGTAGAATATTTTACGGGGGGTGACAGGCCTCAATTGATAACTGGTCCTGATGACCAAACTGCTAAGGTATGTCCTTAACAAAAACGTTTTTGCAGGCACATGTTTACGGTTTCTTTTATTCCTGTGCAGATCTGGGATTATCAAACTAAAAGCTGTGTTCAGACATTGTAAGGCCACATGCATAATATCTCTGCAACTTGTTTTCATCCAGAATTGCCAATCATCATTACTGGATCTGAAGATGGAACAGTTCGCATTTGGCATTCAACTATCTATAGGTGAGCATGTCATGCTCTGTGTTTAGATGCCTGTTAGTCTATGGCTTCTGTACTGCTTGGATGTTCCCATTGTATGCTTTCTCCATGCTGACAAAATAAATTGGGTTGCCTTGGCACATGCATTAAATCTTCAGCAAATTATTAGTGATTGGATCATGGCAGACTTGAAAACACGCTAAATTGCCGAAATATTTCTTCCCCATAGCCATTCTGGTCATGGCATAGCAAGAAATTTCTTCAAATCTGATATGGGAGCTTTCCTGGAGCCGTTTTTAGGTGAAAAACTCGACGATATAGAGCTTTCTCATATCCCTCCAATGGGGGCCAAATTGGGCCGATGTAATATCTGTGGAATTGTAGAAAAGAAGGCACCCAACTGCCAGATTTGGTCTGGATGCACAGGATGCGTCATGGGTTATGAAAAACTCCATAGCCATCTCCGGCGAGGAAGCCAGAACGCAATCTGTGGAGCCAAGGCGAAGGAAAAGCTTTTAATCTGGGCGATTTTTTTGCCCTTTTTGGCCTGGCTTGATTTGCAGGGTTATGAGCGCAGGATGAAGAGGCTGCATAAGGAATTAGACGCATTCTTGGAATCCATAGGGCAGGAGCGCAGAATAAAAATAGCAGAGAGGGGCAAAATCCAGATCCAGACATGATCTTGTGGATGCACTGCTGGCAAAGGGGCTCGAAAACGAAAATATCAAAGCGATTGTTGAGGTAGGATTCTTAAATGCTTCATTTTTTTTTGTTTTGTTTCTTCTCCGTAGTATTGAATGCAAATTTTTTGGCAGGATGTGATAGCGGGAGGGTCTGATACTGTGACTGTGACCATGGAATGGATCCTAGCAGAGCTGCTAAAATCGCCCAGAATCATGGAAAAGGTCCAAGAAAAATCGAAATGTAGAAGGAAGGAAGGAAGGAAGGAAGGAAGATATTTTTATCGTCCAAAGAAGACGTCTCCAATCTGCCATATTTGCAGGATGTTTTGAAATCCAATTTAGCAAAGCAAAATCGCCAGAGTAGACTGATGCATACATTTTGGCTTGAGAAAAAGAGAGCGCAGACATTTTGGCTTGAGAGAAAGAGAGCGTTAATTGATTTCACAGGTATTTTCCTTTCAAATCCGAGGCAAACCAAAGATTTATAGCATCGCTACCAGATTTTTGTAGAAAAACCAAAAGCATACTAATCAGAATGATGCATACTGATAAAGCATACTTACTTCCAACGAATCGAAGTAGAGTAAGTTCGTGCAAAGCTGAAAATTATAGTGCCTAAGAATGGGAACATAGCTTCTTATATATACCAATGCCGGATCAAGCTGTCGGAGGAGGATGACACTTCATCGGCATGCAATGACCAGATCTTTTCACGTGGCAGCCAAATAGAGAAAAGGATTGCGGCGCGGAAAAACTAGGGTGGAACAGAAACAATGAAAAATAACAAATTGCATTATATATGTCTAGAAATGCAACTTAGGTTGCATTATGCTCTGTCCGTCGTACAACGCCATGTGGGCAAGTTTCTTTATTGGAACTTCTGTCAAGCTCAACAGCAATGGCACTTGCGTTCTTGAGGGTTCATCTCTGATTCTGACCATCTACCTCTTATTTCGATGCTTTCTACCTCTGATTCTGAAGTTTTTACCCTGATTTAGGAGCAGAATGCAAATTAAATTGCATACCGCGCATCGGCATGGCTGACAGACCCAGAATGTTGCCCAAAAGGGCATTCTCTTATACGTAAAGACCAGTTACTTACATTCAGCCCTTGACGTCCAATCATATTTCACCACGTGGCAAGTTTCTTTCACGGCATGTGAAATAGATGCTTGCAATGTTCTTCTGCGATCATTTTTTGCGCAGTTCTGGTGATTTACCAGAGATTTTGAAGATTTACTTGCATTCCAGCTCTTTACCTCACATTCCGAAGTTCAGAACTTGCGCTGAATGTAAATAACTGGTCTCCACGTTACAGTGATGTCAATTTCTGAGATGTCAACAGGGCTCGGCGTTTCGCGCGTCGCCCTGCTTCCATCTCAGGAATATCAAGTAAATTGACATTCCTGTATACGTAAAAGCAAGTTAGGCTTCATTTTGCCACGAGGTCCGATCATGCCATGCCACATGGCATAAATTCCTTACCAGGAACAACAACAAAAAAAATAGGATGGCGTGTCGTTCTTCTGCATTTTTCAATTCCGGTGAGTCTTGAGCATGATCTACTTGCATTCTTACCAGTCTACCTGCATTCCGACTAATCTACCAAGCATTCTAGCATTCTGAGTAATCTACTTGTATTTTGACTGATTTACCCAGCATTCTGTCTGATTTACTTGCATTGTAGGTGAGACTCCCTGCCCACAGAATGAAGCCTAATTTGCTTCCAGATTTTAAGAATATTGGTTTATCCAGCATTCCTGGATTGTCAACATGCCTTCAGAAAACCAACATTCTTATATACACATTCAACCTTTGATGTCCAATCATCTTTTGCCCGTGGCGACTTTCTTTCACGGCATGTCAAACAGATGCTGCTTTTGCCCTGTGATGTTCTTCTGCAATGCTTTTTTGCGCTGTTCCGATGATTTACCAGAGATTCTGAAGATTTACTTGCATTTCAGCCTCTTTACCTCATATTTCGCTCTTCTTACCCGCATTCCAACGACGTTTACCTCACATTTTGAGGTTCTGAAGCTGGGCTGAATGTAAGTAACTGGTCTCTACGTAATGTTAGGAATGGTATATAGATAGTCACTCCTGTATACATAAGAACCAGTTAAGAACCATTCTGCCTGCTCTGACGAACTTGTGCAGTGGCTGTTACCTACTTCTCTAGCATTTTTACCTGCATTTCGAAGATTTTCACCTTAGGTGTTCACTTAGGTGACATTCCCCAGGGTGACACTTAGGAAATGTTCACTTAGGTGACATTCTCCAGGTGGAAACCTGCCGATACGCGTCAGCGCGGAGGCAGGTTGAAACATGGAGAATGTCATCTAAGTGAACATTCCCCTAACGTGGAGACAAGGTACTTTAAATTTTGTGCCACGTGGCGAGGCGTAGTTGGATGGTTTCTGGAACCTCCATTAAAAAAAACAGAGCATAAAGTAAATAAAGAAGAAGGTCAGGTAGATTGCCACGAAACGCAAAGTAAATGTGCTCATAAATATTTATGGGTAAAAAAGCAGCTGACATTCAGGGAAAAAAACAGGTACACGTGGCGTATCATATTGAAAGCCAAGCAGAATTTAAAGTACCTTGCCTTTACATTCAAATAACATTTATAAGATTAATTATGTAGTGCTACTTGAATTGTTTCAACTTAATTATGGGGCCGGAATTTGAAAGCGTATATTTGTAACCTAAGTTTTGCAATGGTCAGTATTGGTATTCGTATGGAAAAAGGGTAGGAGGTGACGGTGGCAGTGTGGATTCCAAACTTTGGAATCTAGGGCGGGCATCTGTTGCTCGGTTGGCCGGAAGTGTTAGTCCTCACGTGGTCTGCTCCATAGATGGCGGAGATGGCGAGGGCGGCGGCAGTTATGTGTCTTGGCTGTGGGCTTCTTTCTGTTTTGGGGCATAGGATAAGGAGGGGTCGGGTTGCGTGTTCGGGAGCGGACCTGCAGTCTTGTGCAAGGGGATTTCTGTCAGAGGTGAGCCGGCTCTGTTCCTGTTGTTTTATTTATAATGTCTTTGAAGAGGGCAGCGAGGAAAGAGAAGGGTGTTGCTTGCTCTGTCCCTGCTTCTCTGAGTTGTTTAAACATCGGGTCCTCTGATTCTCGAGAGCGTGAGACTGGGGGACATGCTGGTTGTTCTCTTGGGCAGGATTGGAGTGCCATAGACGTAAGTGTGACCTTAGGTTTGTCTGGGCAAGATGTGCCCATGAGTTTTCATGATGCTCTTGTGGGGTTTTGTAATCGGAGGTGTGTGGCTAGAGCTGTGGCCATGGAGCGTGGTGCGAGTGTGTAGATCACTTGCATTGCCAGGCTGTTCTAGAGCCCGGTTCAAGAGTCCCAAGGCCATGAATGATGCCATAAAAAGAGATTTCAATCGGGTTTCAAAGCCTCTTGGTGTGATATTGGTATGCAAAGCTCTTAAAAACACTCGCCTTCATTGTTTTGAAGGCATGATTGGGTACTGTATGAAGGATGTTGGAAAAGTTCATTATGTTTGCCATCTTCATAATGTGAGTGAGGCTGCTATTGAGAAAGGAAAAGATTTGTATTTGAGATGGGGAGCTGGTGACACGAAAAATTTAGTTGTGCTTGATAATAAAAACCTGTTGAATCGAGCTGCACATTTTGTGAATTACCATGGGAACCGTAGAGTGACTGCTAGCTTGCTGTATACGTTGGCAAGGATGATTTGCTCTGGAAAATTTACCTTGTCTAGTTCCTATGGGATCCCTTCAAACACTGCCCATATCAATGAGCACCGTGTCCGGGCTGCATGGAGAGTGTTGCTCTATCCTAGTCACTGCATGCCGTCGGATATGAGAACCATCCTGTTTGGCTTGCCAGCAGGTTTTGTACATGTGGAAAGGAATGGGCCTGGGCGGAGGCGGTATTGGAATGATGCTATTCCTGCTGATGAGGAAGATAATAACTTTGAGGACATTCATGATCCTTCTTATAGTGCAGATAGTCCTGATGTTGTGATACTTGAGCCTGGTGTAGATTACATCCCTGTGCACAAGGGTGATCGTACCATAGCTGTTGGCTGATGAACTTGCTTGAGTGTTGGTTGTACAATTGGGTTTCTTCGTTTTCATGCTTTTGTTTGTTTTATAGTTGTACGAGTTATGGAGACTGATCGGGAACCAGTTGTTGGCGTGGAGCAACCTGTTGTGTCCTTGCCTGAATCTCATCTGCTGTAGAGGCATCCCATCATGACCCTGTTGTATTTTCAGCTGAACCTGAGGTGGCATTCTCCGCTCAGGAGTTTGTGAATAATGTTATCCAGGTTGGGACTGAGGCGCATAGGATTGCGGCATCTCTGTGCTTGCTTAGGCGGCAGCTTAGCATTCTATGTGTCCATTGACAGTGCTATATCTGTTGTGGAGTGGGAGCATTTGGGTGTGCCTGTTTCTGACTTGTACATATTACGTTCTCATATGAGCCTTGCAAGGGCATTACTTGTGCAGGAAATACAGCAACTAGATGCGGTCATTAGGCATGCACAGAGTGGCTCGGCTATGAACTGATTTATTTCTATGTTTTTGTTTTGTTAATTTGTGATTTCTATGTGGAGTTCATGAACCTTGATCTCGATTTGTATTGTAGTGCTTGCAGGAGCACCTTCGTGTTGGGGAGCTCAACTTCGTTCACCTGGTTGAGTGTCCTTCAACATTGTGAAGTTTCTTTTGAGTTATTTAATGTATAGGTATGGTTTGCTGGTTATGGAAAATGCTTATTCATAATTGTGAGGAAGCTGAAATTGGTTAAGGGATGTGTAAAGTCATGGGACTGACTTGTCTACTATGTTAGGTGGTTATGGGAAATGCTTATTCATAATTGTGAGGAAGCTGAAATTGGTTAAGGGAATTGTGTCATGGGCTGGATTGTTATTGACATTTCATTGTGTAAAGTCATGGGACTAACTTGTGTACTATGTTAGCGGGCTTCGGCCCCTGGGCATACCAGGCATCTCTCTTGTGGAATACCTGGTATGCTTGGATGAGCGTGGGAACTTATACTGGGGTTCGACTCCCCAGGCTCATTGTAATTAATTTGGCCGAAATTTGAAAGGTTGTATTTGTAACCCGAGGCTTTCAATGGTCAGTATGGCTCTAAGGGGTAAGTCAAATACAAGGGATTTGACCCCATCTTGACCTGAATTCCAAGGCTTATGTTGTGGAATATGCTTGCATCTAATGGTCCAAAAAAATTTTGAAACACTCCAAATGATAATACACTCCAAATAATACACTCAAGAAACGTTTTCTAAGAAAATCGGATTATGTGAAATGTGATGCATTTGTTTAAAGGAATGAAAAATGTCTATAGAACTAGGTTTTAATTGTTGTTTTTTGGGTTGCCCCTAGGGGGGCAAACCCTTGTTTATGTGAGTTTTTGGCATATCCTAGGTATATGCTAGAATATCCCTAAGATATGCTGGTGACTGCTAAAAACTTATGATTGGCTGTAAATGCTCGGTCACTTCTTGTTGGTGGGCAGCCGCTCTCGAAACCGGGTAACCAGAGAGGTCTCTTGGGCAGATGGCAAGTATCCGAATGCAGATCGAGAGATAGGGTGATACAAATCAGGGCTTATTTATTCCGCTGTGTTTATATTCCAGATAGTGATAGATCATCATGGCAAGAGCTTGTAGAAGTCCCGAGTCCATTATTGACTAGCGAAGTTAGAAGGGTTAATGCATCAAATCGTCAGCTGACTCTGGTTGGTGAATCATTTGGTGCTTGTTTGGCGTTACGCTTAGTACAAGCGATTCCACCAGATATTATTTCTCGGCTTGTCTTGGTACAAACATATCAGGAACTCGAGTGATTCTTTTTTATATACAATACTAGTATGTTGGCATACCTTGATTGGTTATGCCATTTTCTCTTTTCACAACTGTATCCTTAGAAACGTTTTACAACAGATCAACTCAGCTACCAACTTCTTCAAAAGCAATTTTATAGCAAGCTTTGGTGGTCTAACAGGGCTCTTGGGGGTATTTCCACTGCCATTGTATGATATTGCAAAGGTGATGGCTAATTTGCTCCAAATTTGAGGGGACTTACTTAAGTTTTGCTCATTAGGTTTATGGAAAGTGATGAATTTTGTTTGACACGAGAAGATATTGTTGCCAATCATGGTGAAACAAGATCGTGTTTCCAATTACGCAAATGAGGCTTTCTGTCTTGTCTCACAGGCATTTCTGCGAGTGTCTTTGCATGGCGCCTCACACTACTCAATGACAATTCTAATATCACGGATAAGGACCTCCGGAAATTCATGTGCAACATTGATTGTATGTTTTCTAGTCCTTGTTTGCATTTATTTCCAAAGTTATATTGAATATGTACTACGCAACATCATGGATAGCTTCACTAAGGATAGATTGTTGTTGTCAATTGAGGAAGGTGCAGTTGCAAGGTCTACTTCCCAACAACAAGCGCATTATTACGCCAAAAGCGAGGTTCCCATTTATAGCAACATAAATTAAACATAGTGAGGCTCATTACAACATGCGGCTTATACGTGTTGTTGGTTGTTGTTTTAGTGGGCACACTCCTCTTATGGAGGAATCCAGTAGATCTTGGGAGCATAATGAAGACCTATGGTTTTTCGATTCCAATGATGCTCCTTCATGGCCAACTCATATTGTTGCGGAGACAATGTCATGGATGAGATTGGGCAGATTTACGGACCATGGCGGGTAGGTAGCGGATGTGACCTATAGATTATGTTTTAAACCTATAACACAATTATAAAATTATTTCAATCCCGGATCTTAGCGTCACCTTTTAGGTCGATTGGGGTTGATAATCTACCTAATCCGCCTCTTGAAGGTTTACTTCTCTTTTTTTTATTCTGCATCTCTATTGCTAAACATGCCTGGCATGTGGTAGCTTTTGTGGTCGAGTCTATTTCCTTACAAAAGCTTCTCTTGCCCGAGGGGTAGAAGACCAATCTGTTTGTTGGCAATCACGGTACATTTGGTATATCTGATACATTTGTGATATTCTATGAGGTTGCCCCTTATTATCCCTATTTAGATCAACAATTTTCATGGCAATGCAGCGACTCTCTTATAGTTGTTTCTTCGTGGCTTCCCTTGAGGAGCCCTTGCTCATCACGGTCATTGGATCACACTTAGGTTGGCTCTATTTTGAAGGTAAATCGGGATGAATTTGAAGCGAAACGAAAAAGTTTACCACTTCCATTTCGATGATAGTTTTTGTGTGTTAATACGCATGTTCCTAATACATTAGATATGGAAATGTGAAGGCCAACAAGTTTGCAACCTACAAACTATTGAAGGTACATAGATATTGTATCACAAAGAGATATATTCTCTTACTTTGCCTTCTCATTATATCCCTGAGATAACATAATTCTTAGGAAGGTGAGAACTTGCTACTTTTTCCTGGAGGTGCAAGAGAAGTATACAAGGAAAAAGTAAGCTGCAGCTTGTGCTATTTGTTAAATATATTTATAATCTCCATGCATCGTTATTGCCGTGTAGGATGAGAAGTACAAGCTATTGTGGAAACCCACAGCTGATTTTGTTCGTATGGCTGCACGATTTGGTGCTATTATTGTCCCCTTTGGTGCTATTGGGGCCGATGATGCGTGTGTCTTTCACCTCATATCTTACCATTTGATTTGATTTCTCCCTTGTTGGAAGCACTTATTACGAATGAAATAGAGCCCTACGGTCCTTTGCAGTCTTGGGATCATGTGGGACTTCGATGAAATTCTAAGTTCTCCTTTTGGCCCTCTAGTGGAAAATATAGTTTACGCCTTTGGGTCTTTCAGCGGGCGGTGTTAAGCCTATTAGTGCGCTCCCCTTGGTAATATCCGAGGGTTTGTTAGTTTCTTTGTCATGACAATAGGACATAGTTTTACGTCTCAAAGACATATGTTATTTTATGCGGTTTAATTCGGTTCCATCAACAATTGAATGCATATATATTCACTTTGCTCTATATGGTAGCGGGAACTTTACGCAACTCTCTTTTAACCCGGGATGTTGAACCTATGATGATGATGTTGATATTATTATGCGATTCTTGTGAAACAAAGGGTTGAAGAAAGCATAGTGACACTCATGCGGATCAGAAAATGATCCGGTTTGCTCCGGCTTGCCAAAACTTTATGTTTGATTGTGCATACTCTGAAACTTCGAATGCTCTTCTAATATGCGGGGAAAGGGAAACCACATTTTGGTACGTGTGGTCAAAACTAGGGCGCTTGCTTCCCAGAATTTAATCATGTGACATTCAAGTGTTTCAACTAGTCATAGTCTGGCATGGTGTTGCCAACTTTTAGAACGTGATGAAATGAAATAGTAAGCCAAATTAGAAATCCTAACAGATAAGATTAAGATGGGCCATTTGCAAGTACCAACGCAAACACTATGAACAGAATAAATCCCAAGCGTCACCAAACATGAGATAGCTCAAAGATTGACGTGAAATGCTTTATCAGATTATCTATACTTCATACTTTTGACCTCGTTTTATAATCATGCAATGTGCAAGAAAAAGGTAGACAGTTGCACCCAAAAGGTCGTAATCCTATGAGATTAAGCGTGATGAACAGCTTCGTGATCATTTTAGACTCTTATACTATTGAGCAGTAGATTCCATGCATCAAACTAAAGTGAATCGTCAGAACTATTTATAACTTGATTCCTAAAATTTAAATCAAACAGGGATAATTTGGGTGTGAAAGTACACAAATATCTACAAGAAAAAGGTCAATCTTTATACCTTGCCACTTGATGATTTATACCCTTCCATTCACCCGACTTCATCAAGAAGAGGCTCAACGTGAAAAAATTGGCAAATTAAATTGCAACGACAATAACCAACCTATTGTTGCTCACGTCTAGCGTGGAAAATTTAAGACATGTCAAGGGAGAAAGAACATGGTAGTAACCTGCTGTAACATTTTGATACCACAGAATATTAGAGGAAATAACATTATATTACACACCTAGCAAAACTTCTTGCTGCAAAGCTTCTTGTTCCCAAAATATTTTTGAGCAAAGCTTCTTGTTGCCGCATATGTTTTTTAGCAGAGCTTCAACTTGCAAAGCATATTAAGTTGGATTTCTGTGCCAAATCTTGCAAAACTTTTAATTTTTGAGCCGGACTAATCTGTTACGAGGAGGTAACATCTGTGTTTAACATTAGTTTTGTTGAGATCAACGAAGTTAAACGATCATGAACTCATTCTTAGGTCGGGCACTATGCATCAAAGACTATGCGCACATCCCTTTGGGACATCGGAGGGCAACCCTTCGTGCGCAGCACCTTGTTTTCTTAAGTTTTTTAAGATTCTTATACGAAGACTTAAAAAAGAAGTGCATTCTGCGCACCTAAGGCTAGACAGTCGAAATGCTTCCAGGGGCTCCCTTTCAGTCTGTCAACCCAGAAGCAGATTCCAGGGAAAGTTTTCGCGAGGCAGTCACAAATGCATTGGAAAGAAGACTCTTCTATCTCCCGTCATTCAAGATTTATCGAGGCGTCGCTGGTTTATATGATTATGGACCTCCAGGATGCGCAGTTAAAGCCAATGTTCTTGCCTTCTGGAGACAGGTAACCTATTTTCCTTGTAATTCTTGGAAATCATCTTGCTCTAGAATTGGGTTTAGCTTCACTTGGATTCCTTTATAATTTGCATGTCATTTTACCCACAGCATTTTGTTCTGGAGGAGAATATGCTGGAAGTAGATTGCCCTTGTGTTACTCCCGAGGTTGTTCTTAAGGCATCAGGTCATGTGGATAAGTTCACTGATCTTATGGTTAAAGATGAGAAAGAAGGCTCTTGCTTCAGGGCAGACCACCTTCTTAAAGATTATGTTAAAGAAACCTTGGAAAAGAATCCAAACATGCCACAAGAAAAAAAGCACGAATTGAGCCATGTTTTGGCGACTTTAGATGAGTTGACAGCTGAACAGCTTAGTCAAAAGATTAAAGAGTATGGAATCAAGGCTCCAGAAACGAAGAATGACCTCTCTGATCCATTCCCCTTTAACTTAATGTTTGCGACCTCCATTGGCCCAACAGGGACCTTGCCTGGGTACGTGCTTTTTTAATTTGTACATGTTTATCAGTGCAATTTCAACTCGTTATACAAACTGTTTATTTGTCCATGTAGGTACTTGCGTCCAGAAACCGCCCAGGGAATTTTTGTAAACTTTAAAGATCTATACTATTATAATGGAAACAAACTTCCATTTGCTGCAGCACAAATTGGTCAAGCATTTCGTAATGAGGTTGACACTTATGATTCAGCATCACATCTGTCATGTTAAGGTGCATGTGTTAAGAAAAAATTGTTTGGATACATAAACACAAGTCATTTTGACTTGCATCTTTGCAGATTGCACCAAGGCAAGGGCTACTAAGAGTCCGTGAGTTTACTCTTGCTGAAATTGAACATTTTGTTGATCCAAATGATAAATCGCATCCAAAATTCAAGTCTGTAGCTGATCTAGAGTTCCTTTTATATCCAAGGGATGAACAGACAACAATGAAAGGCCCTACTAAATCTCACCTTGGAGAAGCTGTTGAGAAAGTAATTTTTTGTGTTCTTATTGTAATGATTCTTTATACCATTTCTTCTCATACTGGCTTTCTCTCAGGGTGTAATCAACAATGAGACGTTGGGGTATTTCATTGGGCGGACGTACTTGTTTCTTACTTCCCTTGGTATTGATAAGAACAGGCTACGCTTCCGTCAACATTTAGCCAATGAAATGGCTCACTATGCAGCAGATTGTTGGGATGCTGAAATTGAATGCTCACATGGATGGATTGAATGTGTTGGCTTAGCAGATAGATCGGCATATGACTTGAAAGCACATACTGTGAGTGCTGATTATAAGCTTTAGTGAGTATTATCGTTTTTCAATATCGAATTGGTCCTTCCACAGGATGCTAGTAAGGTGGACTTGGTGGCTCATGAAAAATATTCTGAACCGAAGGATATAGAGGTGCTGTTTTTTCAATCGGTCCTCTGCAGTGATTATTGCATTTCTGACACTCAAAATAACCTTTTACAGGAAATATCGGTAGTGTCAAACAAGAAAGAGCTTGGGGTTGCTTTCAAAAAGAATCAGAAGATTGTCCAGGAAGCTTTGCAGGTCATCTTTTGGGAGAAAATTTTATTTCAGATTAATATATTTTGCTAATGTCTTCGATTTTCTTCAGGCTTTGACAGAAGAAGCAGCTTTAGAAATGAAGGCAAAGCTTGAGTATGATGGCCAAGCACCCTTAACATTGTGTGGCACTGGGGAAACTGTCATTATCACTAAAGAGATGATCATCTCCATCTCCAAGCAGACCAAGAAGGTTCATCAAAGGACCTTTACCCCATCAGTTATTGAACCATCATTTGGCATAGGGCGCATTATATATTGCCTATTTGAGCACAGCTTCTATATGCGACCCACTGAGCAATACAATGTATTCCGGTTCCCATCTTTAGTTGCCCCTATCAAATGTACTGTGTTCCCATTAGTACAGAAGGAAAGTTTGGAGGTCTTGGCAAGAAAGATCTCTTTCTCTCTTACTAGAGCAGGCATTGCAACTAAAATAGATGTCACAGGGACAACAATAGGCAAGAGATATGCTCGGACCGATGAGCTTGGTGTGCCATTCGCAATAACTGTGGATTTTGTATCTGACGAATCTGTTACAGTACGTGAGAGAGATACAAGGGCACAAGTCCGTGTTCCAGTTAAAGAGGTTACACAGGTCATCTCAGATGTCACAGAAGGACGTTTGTCCTGGTCGGACATACAAACCAATTACCCTGCTGTTGACAGGGAAAGTGACTAAACACAGTTTTATTTTTACATAAAGAGACAATCGCCAATCTATCATTCTATGCCTTCGATTATGAAGGATAAGAATGTGTATTGGGATTCCCAGTAATTACAAGAGCAGAGGATGTTTGCAAATTATGTATCAATATACTCATTTCTCCTACATATATATGCAGATGCAGAAGAGAAACAAGAACAGGGCTGGCCCATATGTAAGGTAAATATGGTCCCTGATATGGTGCCATGCCCCTAGCTTGTGCCAGGTGAGTGTAAGTGTGTAGTGTTCCTGAAATAGAGAAACAAAATGATTCACATGAAGAGGCTCCCAAGCAAAAATGTGTAGGAATTGTGAGGAGTAAGAACTATAAGTAATGCACTTGCTGAGTCCTAAAATAAGAGTGTGTTTAGTCAGTTATTCCTGGCAAAATTCATTTCATATAAGTTCCTGAAAGTCAGCAAACAACGAATATAAGTGTAGCAATATTGCTGCCTGATTGTTTGCTGGGTACTGTAAAAGAACTCTTAAAACACTGCACTTAGTCGTTCTACTAATCTAGTCAAGTTCAACAATCACAGGGGCGAACTTATGCAACTCGAGCTTTATAAATATGCTTATTGAAAGTGTAAACCCGTTCAGGTAGCAGAAGCAGAAGCAGAAGACGTGTAAAAACATTTGATGGTTTAGCCTTAGCAGTTTCTATACCTTAGCAAACCCAGCGATATGAGCAATCAGAGGTACATGGTCTGGCTCACACTTCACGTCTGATATGTGAAAACAAGTTACATAATCTGCAAAATGATGTGCTAAATGCAAACATGTTACATGCCTGCAAAACGTTCTGTTGCAATCAGCTAATCTACTGTGTTTTTGTTTTACCTTGCACTTTCCTGTGTCAGCAATTTTTTCAGTGTCCCTGTATATGACTAGGTCAAACTACTGCACATGATTCCTTGGCGAGGCCGTCTATCCTATCTACAGTCATTCGATTCAAACCAACAGCCTCTAATTCGCATTAATCAAGATGGTATATCCAAATATGATTCCCCTATCATTAACCATTGATGCTTGCTTTCCCGCATTTTTGCAAGTAAATTAAATCCCGATGATAAAAGGTCCAAACGGTCTTTTTGCAATTGTAAACTCTTTCCAATTGTTGAAAAGGATCATCCCTATATTTTTAGTGTGGAGAAAGAGAAAGACTTGCTTCTTGACACATGGATGAACATGCTTGAATAGATATATTATGATTTATTTTAGTTCCTAGCTAAAACAATTAAAGCAACGTTTACCGCAGTATGCCTATCGAGGTAGGCTAGTTTAAGTAACTATTATGTGCAGATCCAAGTCTTAGAAATTAAGTCAAACCGCCGTAGTACACGTAGATATTCTCTTGTAGCACTTGGATCTTAGTCTTCATGAATAAAGATGGAATTGCAAGACCGTAATCAGTCAAGTAACGTGATCTACTGCCTTGTGAGAGTAAATAGAACAAGATCAGGATTTGGCATATTTTGAAGAAAAGATAAGGAACCATTATTTGGCGTCAAAAGAATGGGCCATGTAATACTTGGTTCGCTAATGAGTGCAAAACATGAAAGTAAGACAACACAAACGAGCAAGTTCATGCCACTTCAAATGAGAATATCCATTTGGGCAAGGGATTGTATTATCGTTTGGGTGTATTATCGTTTTGGGTGTCTAACAATTATTTTGGGCCATTGGATGCTGGCATATGCCACAACATATGCCATGGGGCGAATTTGGAGCCCTCAAACGCAAGTCAAGATGAGGTCAAAACCCCCATCTTTGACTTACCCCTAACATTTTATTAAACCATTGAATAAATAGGATGCTCCACAATTAACAGCCAAACAAAATAATAAGCAGTGAAAATAGAGAATGATGAGCCTGGGGAGTCGAACCCCAGTACAAGATCCCACGCTCATCCAGGCATACTAGGCATCCCAAAGGAGAGATCCCTAGTATACCTAGGGGCCGAAGCCCACTAAGAAATAAAAGAAGTTAGTATCAACATATTATTTCAACAAAGAGCCATTCCCAAACTCGGATTATACAGCAGCCTCATGCAAACGACTCAACACGTGTCAAGATCATACCTGCCAATGAAGGCCAAGCTGCAACAAATTGAACAACACATTTAGAAAATAAACAAGTTTCTCATTTATAAAAGCATAAGCAGTTCTGTCAGGCCACACAAAAACAGAAACAAGAAGATGTAAACAGATCAGTTCATAGGCGCGTCACTCTGTGCATGCCTAATAAGTTCATCCAGCTGGCGAATTTCTTGCACGAGCAAGACCCTAGCAAGGCTCATATGAGAGCGCAACACATGTAACTCAGAGACAGGCACCCCCAATTGATCCCACTCCACAGCAGAAATATCATTCTGGATTGAGGCATAAAACCCTCTAAGCTGCCGCCTGAGCAAGCGCAAGGATGCCGCAATCCTATGCGCCTCAGTTCCAACCTAGATAATGCTATTAACAAACTCTTGAGCACAAAAAACTGCCCCAGGCTCAGCCGAGAACACAACAGGATCTGGATGTGAAGCTTCAACAACAGAAGAAATATAGGAGTCAGGCAAAGATACAGCAGGCTGTTCCACGCCAGCAACAGGCTCCCCATCAGTGTCCATCACTACCTGCAACTAAAAAGCAAACGAAGACATGAAAAAAAAACCAAACTGTACACTCCAAAACCAACAAACATGATCACCCAACAGCCATGATGCAATCACCCTTATGCACGGGGATGAAATCCACACCAGGCTCCAAAACAACAACATCATCACTGTCATGACTATAAGACTCATCACAAACATCCTCGAAATTAATGTCTTGTTCATCCACAGGGATGGCATCATCCCAATACCTTCTCCTCCCAGGCCCATTTCGCTCTACAGGTACGAACCCAGCAGGCAGCCCAAACAAAATAGTTCTCATTTCGGAGGGCATGCACTGAGAAGGATTTAGCAGCACCCTCCATGCAGCCTGGACACGGTGCTCATTAATGTGGGCAGTATTGGAAGGGATAATCCAAGAGTTGGATAGTGTAAACTTACCAGAACGGATCATTCTGGCCAATGTAAACAGGAGGCTAGCAGTCATCTTATGGTTGCCATGATAGTTAACATAATGGGCAGCACGATTCAGCAAATTCTTATTATCAAGAACAACTAAGTTTTTGGTATCACCAGCTCCCCATCTTAAATATAAATCCTTACCTTTCTCGATGGCATCCTCACTGATATTATGAAGGTGGCAAACATAGTGAACCTTTCCAAAATCTTTCATACAATAACCAATCATACCTTCAAAACAGTGAAGGCGGGTATTCTTCAAGGCTTTACAGACCAAGATCACACCAGGAGGCTTACAAGCCCAGTTAAATTCCTTCTTTATGGCATCATTCATGGCCCTAGGGGTTTTAAACCGGCCTCTAAAGATAGCCTGACAGTGCAAATGGTCTACAGTAGCACCCCTTTCCATGGCTACAGGTCCGGCAACACACCTCCTATCACAAAATCCCACAAGCCCATCATAGAAACTCACAGGGACATCCTGCCCAGACAAACCTAGGGTAACACTGACATCTATAAGGTTCCAATCCTGATCAGCAAAGAAATCCTGGCCTCTCTCTCCGGAATTGGAATTCAACACATGGCTCATAGAAGCAGGGCCAGAGGAACGACCACTCTGAGCCTTTCTGGCTGCCCTCTTCAACGACATAGCAGATATAAAAACAATGCCACAGAAACAAAATCTTACCTCTGTCTTCTTCAATCCCGCCAACGCCCGCGACCCCAGCTTATCCACCCAAACAAATAAGGAAACAAAACACAAAGCCGACACATCACCCGGAGCTCCGCCATCCCTGCAGCAGCCCAAGGAGAAACCAACACTTGCGCCCAACCAGCAATCCGGAACTCCAATATGCCCGCCCAAGATTCTAGGGTTGGGAATCCCAGTTGCCACCGTCATCATTATACGGTTTGACATACGAATACAGCCATAAAACCTTTGGAAACCTTAAGTTATAAAAATACCCATTCCAATCTCGGACACATTAACATGTTACAATGCGTGTAAATCTTCAACGAATTTTTATACTATGCCAAGAATGATGCTATGGCGTTTGAGTTGATATTGCCATGTGGCAACATATTATTGGCAATATGGCAATATGTTATTGATCTAGAAGATTCTTTTTATGTGTTGACAGTCTACCAAAAAATGCAAATCTCATTTTATATATATGTAGCTTGGTGTCATGTGTGTGACCTTCATGCCTATAATTTCACTTGCCATTTTTAACTTTTCCAATTTCCTCTAAATCCATGTAGTCGCCTTTCTTAATTAAATGTGCTCGTATTTGCTTAATTTCTAAAAAATCTACCTTTATGCTCTTTTAAGCAAGGTTGCCATGAACATTCTTTTGATTTCAAACCTCTAGAGTTAGCCCACATTAAAATCCAACAATGCAGAATTTGGGTGTTTATGTAAAATTGCAACGACTAATGAAATCTATGTTACACTTCCATGACTTTTAGGATGGACTTAGAAACGATGATGCCCATCCTTCAATACAAATCTCAATAATATGTTTTAAGTGAAGTGTATAAAAAGCTTTCCTAGGCACTACACAACAAAATTTCAATGAATAATGAAATCTATGTTGCACTGCTATGACTTTTGAGATGGACTTGAAAACAAGGATGCCTATGCATGTCCTTAAATACCTAGTCTAAATAATATTTTTGGGTTGCCCGAAGGGCAAACTCTTGGGAGGGGTGATGGAATATCCTTTTGATGCCACTGAATGTATCAAATCAATGGCCCAAGCTAAAACCCCGCATTGAACGGCTCAGACTGAAACTTCCGCTGCGTTATGTGAGTTAGATAGAGGCTGCGAAGAGGAGATTTTCAAAACCAAAGGCCATGATGATCAGGAGCCATTGGAGGTTTGAGCTTGGAAAAGAAAAAGGAGAAGACTGAGAATAGAATAGAATAGAATAGTTTTTTTAACGTCCACGAAGACCAATAGGTCATGGGACCCATACAATGGGCTAGTACAATCATTACTACTAGGATTAAAAAACCCCTGCCTCAACAAGATAATTACAGTTTCCAGGAGGTTAATGCTATCATATAAATAATGGCTACTAGCCTTACAACATGCAGTAAAGGAGTTGATCATATTAGTTCTGAGGTTATTGCTACGTTTTCTTGGTACTAATAAAGATTACTTTTCATTTTGTAGGCTTATACAAAATAAAAAAAGGCATGTCGAAGAGGTATCAGGCTCATCGTGCTTTCGTATGGTCTGGAGAAGCTTACTTATCTTATAGTTTAGGAGCTCTTTCCGTTTTTTGTTTCATCGCTTGTTGCTTCGTTTGGTTCAATTTTATGCAAGTAAATTAACATTAAAATAAATGAACATTTTCTAGTTAGCTCCAACACCCTTTGAGGGCAATGCTTAAAGAATGGATTCTCTTTATTTTCCCCAGTTTCCATGTTTTCTTATGATAGGTCATAGGAGGTCTAGCTATTTCAAAACGTTATAATGTCATTTTATTTTCTTTATGCTATAGCTGTCATTGCTTGGCCACATATTGGATCATCGAATATTGCTTAATGGTCCCTACCCCTATTTACCCCCGTTGTTTGTGCATGGACAAGATTAGCACACATACATTGTAAAACCATATGTCTTCGATAGACCTTGAATGACGGGAGATAGAAGAGTCTTCTTTCGAATGCCTCTAGAGCCATTTCGACATATAAGAATCTAAACAACTACAAAAGAAAAAGCAACTAGGTACAAAGAAGCCCTGTTGTATAGACATTTTTCTTTCCTTTAAACAAAGTCATCAAGGTTTACACATATTGATATTATTGAAATTGTCAATATAACAATAGAAATCTTTTTAAATGTGCTTGCCAATGCGTCACATTTCGCATTCTGTTTACAAACATTCTGTTTGCAGAATAAATATGGCAGAACCATTTTGCAAAATGTCGAAGGACTCAGATTCGATTAGCATAATTAAGAGCGGTGGTTTAAGTTTTGGTTTAGGCTCGGTTTAATATAGAATTGCCAAAAGTGCTTTTTTATGAGGGCTGGGAGTTTGAAGTTTCAGTGTTAATGAATTACTTCTCTTGTATAGAACCTTATATGGACCTGAGAATACATAATGGTTGATGCAGGATATCCTTTATTGCCTTGCTTGATTGTATCATTCCTCGGTATGCAATTATCTCCAACATTTGATAGCTACAATTATAGGCACTCTTCATCACATATGGTTGTGAAGCGTGCTTTTGGCTTACTGAAGCATTCATGGCAGGTTCTCCATAGGAAACTTTGTAAGCTTAAGAACAAAGCCCTGTCAAGAACAATACTTGCATGTTGTATGGTCTATAACATCTTGCTTGTCATGGGTGATCGTTACTTCCAAATTGTGATTGACAGCCTCTTGAACTATGACCATGCACCCTATATGTGGAGGATTCACTTGGGTGACAATCAATCAATACCGGGCAAGAATTGCAACAAGTCATATGTGAGCATTTGTGGACCAGCTGGTAAGTTTCTATCATGTGTTTTGCCACATTCTTGCTTCAAAGTCGAAAATACTTTAATTTCAGTTGAATTTATTAGTAAGGAGTGGGTTTACCTCTTTTCCATAGCTAAGCTGGCTATTTGTACAGAGTCTTCAAAAGATAATCTGCTATTGTCACAAACAAAGGCCTTTGGACACATGAAAACTATTGGTTGAAACTTTTCCATGCATCTCAAGTTTGTTTGTGTTGAGAACAATTCTAGAAAAATTGGTAATTTGTTAGAATTTATGTTTTGGTAATCAACAAGGTGAAGGATCAAACGCATCAATGACCTATATTTGCATTAATAAAAAGAATCTTTCAAAGATTTCTTAAAATACCCTAAAAATATGCCCTTTTCAGAAGGTCAAGTAAAAAAATGATCCTCGATTTATTTCAGTGTGCCCTTTTAGCGTTGTCAAAAAGTAGAACATGGACATGTTTTGAATTTCAACATGCATTTTAAGGCTCTAGTAATGTAAGTATTGTTTAGTTTTTTCTACAAAACTGTATAATGTACGAAAACAAAAAGAATACAAAACTTATAGTAAATAGCATATTGCGAAAATCAGAACTCATCAGGAAAAAATGGACAACAAGGCTCCTAAATGTCATTGTGATATGGAGACATATAACACCTCGACTATAAAAAAGTGTACTTGAAAATTATGATGAGTATATGGGTGCATAACACTCTGACCATAAAAACCAATATGTGAAAAATATGATGATGCTATAGGTGCATAGTACTCTGACGATAAAAATCGATATGTGAAAAATATGATAGATGCTATGCACGCATAGCGCCTCAACTATAAAAACATTATACAATTAAATAACCCAAGGCTTTGCGCGCATAACACAAACAACATGTGATAAGCTGTTAATAGAATAGGATATTAATATTAATAAGATAAGATGAATTTTTACGTCCACGGGAACCCAACGGGTTATGGGACGGCACATGCAAGGGCAACAGCCCATCTAAAACCTGGGGACTAGGCCCCATCACCAAATACAATGACCAAATATTAAAAGGCTACCAAGAATAAGATAAGATAATCCTAATGCTAGTGGTAAATTTATGCTGCTAAAATTATCTAGACATAGCCAGTCCAAGGATTGGAAGGCCATTGATCTAGAATAATTGCTGCGCCTCCCCTGTACACTGCCCATTTCTTTTGCAGGCGGGCTGCCCTCACCTTGCAGAGCTCCTCCTTACGGTTACACAATTGAAGAGGGGAGAGGTCCTCCTGTACTGAGAAACTAGTCCCTCTGAGATGGTTTCCATGCTGAAGAACATGTAAGCGGCTAAGAGTGTCTTGAAATCGAACCAAAAGATGGCGAGGACGATCAGGTCTTGCCGCTCCCACCCTATTAGCGGAGACAACTCCACCAGCCTTCACATGCATGACATCAGTGAAAAAATGCAAAGCAGCATCCATATCAGAAAGGGCATCATCTTCTGCCTCTGCAACCCCTATAATACGCAAGTTCAGGCTCCTAGTAACAGAAGATACTGAGGTAGTCTGCTCCTGTCTGCTAGCGCGACACTGCGACTCCTGGTCCCCTTGGGATTGTGGAGATGTCTGTACGCCCACCTCAATATGTTCCCTTTCCAATGTCTGCACTTCCGCTTCAACACAATGTTTTTTCTGTGGCTGTAATTCTGTATCTAGTGTCTGTACTGAGGCATCACTTGTGAAGCTATGCATGCATGCATCACACCCCATTAGAGAAACGTTATATGATTTAACATTTCGACATATAAGAATCTTAAACAGCTACAAAAGAAAAAACAACTAGGTACAAAGAAGCCTTGTTCTATAGACATTTTTCTTTCCTTTAAACAAATGCATCAAGGTTTACACATGTTGATATTGTTGAAATTGTCAATATAACAATAGAAATCTTTTTGAATGTGTTTGCCGATGCGTCACATTTCACATTAATTCTATTTTCATAGAAAACGTTCTAACAAAAAAAATTCTTGAGTGTGAAACCTTAGTATTTTGGGTTGAAACACATAATTAAATCCTATGAAAATGTTATATGAACAACATGGATTATAAAAGAGCTTTCCAATATTTTCTAAATCTGACTCTCAGACCAAGAGTTAGAATGAAAATTATGTTGGAGTGCTTGATTATCAATTAGGAGGCTCACTTAAGAGCGGGGCTTAAAAGAGCAAACCAAATTGTCTGATTCAAATTATTTTGAGTTTGAACCTAAGTATTCTGGGTCCAAACAATTTAAGTAGCAATATATAATTAAATCTTATGAAATGTTATATGAACATAATGGACTATGCATTAACATTTTCTAAATTTGAGTCATTGAAGATCAAGAATTAGAATAGAACTTGATGTCAATTAAGAGGCTCACTTAAGAGAGAAGGTCTTAAAAGAGCAATCCAAAGCTGTGTAATGGCATATGTTATATGAACATAATGGACTATGCATTAAGATTTTCTAAGTTTGACTCATTGAAGATCAAGAATTAGAATGGAACTTGATCTCAATTAAGAGGCTCACTTAAGAGAGGAGGTCTTAAAAGAGCAATCCAAAACTGTGTAATGGCATATACAGAATGTTTAATAAATATGAAATATACACAAATGAGAATTTATTCGCGATCAAGATCAATACATATATAGATGAGCTTTGACGTCTATAATAACTTGGTTGATCCAAGTTTGACTACCTTAGGAACATTGATCATATTAACATGTAAAGCATGACTTTGGACGTGGCTTCTTTTGCAATGTAATAACTACTTCATTAAGCTGCTATAATCATATGTACAAAATCCATCAATGTGATGTTTGACTCTCTTTACGTATAAAACAATAGAGATCAGATATAAATAGCATTATGCAAATGTTTATAATGCCGCTGTCTTTGGTCCAATTGGTGCAAATTTATTTCGATGCCGCTTTGGGAGTTAGATGCTTATAGACGTCCTTCGTGTTGAAGAAGGAATGAAAGAATGCCCTAAATGCAGTAGTGCACGTGGTAGGGTTCCAAGAAAGTAGCTGTTGAATGAGATCTATAGCTTCTTCACTTGCTCTTGGAATAAGCCGCCTCAAAGTTGAGTAGAGGTTTTGCTTTCTATCAAACTCTAAAGGATCTCTCAAATCATCAGACACCCCAGTTACTTCCCAAATCCTACGCAGCTGATCCACGTTGTTAGCTCCAGGAAAGAGGGGCTCTGAATTATACAGCTCTGCCATAATAACACCAACTATCCAAATGTCAATTTTTTCATCGTACGACTTTTCTAAAAGAATCTCAGGTGCCCTGTACCACAAAGTCGTCAGTTTTGTCTCTAAAGGAAGGCTGGAATTAACATCTGTTCTATAAGATTCTTTTTGGACAACTATCTTGATAAAATGCAGTTTTCATTCAATATGCTTTGATCTTTTATGTAATACAGGATCCTCAGACATTGCAATACAACTGTGTTATCACTGGACATTGTAGCTGGCATGTTCAATCTCCCCGCTCATTACATAAAATGACTTTAATTTAATACTAACTTGGGGGGTTTTCTCCTTCTCCTTGGGACTTTGGTCCAATGGTAATACACTAGTTCTAGAAATAGCTATATCTTCAGTTTGAGACTGCCTAGAGTCGGACTATGTATAGTTCCATCCCATGGCCCTGTGTGATCTCTGTGGACATTCAAAATAAGATCTTTGTATCTATCTTCTACATATGCATGAAAATTAGATTTCTTTGATGAATGCATCTATATATGCATGAAAAGCAATCTTATTTGACGAATGCAGCTTCAGAAATTACGTATATACAAAACATTCTTTATAAAGAATGCTAAAAAATATGAGACAATTTAGTGGAGTCTAGAAAGAATCTTCCTCAATCTTGGGAAATGACTTGGGACATCTGAAGTGCCTTCGTGGGTTTCACAGAATCTATGTAAATCTCTATAGAATATCTTGGATGATGGCATCTAGAGGAAACTGAGACCACTTCTATTGCTGTCTCTAAAAGACAAAGACAGGCCTGTTTGTTGCAAATTTCTCTAAATGTATAAACCATAAAAACCAACAGACTTGTATAATAATAAAACATGTCTTCATGTGAAAGACAAACAGTTGGTCAAGCATAGCTTCATAATTTTGAACCAATGTTTAAAGCATCACATACTTAGTTTTCAGAAAGGTATGCTTAATGTTTATTGAAGCATCTTGCATCTCCTAATATTTTGAGCTTAGATCTCATCATTTTCCTGCACTTCATAACATTAATAAATTGCATAGAAGGAAGGAAGGAAGGAATTTTTAACGTGATGTATCTAGTGTCTAAAGTTAGGATTCATGCAATCTTCCACAACAGGAAAAATTTCCTCAACTTCTCGAATCCATCTCTTAATTTCATCCTTCGAGTCTTGCCCTGCTTCATTCATCCTTCATGCCAGTTTATTTCAATATCATATTGAAGGCTGAAGTTGTCCTTATTTTTCCACCTATTTGTGAGTGCAACTAACTTACACAGACGAAAAATGTTTACATTAAAATTCGCCCACCTTAGGAAAAATGATAAATGTACTCACCCCTGTATATGTAACAACATTTTGAAGGGGGGAGCCTTTCAGGTACAGCTTAAGTGCCTTGCGATCTTTCTTTGTCCTTACATGTACGCATCTATTTGCCTGTACACCCCAGCGTGAGAACCACTGAGCTTGCTTGTCCTTGTAGGCTTTCAGGCATTGGAGACCCATCGCCATGGCCAAAGCAAGGTTGGGCAAACGTGTATCACCCATAGCGACCACCTTCTGGAAGTAAATGATATGGTGTTCCAATGCAGCCCGTTGAAGGGGTAGAAAACCTGTCTTCTGGAGTAGGATTTGGTATAGAACTGTGGACTTTACCCCAAGGGCTCGTGCCAAGAAGGCTTTCTGCACCTACTCGAAGTCATTCCATGTGTTGAGGGATATCACCGGACCCCACACTTCTATCCCATACAAAAGGACCGGCTCGACCAAGGCCCGAAACAAGTGTGACTGATGGCCCCAGGCATACAACTCTGCCTTGTGGCTGTTGTTCTGTATGGCATATAGGGCTTTCCAACCCGCCGTAACCCGCAACCTAATGGCAGCATCCCAATGGGTGGTAGTAGAGAACTCGATCCCCAAGTACTTGTAGGTCGGAGCCACCTCGACATCTTGTCCCTGGTAAGTGAATGAGGGAAGCCTTGGCTGACGGGATGATGAAACTAGCAGCACCCTAGTTTTGATCAAGTTAACTCGCATGCCAGTGAATCGGCAAAAAGTGTCAAGAGCATCCAGGTGATGTTGTATGTCCTCTGGAGTATAGGCCAGGAGGTTGACATCGTCAGCATATATAAGTTGCCGGATTGTGTGATGCATGAGATGGGCGCCCGCACCTCCATGCTCAGAGAGCCAATCTTCCAGCTGGTCAATGTATAGGCCAAAGAGTGTGGGGAAGAGGGGGCAACCTTGACGCACTCCAATACTATTAATTATTGGCTGACCTGACGATGTGATATGGCCTGAGCATGCCTCGTATTGCATTCTGCAAGTCAAGGGGGGTCCCGAGTGCCGCAGTCTGTCCCATAACCTGTCCAGGGGCACTGTGTCAAAAGCTTTTGCGAAATCCATGAAACAATAGTACAAGTTTTGTCGGTGATTCCTGCTATCCTCAATTAATGTGCGCAGAGTGAAGATATGATCAATGGTGGAATGCCTGGGCCGAAAGCCTGTCTGTGTGAGAGCTCGCACATCTGCCTCCTCAGCCCATATTGTCAGTCGCTGCTCAAAGATGTCAGCCAACAGTTCTTCTCTCCCTAGCGCCTTGCTCCACCTTCTCTCTAGCCTTCCTTTTTCACTTCCTCTCTCTAGTGCCTTCTCCACCTTTTCTCTCTCGCCACCATTTCCACCTTCTCTCTCTAGCGCCTCTCTCTAGCCTTCCTTTCCTTTTCCACTTCCTCTCTCAAGCGCCTTCTCCACCTTTTCTCTCTCGCCACCATTTCCACCTTCTCTCTCTATCACCTCTCTCTAGCCTTCCTTTCCTTTTCCTTCCTCTCTCAAGCGCCTTCTCCACCTTTTCTCTCTCGCCACCATTTCAACCACAGCTCTCTAGCGCCTTGGCCAACCTTCTCTCTCTAGCCCTCCCTTCTCCACCTTCTCTCTCTCTCGCCACCATTTCCACTTTCTCTCTCTAGCGCCTTCGCCCACCTTCTCTCTCTAGCCCTCCTCCACCTTCTCTCACCAAGATGACTCATGCTGCGCCAATAGAATGCACTAGGTTCTAGCACACTCAAAATTCGCTGGGTGAGTCGCCTTTTGCTTCTTTCTTGTGTCCAATCCCATTCCAACCTGCTTCTTTCTTGTGTCCAATCCTATTCCAAAAAGCTTCTTCGAACCCCATCCCAAAAGAATTCCGACAGTAGCCGGAATCGAACCTCCCCCCCCACAAGGTTGAACCCCCCCTCCCCCCAAACCCCACCGTGCCAACCACTGAGGGCGGGCATCGTTTATGTTTTTTAAACATTTCTCAATTCTTAATAGCCCTTTAGCTCTCTAATCCCCTTCCATACCATACAACCTCATGGCCGCTTCTGTAGCCCCTTGCCCAGACCCCCATTTGGAGGGAGACATTCCCCAGCCCCAGCCCACCTGGGAGAACCAGGGGGAGGGACCGCCGCGAAAATGGCCCTGGTCGGATAACAAGGACAAGGGAGAAACCTCTTCCATGAGGAGAGAGGCTCGGGCAAAGGCCCAATCTATGAGATCGACCCGGGACACGGATGAAGGCTGCTCAAGCCCGACACAGGCGTAGACGAGGGCCATGAAACAAATGGAGGAACAGATTGAGAGCAACAGAACCCGGATTGCAGGACTGGCAGCAGAGATACAATCTTCAGCGTCCCATGTGCTCAAAAGACAGTTGGCAGCGAAAAGGCAACGGATTGTAGAGATGGGGACCCGCATGCAGCAATTAGAAGACGGGCTTCGCTTGGCACAGTTTGAGAGGCAACAGGATAAGCAGGGCCTTGCTGACCTACGAGCTCGCGTGGATTCCCTCCTCACCACCATAGAGACTATGGCACGGGACAAGCAGGTGTTGAGCAGGATACAGTGGCAACTATCTCCCGCCTCAAGTCAGAAGCTGAGGGGTCTGCCATCGTAATACGAAACGTCCGAGCCGCCTTCGAAGCCAGCCAGGTCGAGCTAAGAACCCTACAGAATAGGGCTGAGACATAAGATCTGAAGATACAGGAGCTCCGAGCAACCATTACCCAGCAAGGCAGGGGCCTCCATGCCGATGTCCATGAACAATTACGGCAGTGCACGAATGAGCTGGCCAAGCAGCAGAATTTCAACAGGAGCTAGGCTCCCGACTCCAGGCAGCAGAGGCCGCAACACGGGGCCAGACAAGCACACATGCCCCACAGCCCACAAGTTGCCAAACAGGCAGGCAGACACCACCTGCTCCATCTCGCACACCACACCGCCCTTGCTGTGAACAGCCCACACACTCCAGACAACAGATATCGCCTGCTGGGATAGCTAATGTTGCCCCATGACTCAGTGAGCAGTAGCAGCAGGGTCGCCGACGTCATAATGTGGTGGTACGTGGACTTTCGGAGGAGGCAGGAGAGGATCTCACCAAGCGCATCCAGGATCAGATCCTATCTCGCATGGCATTTCAGACTACACCGCACATTATTCGAGCGAGCCGCCTTGGGGCTCAATGCACAGATCGGCCGCGCATTGTCACCTTCATGGTGGCAGACATGCGAGTGCGTGAGGCAATTCTGCGTAAGAGTAGGCAATTGAAGGGGACTACCCTGTATGTCGATCAGGATCTTACTCCGATGCAACAGGAGTCCCGCCAGCAGCAGCTGGCTCAGGCCCGGGACGTCCGTCGTCGAGGGGGTGCTGCAGGCCTGGTCCGAGGCAAGCTTCGCATTTTTAGGCCGGCGCCTGCTGAGGTCACCTATGCAATGCGTCAAGCTGCTGCCACTCCTGCTACTGCCACCAGTACCCCTACTGCACCTCCTGCTCCCGCTGCTCCAACTACTCCTGCAACTGCTGCTCAGGCACCGCACACTGCTCCCCCTGCAACCGGAACAGATCATCGAGCGTCTACATCAAATGCCAACAAATAGGAACTGTGCATCCGGATGGTATCTTGGAACTGTCGGGGCTTCCCTTGGCAGAAAGGGGAGAGTCTCAACTCTATTGCACCAGATATGGATCTCATTTTCCTCATGGAAACATGGGAACATGCAGGGCACAGACTGTCGAACCTCCCAGGCTATCTGAATTTCTCGGTGTTCAATGAGTGCACAGGCAAGCGAGGGCATGGCGGGGTTGCCTGCTACTATTGTGCAACCTTGAGGCACTCAGTCTCGCTGCACAAAATAGACAGGTACACTCGCTACTTAGTGCAGCATGACAGTGGCAGCATTCTCTTCATAGCAGCATGCTACTTTCCACATGCCGAGAGCAACTTTTATAACACTCATTCGGATGTGGATAGATTGGAGTCCTATGTCGATCTATATGATGTCATACAGCAACACAAACAGTTGGGCAAGATTATGTTGCTTGGCGACTCTAATGCACGCACAGGAGCCGAGCAGGTCCCAAAATTTGAGCCCCTGTCAGAGGACGTCTTGCGGTTGAACCCCGCAGAGGTGGCTTGATCAAGGATATCAGACGACAACCATATTTCGTGCTATGGCAGGCAGTTGTTGTTGCTGGGTAGATTGACCTGGTTATTTGCAATGGGTTGGCACAATGGCCATCTTCCAGCTGCTGCACTTGTAGACAGGAGAACCAAGGGGGCGGCTCCAATGTGGTGGATTATCTGCTGGTTGAGGAACATGATCTGCACCTGGTTACCCATCTTTCTATTGGAACAGACACTCGGATGAGGAAGTGGACTCGAACCACCAGCCCCTGTTCGTGTATCTCCATTGGCAAGCTCCCCGTGCATCTACTGCCTCAACACCCCAAGTGCCCCAGCTGCGCCTGGACTACGACCGTGCAGGGACCTATGCCCAGCTGCTTGAGCATGACCTGGCAGGACTGCTACAACTCCCCACACTTCAACAGCAATCTGCTCAGCTGACTCACCTGCTTCTGACAGCTGCTGAGAGATGCTTTGGGAGAGGCCGCTCACGGCGAACCTCGGGCGCTACCACCTTCCCCCACAACAGATGGTTCGATGATGAGTGTCGGAAGCTCAAACGCACACTCTGGCAAGTCACTGACCCCCCCTCCCGCCCACAGGCCATCAGTCAATACCGCTCCTTCCTCAAGAACAAGAAAGCTATATACCTCGCAGAGCATCAGCAACAGATGTTTGGTCTCCTGGATCGGCACCCCAAGACATTCTGGAGAAGCGTCTTGAGCAAGACTGCACAGCCCACAGGGACCATCACCGTGGAGCAATGGGTACAGTACTTGCAACAGCTTTACGACCCGCTCGGGGGCCGGACACCAGTCCCTCCACAGATAGACATGGCTCTGGTCATCACAGAGGGGGATGTCATCATGGGTCTACAACGTCTAGCTAATGGAAAGGCAGCAGATTTAGATGGCATGCAGGCGGAACTTCTGAAATGGGTTGGGCCTCCACTGGTGCCTGTCCTCACGACATTATTCAATAAAGCATTGCAAGAAGGCTTCCCTCCGTAGTGGAACCACTAGTAGAGTTGTGCCCATATACAAGGCAGGGGACCCTCAATGCCCGGCCAACTATCGTACTATTATGGTCAGCAACAATTCTGGAAAAATTGGTAATATGTTAGAATTTATGTTTTGTTAATCAACAAGGTGAGGGATCAAACGCACTAATGACCTACATTTGCACTAATAAAAAGAATCTTTCAGAGAATCCCTAAAATACCCTAAAAATATGCTCTTTTCACAGGATCAAGTAAAAAAATGATCCTCGATTTATTTCAGTGTGCCCTTTTAGGGTGGTCAAAATGTAGAACATGGACATGCTTTGAATTTCAACATTTTAAGACTCTAACAACTTATGTCTTGTTTAGTTTTTTCTACAAAACTGTATAATATATGAAAATAAAAAGAATACAAAACTTATAGTAAATAGCATATTGCGAAAATCAGAAATGAAGCTCATCAGGAAAAAAATGCACAACAAGGCTCCTAAATATCATTGTGATATGGACGCATATAGCACCTCGACTATAAAAAATTGTACTTGAATTTATGATGAGTGTATGCGCGCATAGCACTCCGACCATAGAAGCCGATATGTGAAAAATATGATGAGGCTATGGGTGCATAGCACTTTGACGATAAAAATTGATATTTGAAAAATATGATAGATGCTATGCGCGCATAACACCTCAACTATAAAAACATTATACAATTTAATAACCCAAGGCTCTGTGTGCATAACACAAACAACATGTGATAAAATATTAATAGAATAGAATATTACCTCATTAGAGAAACGTTATATGATTTAACACATTATAATCTCGACATTACATTGTTGTTTATATTTTATTGAGACATTGAAAATATGATTACGAAAATGGTGCCAAACAAACATATCACACTTAATTAGCTAAACCAGAGCACATGTGCAAACTGAAGCTTTAATTCCAAGCATTCAACTTGCAAAACCTGGTCTTGATCGCCTGAATCAAAGAAAACTCCTTTTTACAATGCGGGGACATGGGATTGAGCAAAGCTATTATTTTCAGTCTAGATGTGGCAATTAGTAGCATTGTAAATGTTGATGCTTAAGCTCAACAACATTGGGCCGAAAGATCCTGATCCTTTTGCAAGACCACAGTTTTCATAAGACCTTGGTTTTGGGAAGGATCTAAAGTGTGCTTCGTCTATGTGCATATAGACAAACACTAAGATCGAATGTTGTACGTTATGGAGACTTGTTCTGTTTAAAGCCTGCCCAGCTAAAATCAAGAACTTCTTGTTAGGGTGCGAATGAATCTAAGGAATTTAGAGAGGAGGTCTTAAAAGAGCAATCCAAAACTATCTAATGGCATATACAAAATATTCAATAAATATCAAATATACACAAATGAGAATTTATTCATGATCAATACATATACATATGAGCTTTGACATCTATTTTAATTTGGTTGATCCAAATTTGACTACCTTAGGAACAACCATAGTATTTTGGGTTGAAACAAATTAAGTAGCACTACATAATTAAATCCTATGAAATGTTATATGAACAACAAGGATTATGAAAAGAGCTTTCCAACATTTTCTAAACCTGACTCACAGCAAGAATTAGAATGAAAATTGTGGTGGAGTGCTTGATTATCAATTAAGAGGCTCACTTAAGAGCGGGGCTTAAAAGAGCAAGCCAAATTGTCTGATTCAAATTATTTCGAGTTTGAACCTTAGTATTTTGGGTCCAAACAATTTAAATGGCAATACATAATTAAAATGTCATATGAACGTAATGGACTATGCATTAACATTTTCTAATTTTGACTCATTGAAGATCAAGAATTAGAATGGAACTTGATCTCAATTAAGAGGCTCACTTAAGGGAGGAGGTCTTGAAAGAGCAATCCAAAACTGTGTAATAATGGCATATACAGAATATTTAATAAATGTGAAATATACACAAATGAGAATTTATTCATGATCAATACATATACATATGAGCTTTGACGTCTATTTTAAATTGGTTGAACCAAGTTTGACTACCTTAGGAACATTGATCATATTAACATCAAAAGCATGACTTTGGACGTGGCTTCTTTTGCAATGTAATAACCACTTCATGAAGCTGCTATAATCATGTGTACAAAATCCATCAATGTGATGTTTGACTGCTTGCAGGAGGGTTTCCCCCGACAATGGACCACAAGCAGGGTTGTTCCCATTCACAAGGCGGGCGACCCACACTGTCCGGCCAATTACCGGACGATCATGGTCAGTTCAGTATTTGCCAAACTGTTGGCTGGCATTCTCGAGCAGCAGATTGACCCGGCTGGCGAGGCCGCAAGATGTGCGAAGCCCTCACACAAAGCGAGCTTTCGACCCTGCCACTCAACGATTGACCATAGCTTTACGGCTGCGGGCATCGATTGAAGAGCGGCGGAATCATCTTTGGACTTGTATTGCTGCTTTGTGGACTTCGCAAAGGCTTTTTGATCTGGTCCCGGAGGGAAAGGCTAGGCTGCGTCAGCTGGGGCTCCCACGTGCGAGAATGCCATATCTGAGTTGTATGAGAGTTGTTTTGGCGGGATGCGTACCGACGGACCCAAGCATTCACCCGGTAGTATCGGGGTCCGGCGGGGGTTGCCCCCCTCTCGCCAACACTTTTGGCCTCTACATTGTCGGTTAGAGCCCGGCTTATGAAAGCATGGGGGATGGCATCGAGCTTTTGCACCAGGTCATCCGCCGGCTCATCTATGCGGGCGATGTTGGCTGTTGGCCCACACCCCGAAGCTATGCGGTCTCACGGATGCCCTAGACACATTTTGTCGGGGCTTCTGAGACATCTTGGCGTCAATCGGCCAAGACCGGGGTGGTTCTCATATCCTCTTCCGTCACCCCATGCCTCCTGCACTCACATATCGGGGGGCGGCTGTGGGCGTCACGCCCACCTACAAGTACCTGGGGTGGAGTTCCCCTCCTCGCTTCTGGCTGGAGGCGTCTATCCGGCTATGGGACTAGGCCGGAAAGCTTTATGCCATGCGGAACAACAATCACCAGGCAGAGCTATATGATTGGGGCCATCGGTCACATCCGTTCTGCACCGGTCGAAAGCCCGCCCTTTGTACCTGGTCGAGGTTTTGGGGCCTGGCCTCTTTGGCGACTGAATGACTTGGAGAAAGTGCGAGGCATTTTTGGCACTGCACTTGGGGTGAAACCTTCAGCCCCTATCGGATTCTCGCTGCAGAAACCGGATTCTTGCCGCCGCACGGCAGCCCTTGATAGACACATCGCCTATTTTCAGAAAGTGGTTACTATGGGTGATGCTCGGCTCCCACTGGCTTACAATCGTGGGCCATGAGTCCGGCAATGCTTAGGGCCCTGTTGGAGGGGTAAGAGAGATCTGGTTTCGCCAGATGGAACGGCGGAGAGCACGGATAAGCGCATAAATGGCGCAATGCCGACGATCGGGGACAAACTGGGGAGTACCTAGATGCTTGTTTCCTTGGCAAGCTCGGGACCCCATTGCTCTAGAGAGCAGTCAAAATGGCCCATTACAAGGAGCACATCAACCCCGTGTTAGCCGGGGCCCACAGCTCTACTGCGTTCCCGGTTGCCCCGAAAAGTGCGGACTCATTGCCTCCATTCGCATACGGTGCCCACCATCTTCGCGATCGAGAGGCGGGCGGTGGATTGGGGAGCCCCGCCGGAGACGCTCTGTCGATCTTTGTCAAGCCCGGGTGCCATTGAGGATGAGTCTCACACTTTCGAGTTGCCCGGTGTTCGTTCGGATCCGGGCGAGATCCTCCCTTAATACGGCGGACGTGCCCTTGCATTTGCCGATGAACACAATCGATGCGTGCCACGGGGTCATACATCCAGAGGTACCGGACGGCGAGGTCACATTTGCCCCCGCCTGGTGTCGACGACTGGGCACTCACGAGGGGTGGTGCATGATCAGATATATTGGGATGTTTTGCATTTTATATGATTAGCACGTTTGTCGGCCGGTGATTGCTCGCCCGCGGTTTTCCCTCGAAAACCCTTCGGGGCGGGGGTTTTTTAATCCGGGCAGTAATCCGCTTGCTACGTTTTTGTATTGGGTCCCATAGACCGATTGGTCTCCGTGGACGATAAAAGTACCTTCCTTCCTTCCTTCCTTTACGTATAAAACAATAGAGATCAGATATAAGTAGCATTATGCAAATGTTTATAATGCCGCTATTTTTGGTCTAATTGGTGCAAATTTACTTCGATGCCGCTTTACAGTTGGATGCTTGTAGACATCCTTCGTGTTGAGGAAGGAATGAAAGAATGCCCTAAATGCAGTAGGGCGCGTGGTAGGGTTCCAAGAAAGTAGCTGTTGAATGAGATCTATAGCTTCTTCACTTGCTCTTGGAATAATCCACCTCAAAGTTGAGTAGAAGTTTTGCTTTCTATCAAACTCTAGAGGATCTCGCAAATCATCAGACACCCCAGTTACTTCCCAAATCCTACGCAGCTGATCCACATTGTTAGCGCTAGGAAAGAGGGGCTCTGAATTATACAGCTCTGCCATAATGACACCAACTGCCCACATGTCACAGAATGTTATTTGTTGATATACCTTGCCAAGACTTAGCTCTGGTGAAAAAAGAATGCGCTTGCATAAAAAGAAATAATCAGGTTTGCCAAAAATCATTATTTCTCATAGAGTATTTGGCAAAGGTCTATTCTAGTAACATTTTTGCACAACCATCCAAGCTGATAGCCAAGTTGGTTCACTTTCTTAAAAACTAAAAGAACATATGACATAGAAAACAATGTTAACAGATTTTACTGCAAAGGTATATTCTGGTAACATTTTGGCTGAATTCTCCATTCTGGTGACAGTTTGGCATTCTCCAAAACTAAGTTGGTTTAATCTCTTAAACGTTTCTACATTGAAAAGAATATTATTTTAAAAGGGAAGTATGCTTTTCTCTTCTGTAGAACATTAGTAGCTTCTTGATGTAAATAACCCGTTTGATCATACATACCATTGAATCAAAGAAAATCATTATCCAAAGTGATTTGAAACCCTCAATAAAACAATATGCAATATAAGTTGTTAGAAGGAAGGAAGTATATTATAACGTCCACGGAGACCAACTGGCCTATGAGACGGTTTTACAATATAGCGGAAAGTTTCCAAACACAAAATAAAACCACAGAAACCCTGTACAATGTGTCTCTACCACTGGGATGAAAAAACCCCCCGTGTGGGAGGAAAAACCCTTGTAGTAGGTGTTGAGAGGCCCTATTTGGGCGCTCAAATTCCCTGTGCTGTGAGGGACTCCCTGACGGTGGAGACTTGCAGAATGTAGGACGCAAGACGTGCCACCATTGGCGAAGCCAGCAGTTGGTGAATTGCTATCTCAGAGCATCTGAGATCGGCATGAGCTGCTCGGATGTGTGCATATGCTGGGCATTCCTGTAGAGCATGGTGTTCATCTTCTACTATCTGCATGTGACAGCACTGGCATAATCTCTCATGCCGGGGGATTCTCTGCCCTCCATTCATACCCCAGCGGCCTCTCTTAATTCTGAGATGGTGGGACCCTGTCCTTATTGCAGCTATAGCTCTTCGTTTCTTGGTGGAAATGTGTGCCTTCAGATACTGGTGGGGGCCGTGTTCAAGCGATGGATTGACCTGTGTGTGGTAGTGCTCTGTTTTGGGCTTTGCAAGAGTGGGCGCATCCTACAGAGAGGCAGCAAAGCGCACAGTCATCATGAAGTAGCCCAAAGCTCAACACATTTAAGAACATAGAAATTTAAGAATATAGAAATGTTGGTTCTAACATAACATAGATAAGGTTATCATAAAAGGGCCTAGAGCGCAACAATTAAGAAAAAACATGTTGGTTCTAGCATATGCATATAACTTTTGTTATATGCTAGATTCTAGCGTATGCCATGTCCTTTTCTTCCAACAACTACATACAGGGTCGTATGGTTCTAGATTTTGGCATATACCATGTCCTTTTCCTCCAATTACAACTACAAGGGTCGTATGAAAAGGGAGGGTGTAATAACGTGGATAAAAGCCTTTTTTTCCAAAGAACTCTCTCTAAAGGCCATTGCCTTTTTAACCCTTTCACCTACGGTATTTTTTAGCCCTTTCAATCTCTTTTTTGTCACTTATATATGCAACCTCCAAGCCTTGCAAAGCCTTGCATTTATAGAGCCCCTAGCTGTATTTTGGGCCAAAGATGGAGGACAACAATGAACACAACTTAGGTATCAAAGATCTTGGCATCGTTAACATAACAACTCTAGGGTAAGATTCTAGGAATCTAAAGTGTGCTTCGTCTATGTGCACATAGACAAACACTAAGATCGAATGTTGTACGTTATGGAGACTTGTTCTGTTGAAAGCCTGTCCAGCTAAAATCAAGAACTTCTTGTTAGGGTGCGAATGAATCTAAGGTCTTAAGAGAAGGAAGGAAGGAAGGAAGGAAGTATATTTTAACGTCCACGGAGGCTAGAGGAGGTCTTAAAACAGCAATCCAAAAACTGTGTAATACTGGCATACAGAATATTCAATAAATATCAAATATACACAAATGATAGTTTATTCGTGATCAATACATATACAGATGAGCTTTGACGTCTATTTTAACTTGGTTGATCCAAGTTTGGCTACCTTAGGAACAACCTTAGTATTTTGGGTTGAAACAAATTAAGTAGCACTACATAATTAAATCCTATGAAATGTTATATGAACAACATGGATTATGAAAAGAGCTTTCCAACATTTTCTAAACTTGACTCTCACAACAAGAATTAGAATGAAAATTGTGGTGGAGTGCTTGATTATTAATTAAGAGGCTCACTTAAGAGCGGGGCTTAAAAGAGCAAACCAAATTGTCTGATTCAAATTATTTCGAGTTTGAACCTTAGTATTTTGGGTCCAAACAATTTAAATGGCAATACATAATTAAATCTTATGAAATGTTATATGAACATAATGGACTATGCATTAACATTTTCTAAATTTGACGCATTGAAGATTCAATTAAGAGGCTCACTTAAGAGAGGAGGTCTTAAAAGAGCAATCCAAAACTGTGTAATAGCATATACAGAATATTTAATAAATATGAAATATACACAAATCAGAATTTGTTCATGATCAATACATCTACAGATGAGCTTTGACGTCTATTTTAAATTGGTTGAACCAAGTTTGACTACCTTAGGAACACTGATCATATTAACATCAAAAGCATGACTTTGGACGTGGCTTCTTTTGCAATGTAATAACCACTTCATGAAGCTGCTATAATCATGTGTACAAAATCCATCAATGTGAGGTTTGACTGTCTTTACGTATAAAACAATAGAATAGAATAGAATAGAATAGATTTTGGCACGTCCACGGAGACCAATAGGTCATGGGACCCATACAATGGGCTAGTACAATCATTACTACTAGGATTAAAAAACCCCTACCTCGAAAGGTTTTCAAGGGAAAAACCTTTGCAGTAATGATCAGATATAAGTAGCATTATGCATGGACTTAGAAACAATTATGCCCATCCATGTTTTCGATTACCTAGTCCAAGTAATATTTTTAAGCGTTAAATCATGTAAAAAAACTCGCCTATGCACTACACATTTGTATTCCCTTTTATAATGATGGTTTTTTTTTTTTTTTTTTTTTTTTTTTGAAGGCAGGGTGGGTTTTGTATTCATTTTACATGGAATACATCATGTCATGATCTTCCAACCAGGAAGATATATATGTCAAAGGACAAAAAAACCTTCCTTTATGAAAGAACATAAGGAAGGATATAAGCCATTTAGGCTGCATACAAAAATAAACTTAAAAGTTCAAAGTATTTCCACTGAAACCAAGTAAGCCTAAAACTGATTGGCTTCCAGCAGGTCTTGGACAGTAAGATCCCAGGGGGTTCACTTTTTTTTTCCGTACAAAACATGTGCGTGGGCGATGAAGGGGTTTTTTTGAGTTTTTGAAGTACGTATACCTAAGGTGTCTCCCACGTTTTGGCGCCGGAGCTGCTGTATTTCCACGGTTCGAGGAGCGGTTTTCCTGCAGGGGTATGCACTTAGAAATACGTTAAGGGGGCTTAGATGCTTTGCTCAATGCCCGACAGATACGTTTAAGGGTCCTTGGATTTCCGGAGGTATGTTTTGAATTTTTTCTTCCCTGTAAAGTTTTCGTGGTAAGTTTTCAATCTCTACCCAGGTTCAGGTGCAAAATCTATCTTCTTACAAATTTACCTTTTTGCTTGCTCTGCGTTGTATTATTTAGAAATCCGTTACAGATGGGTATGCCGGATTTTCCAAGAGATTGATACATTTTCATCTTTCTATGTCTGCATTGCTAATTACACTGCAGGCTTGGATTGAAACTCGTCTTTTAAATCGAGTTTTGATAAGGCGAACCGAATGCCCAATCTTTTAGAGGTCCCGGCCTTGAAGAAGGACTTAAGGTGAGATCTATCAAGCTGGTTTAATATGGATCATGTGATACTGAAGTTCCTTTACAGATGTGAAAACTGCATTTGATCTCCCTATTGTAACTGACGTACATGAGTCTTACCAGGTAACATATATTATCTTTGCTATAGTTATAGTATGCTGTAGAATGCAATGGGCAATGACACTCTTGAAAACCCAAACCACTGCAACAAAAAGTGCAAACGTCTCAAATCTGGCATCATGGAGGATGTAGGACGGGCAATGTAGCATCTGTATTCTTCAAGTGCAATTCAATCTTGATTAGTGTGTGTGGATTTTCGATGACTTAAGAGTCACACGAGGTCTCTTGTATTCCCTAACATGACAATGGTATCCTGGCGGGTTAGTGTGAACCAATTGGGAAGAGTTGCGATGTCATTCAAATTCCAAGCATTTTTGTGCCGTCGGGGTTTGTAGTACTTATGCTAATTTCAGTCTAGCTGATTTTGAGAACAAAATTGCCCCCCGCAGACAAACCTTCTAGTTGCGTTTTGCAAGGACAGGGAAAGTAATCAACATAAAGAAGGGTCAATTTTGCTTCCTCCTCGTAAGGAATCATTGTATATAGAACTTCTATCCATTTTATTTGTTCTAAATCTTTTTTTTTAGGTAATGGCAAACTCGCAAATAAAGTAAGGTTAGCTGGGAATCGGAATGTAATGGTGTGTGAACGAGGCACCATGTTTGGGTACAGTGAGTAAACCTTCCTTACAGACTGAATTTGCCTTTTCTATGGTAGATTTCATAGTCTACTTTTATTTCTCCCAGATGACTTGATTGTTGATCCCAGAAATTTGGAGTGGATGAGAGAGGCAAATTGTCCTGTGGTATACAATTTTAACCTTCTTAATTAACTTGTAAGGTTCGGTCAGTTCTGACAAATTGTTCCCAGGTAGCAGATATTACCCACTCTTTGCGACAACCTGCTGGGAGAAAGGTATCATCTGTTTCTTATTGCATTTTGACTAGAAAAATATGACTGGCATTTGTACCCACTAAAGCCTCATAAACAGATTGATGGTGGTGGCGTGGCAAGTGGAGGACTTCGGGAACTTATCCCTTGTATAGCGAGGACATGTGTTGCCGTTGGTGTTGATGGCCTATTCATGGAGGCAAGATGCCAAGCACATGTTTGATTGAATCTAAAACCCTACTTTATGTAACAGTGATTGACTGAAACCTACTAACTGCAGGTACATGATAATCCCCTAAGTGCTCAGCAAGACAGGCTGCATTGGGTGCGGGCTTGTCTGCTTCTGTGGTTTGCACAACTGTCAACAAAGTTTGCGCATCAGGAATGAAGGGTATGGCACAGATAAAGTTTGCATATGATTGACATGTGTTCTCGATCTCTCTATTGTGATAACTTATTGTTATGCTAATTCTGTTCTTATGATCACAGCAATAATGTTTGCTGCTCAAAGTATTCAGCTAGGCCAGAATGATATAGTAGTAGCTGGTGGCATGGAGAGTATGTCAAATGCTCCTTATTATTTACCAAAAGCCAGGTATTTTTGCATAACACATGCTTAACACTCTCACCATTCACAAGCATTAATACCAAAACCCGCATCAGGCAGGGATATCGCATGGGCCATGGGGAGATAATTGATGGTATGCTAAAGGATGGCCTTTGGGATGTGTATAATGATGTGGATATGGGTGTCTGTGCTGAGATATGTGCAGATAAGTACCAAATATCGCGTGAGGAACAGGTAGGCAGCTTATATGATTTCTCAAAGTAATAGACAATTAATTGTTGAAGGATGCATGCAGGATAACCGGGGGCAGATTTCCATGTCCTTCCAGTTTGTTGAGGTAAATGCCCATGTCCTTCCTACCAAGGTGAAGTCAAATATCTTATATATCAAACTGGTGCAGGGATGCAGGACTGATTTCGTCATCTCTGCCTATGATGATCATTTCCTCGTAATAATTCAAAACCTGACGTGTTTGCTTCAACTGAATATTAGCTAGTTCTTATTTAAAGTTTCTCATGCTAACATTCATTTGGCAGGTTATAGCAACACAGATAGAGAAGATGGGGACAATGCTGCATGCAAGGTAAGGATTCCATAAACAGTTTTGGAGTCAAATGTGGAAACTAGTGGTATAACTTCATTAGCTGAATGAGAGGGAAATAAAATTTTATGTGTTTGATTTTAACACATGAACAGGATATGATCTTGATCATTCCAATTAGATTGAGCCTAAATTGTAGCCTCCCTTTCATCAGTTTATTTATGATTGCTGAGTAAAGGAATTAAGCCTCCTTTCCTTAAAGAATAAATTTTTATGGATAGAGAATTGCATTTTGCTAGTGACTGTATGGCAGGAGATCATGCATGGAGGGAAGTTGCAGTATGCAATAATGAGTTAAGATGGATCAGAACATGACAAAAACTAATCTGGATGTGTTAGTCAGCACAACCCAATCTGATGAAGTTATCACAAGCCCTCAACATGAGATTCAATGTTGAGAATATCAAGACACCATTAAAAATTAAGGATAATGTTGGTATAATTAGAAATAAGGATAGTAATAAGAGGGAGATGCAAATGGCGTACAAAGAATTTTAGATAATGATGCCAAGAAAAGAATTTTAAGCTACACAATTCCAATAAATCATGAACAACTTCAGGATTCTGACAAAGACTAGGACCAGATTAAAGCAAAGATAATACCTAATACAGGGTGGATGTTGTAGACTGTAGAGTACTGTCCAATGCCTGTTAGGAACTAAGTTGGCTTTTATGACTAAAGTAAAATTTTGCGAATGTGTAACTAGATGAATAGAATTTTGAAATGATGTTTACTCATTTGCAGAACAGGGATTATTGCCAAACTGTGACGTTCCAAGGGAATATATGCCATAAATACGTATATTCCTGGACTCGTCACCATACAAGTCTACCTAGGTAGCCTTGTATGCCTCGAATAAGTGGCAAGGGGTGCACATCTAAGTTAATTGTTAACTTAGATAACCTTAGGATAAGCCCATTTCCACATGGCCTTATCCTATTGGGCAACCGCCACACGGCCTTATCTTAGTGGTGCCACGTGGCATCCCACGTGGACCCACACCTATATAAGCCCTAACCCTAACCCTAGACCCTTTTTCCTGACCTAGCACCTGAGCTCTCATCCACGTGCCCGAAACCCCGTTTCGAGCATCGTTCGTCATAGCCTAGCCTGGAGCAGCAGCCCCTGGAAGGTGTGTATGATCGTTGAGGGAGCCAGTCTTCGAACCTCGTCAAGGAGCATGGAGACGCCAGGGATGGGAGGAAGCGCTTCCGGAGGAGGTAGGTTGAGTAGGGTTCATGTTAGTTCACCTGGAAGTTAGCATTCCAGGTGGGTTAGTATTTTGTGTCTAGAGTAGAGCCACCCTAGATCCTTTGTTGAACATCTTGAACCCTAACCAAGGAACCATAACTGATAGTTAGGTATGTATGTTAGGTTAAGATGTTCATATGATATTGATATTGATCATGATGTGATGTATGTGATATTGGTTGATCATGTGCTCCTCTTGTATTGGGAAGGGGGGTAGAGACCTAGAGCCATATGTAGTATGCTCCTAGTGTAGATCCCTTAGTTCCTATTAGTTGCGGCTTTGTGCATAGGAACCCCAGGGCTATGGAGGCTATGATGTGACTCAGCACCACACAACGGGCTGGAGGCAAGATGGAGGATGGATCCCCGCCCGAGTGGGGGCCGGGGGATCCCACAATGGGCTAGGCTTATGGTGGGTCACCCGCGTGTGGGCGAGCATGGGTCCGACACCTCCCGGGGCAATGGTGTCACCCCCGCCTCAAGAGTTGCAAGTGTCAGCTTGGCTCTTGTTTTGGGGGTTCAGTCGGCACGAATCGTGTGTGTCGCCCACGATTCTCTAGCCGCCCATGGAGCCTCTAGACCCGGGGAAGGGGAGATGCAACCCTTCCTACCTCGTGGGACCGGGGAGATGCAACCGGGAGTGGTCTCGATGGGTGATGCCATGGGATTGCGATCCAGGAAGGTTAGAGTCATGCCACGACTGATCTAGCCCATCCGCAAAGTATGCACAGGAGGGGCGGATGGAGTGGTCAACCCTAGCCATTATCTTATGCCAGCCCCCGCCATTGTTATGACTTCGTCTCCGCTCTATCTTGAGGCCTATCGGTCGGTCGACCTCCTTATGTGTCGGAACGACGGGTAGGAGCTCTCCTGTTTTATGGTATGTGATTATGTTCTTTGCACTTGTGGATATGGGATGGACTACCCTTCGGGGTAGTATTTGTATTGTTGATGCTAGTTCTGACATGTTTATCGCTTCCGCTGTTATAGGAGCCCATAGGGAAGGGTAGCCAAGACACCTTTCGTGTCCCCCCCCGCACTAGGGTCACCTTAGTCGCGGGTAGGCGAAAAGAACTTTGCTTGGGCTGGTGAGCCGGATGGGGATTTCCGCCGAGTATATCTACCGAAGCCATATGTTTAGCAGGGAGCGTCACAATGGTATCAGAGCGATGTTCTTGGTTGACCAGGAACTAGCACTGACCATAACCTTGAAAGTAGTCTAACAAGCTTATAGGGGTGTGAAATAAAAATTTCCACCATCGAACCTCGAAAATAAGGGAAAAAAAAATTTTCTCTTAGGTAGTGGGTCCGAAAATAGCTTAAGTGTTAGACGAAGAAATGAATGAGTCGAATTCATCCTCTAGTAAATTGGTGTGGAAATTATGTATCTGCATCAAATTTCACATAAAATGGGTCGAAGAATCATGCCAATCGGAGACCCCGAAAGTGAAAAATGGCGAATCCATAATTAGCACATCAAACCATTAGGAAATTCGAAAATTTTTAAGTATAAATACGAATTAATATAGGAATAATATACACCTTAATAATTAAATAATTACTAAATATTGGATAGTTAATAAGGGAGGCTAATAAATAGGGGTAATTATGGTGGGAGAATATTCCTAGGGACCCTCCTTTTTAAATATCTGACACCTCATTCTCTCTCCAACCTTTCCCACCACCACCTGTCTCTTGCTCAGCTTTACATCATCCATTTCTTGAACCGTAAGATATGGCACGCACTAAACAAACAGCCAGGAAGTATAACGAGCGCCCCACTCTCTCAATGGCGCAAGCGGCAGCAGGACGGCATGTCAAGAAGGTTCCTGAGCACCTTCGACCGAAGCCAGGAGATGAGGAGTCTCCCGCCAGCAGCAGCAGCAGCAACGACTCCTTCCATGATGCTGAGGAGGACGCACCTAGCCCAAGCAGCAGCTCTTCATCGGCAGGCACCCAGAGAACCGGCGAGCCCCGCCACTTTGGGCCATCGACGGACACCGAGGTAGAAGAGCAGGTTGAAGAATAGGTGGGCGGGCAGCAGCAGCAGCACCAAACTCAAGAGGTGGGCCCTTCAGCACCAAAGAAGAAGGGCAAGGAAAAAGTTGCAGAGTGGCCGGAGGAGAAGGCTGCTAGGAAGAAGAGGGAGCGCGAGCGGAAGCTCAGGCGGCAGGAAAGAAGGACCAAGAGAAGAAACGACAGACCTCGCCAGTCTGTCGTTATTGAAGAGCCTCGTGAAGAGGAGGAGGTACAGGAAGAGGGAGAAGACGAGGAGGAGGAGGAGCAGCAGGGCCCCGACGCGAGACCACCTTACCCTAAGTGGCCGGAGCCACCAAAGGTGGTCAAGAAACAGAAGGTGGGATAACGGGAATTCATGCTCCGTCAGGATCGTGAATTCATGCGCAAAATCACGGCATACAAAGAGTACCTCCGTCGCTGGACGAGGTACAACGAATGGTACTGCCGTCAGGAAGTGCAGAGGGCCGTCGAGGGCGGCAGGCCGAAGAAAAATCAGCCGAAGCCTCCCCCACCTAGACCGGAAAAACCCAAAAGGGTTCACCACGGGCCGAACAGTGTGTACGCCCGGGTGTTTAGGGAGATCAAGCACTTCCAGATGTGCACAAATCTCCTCATAAGGAAGGCGCCCTTCGAACGCCTCCTTCGGGAAGTCATGCAGCAGTTCCGGACCGATTATAGGGTTACCCCTCTGATGACCCGGGCTCTGCAAGAGGCTGCTGAAGCAGAGCTGGTGCAGCTCTTTGAGGAAGGAAATCTCTGTGCCATCCATGCTAAGAGAGTCACCCTTATGCCAAAGGATATTCACTTAGCACGGAGGATTTGCAGGGAGAGGCCCTAGGGCCTCAATTTTTGTAAATTTTGTTAGAGGATTAAAATTTTCATGTAATTGTGTTTTTCTATTAATATAAAAGTTATTTTCCTCTGTAAGTAGAAAAATGTTAGATCCTTGAAATCTAGGAAATTAAACCCAATTGTAGTAGAATTCTTTATAACATGCTTAGAAATATCCTAGAAATCATGGCTACAACAAAAATTTTGGCAAAAAAAAATCATCCAAAAAGCAAAAAATCAGGGCAACCGGGTGAGACCGCGCCAATGGCCTCTGCGTCCGCGACGCGGGCGCGTTTCGCGCGGATTCACCCGGGTGCGCCGAAATTATGCTTTTAGATGTCAGTTTTGTTCAAAATAAGTTGCTAGTTAGGTTAGAATTGATCCAATTAGCCATGTTAGCATCTTCAAACTCTCAAATTTGACCAAAAATTGGCTCCAAAATAGGCCAACCGGGTGAGACCGCGCCAAACGCGTCTGCGTTCGCGACGCGGAGGCCATCCGCGCGGATTCACCCGGGTCAACCCATTTTTGACCCAAATTAGCCAAATTCAGCCAAACAAACTGCCATGTAGTGTTTCTTGCTTCGTTTTGCTTAGAATTGCACTTCATGGTAGCTCATTTGGACACCCATAGCCATAGAACCAAGGCCTCCCTATGTAGGTACCTTTTGCACGAATCCCGAGGTCAACCATAGTCTATAAAAAGGGGCCTCATTTGCCATTTTCTCTTCAACAGAACTGCTCCCAGCCACTTAGGCGATTTTCTGACTCCTCACTGATCTTTGCAAGCCATTTTCTACACCTTTCCTTGCTTAATGGCGCCCAGCAACTTTGAGAGATGGTACAATGCTGCAAACCATATCCATCAGCTCCCTGCTGACCAAGCCTTCTCTGTGTTTGACCACTTGTTCGATCTTCATGCAACTCTGTCTAGAACACCATATTACACAGATATCATGTGCCAATACGACCAACAGGTCCTGCCTTGGGAAGTTAGACTACCTCCTAGGGGGGGGAATTGGGTTTCTCTGGAGACACTCACCCAAGCCTTAGGTCGAGAGATGGGAGGATCCAAAGGCAAGAAGCAGCTATGGGATAGGACTAGGACCATGCCAGATTACATGACCTGCAGACACAATAGGCATAGGTACCTTTCATCTCGCATGACCCTTACCCTTTTCATGCACTATAAGTCAATCAACAAAGTAGGGGAACCTTCTGTTCAGCCCTTAGACTTAGCTCCACTTGATACCCGTAGGGCTCAGGACCAGATCCTCAATATAGATTCCTCCGCATATGAATACCATGGCACGACGTCGGGGGCACCAGTCCTGCAGATTGAAGAAGACTACGAGCAGTTAGGGGAGCAAAACCCAGAATGGGAGAGCAGGGAGGCAACAAGAATGCAGAGGTACATGTCAAGGCACGACGACGACATCAGAAGAGCCACCGAGCCACCAGTCGGCATCACAGCTCTGTCGCCGATAGTCATCGACGGAGAGGAGTACATTCTAGCAAATGACATCCTCAACTTGTCATACTGCCTGGAACAGGGACTTCGAATCGACGAGCTTCTAGGCATGATAGCGCATGGGAAAAGCACGGACCTCATCGATTACTCATACCGGGGAGATTCCAAGGAGTCGGCGGAGAGACACTCTTATCTTTGGGGAGACAATGTTCGACATAGCAGCCTACCGGCCGGATAAGGGAGATCTATCGACGGAGGAACCCATCATTTCGAGGAGGAGGAATTCCAGCAGATTCGAGCAGCACAATCGCACAAACGGGGAGGGGCCCAAGCTCAAGCCCGAGCGGTTCGAGCAGGGAGCATGAGGGGAAGGGTCCAGTAGCATCAACTTGGACAATGCAACCAAAGCATGTGGAGAGATCATGAAGATCTTATGGCGGTGGGATTTCACGGGCGGAGCGGCTCAAAGGAAGGGCACGGGTTCGCGAGGCACGGGTAAAAGGTACGACGCCGATATTATCTTCCAGCCCTCGGCCCAAGGGCAAATGGTAGTCTTCCACAAGGAGTTCAGTCCAAGGGGAAGAATCGGTGGCACTTCTCATAGCACTCTCGGGCCGGGCAAACTCGAAGATATCGCCCATGCAGATCACGTCATCTTTTTCAAGAGGTCCGTGGCGGCTCCATTGCCTTGACTTCGCTAGGGGCCACCTCGAGGGGATGCATCACTTTCAAGAGTAGCAAAGAACCGCACGAGAACTCGGGAACCGAAATGGCTCGAGCACTCGAGGGAGGATCGACAAGGAACATCTGCGCAACCCCCGGCAAAGGCCTCCGATTTAGGGATGTGAAGAATTTCTTTAAGCTCTCAGGAGGCCATTGATCAGCTATAAGATTTCCTTTCAAGTTTTAAATTGTATTAAGTAATCTTCCTTTGATATTATCATGTATGTCATAAAATGTACTTCTATATATTAATGACTTAGTATGATCTTGACTTTTAAGTGGAATTCTCGCATGATTTCTTTTGTACCTAACAACAAACTAATTGTAAACGGGTATAATTCATGTGCAAACTAAATAACAAGCATTGATGATCAATCCTTGCAAAGCAAGGAACATCATTTCGGGTTCTCAAGGCCAAGGCCGACATCACCAGTGGGTACCCAGGAACCTATTTGGACGTGATCAAGATGACAACAACGACGATATGACGCCGGAAACAATCAACGCAAGGCTCGTCCAGATGAGGAACCAAATGCATCAGCTGATCCACTGGGCCACCCCATTGATGAATGCCCAAGAATATGCACCTGCTCCACCTCCACCTCCACCTCCACCGCTACCTCAGCAAGGCATCGAGGGCGGTCCCGCTGCCAGGGGGGGGGACAATCGAGGGAATGTCGAGCGGGGAAGAGGAAAAGGAGAAAACGAAGGAGTCCAACACCACCTAGCTCCGGTTCATCGGACACGCCCGAGACACTCAAAGACGGTTCTAGCTCGAGAAAGTGAGTCCGACACTCCCAGGTAAGAGCCAGGGCAAGGAAGGAAGATGATTATCAAAAGAAAGTTGACAGTGCTATGAGCAATGTGTGGAAGACTAGGAAGTTGGGTCAGTTCTCAGGGAAGGACAGATCAGGTATGGAGGCAGAAGCCTGGCTTGACGAGATGGAAGAGTTCGGCAACTCTTATGGCATGAAGGATAAGGATATAGGGAAGGTTGCTACAGCAAACTTGATAGGGGCAGCTAGAATCTGGTGGAAAGGCTATGCGAAGTCCAACAAGCTCAAAAGGAACAGTTGCAGATTCAAGACCTTCAGCAAGGCTTTCCGCAGACATTATGTGCCTAGGTCACATACTAGCAGGCAGATCCAGCAGTTCTATAGATTGAACCAGGGTACAGTGTCAGTTGCAAAGTATACAGAGGAATTTATGCGACTTAGACTCCATGTTCCTGGAGTGTCGGAAAGGCAAGCAGTCGAAACTTATATTGAGGGATTGAACAGCAATATCAAAAGGCTAGTCCGAGCAATCAACCCTAAGTCAGTGGCAGAAGCCGAGGATAAAGCCATAAGTTTGGAAGAAGCTCCAGCAACGCCAGGTGAGAGACAATCGGCCTTCAAAGGGAAGTCAACAGGGCAGTACCAAGGGCAGCAACAGAGTAAGCAATCAGCAACTACGCCATCAGGAGGCCAGCAGCAAGGAAGAGCTCAGGGTAAGAACTTTGGAGACCGTAAGCCGCAGAATGCATCAGGGGGCAGCATGTTAAAGCGTATTCTGGACAGCCTGACGAAAGAGAAGAGACAGGAATGTATTGGGAAAAAGCTATGTTTCAGGTGCTTCCAGCCAGGGCACCGAACACATGATTGCCCATTCGTCATGCAAGCAGCTTTGGCAGAGCTCATGGATTGGGATTCACCAACAGAAGCGGATGAAGACGACGACCAGCATGAGGCCCAGGACTTCATAGATGGTGAGTGCCACATCTGTGCAAATATTGAGTCGGGTGACATAGAAAATCAGTCAACAGTAATTGCGGCTGATGGAATCATAGATAGCAACCCATGTGTAGTCCTCATAGACACAGGTAGCTCTCACAATTTTGCCTCTCCTAGGCTGGCTGCCCTAATGAAGAACAAGGTATTGAAGTCTAAGCCAAGGCCAGTTGCTATGGCAAACGGCGCCATTCGGCACACTAAGGGGAGAAGGATTACATTCGACATAGACCTTAGTGGAAGTAAGTGGCCCATGGGGGCAGAGGTCATGGAGATTGGAAGGTATGACCTTATAGTAGGAATGGAGTTCCTAAAGCCAGCGAAAGCCATGATCATTGCGACCTGAATGAAGTCGCCATGACAGCACCGGACGGCACCAAATTCATAGTGAGAGGTAAGAAGACAGCTTCTTCTATGCAGTGTATTTCTTTGAAGCAGCTAAGGAAAAGTATAGAAAGAAATAAGGTGGATTACATTTTGAGATTAGAGGCAATTGAGCCCAAGAAATGCGGGATGGAAACGACCAAAAGGGGAAGCAGGTTGCCCAAGCCAAGAGCAAGGCTTATTTCGAATTCAAGGATGTATTTCGAATGAAATCCGGCAGACTACCACCTTATAGGGGTGTGGAGTGTGAGATCACATTAGCACGGATACTAAGCCTACCAGCAAGGCACCATATGGGATGAGCACCCCGAGTTGATGAGCTCAAGAAACGGCCGGGGAATTGCTTGAGCTTGGTTTTATTAGAGCAAGTGTGTCTCCTTTTGGAGCACCCATACTCTTCGTGAAGAAGAAAGATGGCAGCTTAAGAATGTGCATAGACTATCGCCAGCTCAACAAGCAGACGATAAAGAATAAGTATGCATTGCCAAGGGCAGATGATTTGATGGACCAGCTCCAAGGAGCAAAGGTATTCTCTAAAATTGACTTAAGGTCAGGATACCACCAAATAAGGATAAAGGAAGAAGATATCCATAAGACCGCCTTTAGAACGCGGTATGGTCATTTTGAGTTTACGGTAATGCCCTTTGGATTGTCGAATGCTCCAGCAACTTTTATGCGCCTCATGAACGACGTCTTCAGGGATTTTCTAGATGAGTTTGTCATTGTCTTCTTCGACGACATTCTAGTCTACAGCAAGTCCATTGAAGATCATAGTCAGCATTTGAGAAGGGTGTTAGAAAAGTTGAGGCGGCATCGTTTGTATGGAAAGCTCTCTAAATGCCACTTCGCTACGGAAAGAGTGGAGTACTTGGGCCATGTCATATCGGCGGAAGGGATCTCTACCGACCCCGCAAAGATCGAAGCAGTAGTAGATTGGCCAGCTCCAAAGAATGTGGCGGAAGTAAGAAGCTTTCTAGGTCTGGCAGGTTATTACAGAAAGTTCGTGAAGGACTTCGCTAAGTGGGCCTCCCCTTTGACGGACCTCACTAAGAGTGCTAAGGTGAAAGATTGGAGAACACATTGGGTAGAAAATGTTCAAGCTTCATTCGAGAAGCTTAAGGAGGCCTTAACATCAGCACCAGTGCTAGTTCTGCCAGATCCAGACAAGGATAAGATAGTAGCAACAGATGCAAGTAAGATAGCGACAGGTGGAGTCCTTATGCAAGAAGGAAGAGTAATAGCTTATGATTCCAAGAAGTTGAACGACACCGAGCATCGCTATCCAACCCATGATCAGGAACTTCTAGCTATTGTCAGAGCTCTTCGTATTTGGAGGCATTATTTGCTTGGGAGGAAGTTTCAGTTAGATACTGACCACCAGAGCCTCCAATACATCTTTACCCAACCTCTCCTTAACCTAAGGCAAAGGAGGTGGATGGAATTCCTAGAAGAGTATGACTTTGAGATTGCTTATAAGCCAGGTAAGTTGAATGTGGTCGCCGATGCTCTTTCTAGAAGACCCCTTGAGACGAGAACACATTGTAATGCTATATCAACTCTTTCGAGTGGGTATGGCAAGAAAATTGAGGAGACATTACCATTTGATGGTGATTTCAAGGAGGTGTGGGAAAGCCTCTCTAGGGAGGCTAGAACAGATAAGGAACGAGAAACCTTCAAGCATTATAAGAAGGAAGGCAACTTGTTATATCATAAGCATAAGTTGTGTGTACCCGAATCGTCAGGTATAAGGAAGTTAATTCTTCATGACACACACAACAGCCCAATAGCAGGGCATGCAGGGTTTATGAAGACCTACTTCAAGATTCGAAGTAGTTATTTCTGGCCAGGGATGAAGAAACAGATAGCCAGGTATATTAGGGAATGCCAGTTGTGTCAGCAGACCAAAGCGGAGCAGCTTCGAATTCCAGGAGCTTTGGAACCTCTAGCAGTGCCGAATGCGAAGTGGGAAGTGGTAAGTATGGATTTTATCACAGGACTTCCCAAGACTCTTCGAGGCAAGGATGCATTGATGGTCGTAGTAGACAAATTATCTAAGATGGCACATTTTGTGCCTTGTAGAACTACCGACACAGCATTAGATACTACCAAGCTATTTGTGAAGGAGATTTTTAGGCTCCATGGCATGCCTCGGGAGATAATATCTGATAGAGATTCTAAGTTTATGAGTGCTTTTTGGCAGGACCTCTTTAGCACCATTCAGACGAAGCTCTCCATGAGCACAGCTTATCATCCCCAAACTGATGGTCAGACGGAGAGGACGAATCGAATCATTGAAGATATGCTTAGAAGTTTTGTGTGGAATAAGCAGTCCAAGTGGGATGAGTACATCCACTTGGTGGAATTCGCCTACAATAGTGCCAAGCAGGAGTCATCTCAGATGTCTCCTTTCATGGTAAATTACAGGTACCAGTGCTTAACCCTGGACACTTGGCACAATCCCGTGTCAAAGGTTGAAGTGTCCCAGCAGATGCTAGGAGATATGCAGCAATTGGTGGAAGAAGTGAGGGGTTACCTCCTAGCAGCAAGAAGTCGGCAGAAGAGCGTAGCCGACAAGCACAGGACCGTAAGAGAGTTCAAGGTAAGCGATAGCGTGTGGTTGAAGATCAAGGTTAAGCAAGCTAAGCTTCGGATTGGGAGTTGCAAGAAGCTTGCCCCTAGGTGGGCTGGTCCGTTCAAGATTGTGGAGAGAGTGGGCTCCCAAGCCTACAGGTTGGATCTTCCGGCCCATCTCAAAGTTCACAAGGTCTTCCACGTAAGTTTATTAAAAAGGCACAATCCTAACCCTGATGAGGTTTTGGATACTCCAACTTTATTGGAAATGACGGAGGAGCAAGTTGAAATCGTGCCTGAGTTACTTCTTGATAAGTCATTCAAGAAGACTAGGAGGTCTCAGTTCCTCCAGTACTTGGTCAAGTGGAAGCACTTGCCCGTGGAAGACGCGACATGGGTATTGAAGCAGGATTTGGAGAAGCAATACCCAGAGTTTATGAAGGAGTTTGATGGGCGAGTCGTTTCCGACTTGGTCGACCCCGACTTGCCAGGAGGTTAGCTAGTGTGTTTCTTAGTTAGCCTCTAGTTCTGGCAGATGTATTCTAGCTAGTAGAATACATAGGCCAGAATCTTGGAACATGTGGGCGATGATGAGATAAGCCTTTAAGGAATTCTCTAGGCCAACATGCACCAAGAGGTACGCATGACCAATAGGGTCATGCGAGAGAGAGAGAGGAAAGGCATGGTGCGCGATGATGGGACATCGGTCGGATGCTCTCTATGCCACGATGTGGGGTTCGCACACCTGGCCATAGGGGGGTCATGGTGAAGGTCAAAGTGATCATGTGCGATGATGGGATCGTGAGACGTTCCCTAGCTTAAAACTCTTGGGGCATGATGCACTAGGGGTACTCGGCACCGGGTAACCGAGTACAAGGTAGCACTTGATCATGGGCGATGATGGGATCATCTTAAATGGTCCTTAAGCTCAAATCCAGGAGGGCCATGATCGAGTGCAAGGTATGGTAAGGGGGGTGGTCCCCTAAAACCACAAACTTATTAATTAAACTAACGTAATGTGCTCCACGTGCAGGCAAGTGAGAAGGAGCTTCGAGTGGGGCGCATTACGAGAAGATGGGGGAACCATAATTTAGATTATGAACCCTAATAACTCTTATAATAATGTTTTGAATTATTGTAAGAAGTAACCTTGTTAAGGCTATATAATTTTGTATAAATACAAATATAGCCTAAATTTTGACATTTAACTTTAATAGGAAGTTGATCATTTAAATTAAACTTAAGTGTATGATCTTATGTTGTTTTGCAGGATAGATAGGCTCGTCACCTTAGCGCAATGCTGGGGACATCATTGTCCTAAGGGGGGGAGAATGTGACGTTCCAAGGGAATATACGCCATAAATACGTATATTCCTGGACTCGTCACCATACAAGTCTACCTAGGTAGCCTTGTATGCCTCGAATAAGTGGCAAGGGGTGCACATCTAAGTTAATTGTTAACTTAGATAACCTTAGGATAAGCCCATTTCCACATGGCCTTATCCTATTGGGCAACCGCCACACGGTCTTATCTTAGTGGTGCCACGTGGCATCCCACGTGGACCCACACCTATATAAGCCCTAACCCTAACCCTAGACCCTTTTTCCTGACCTAGCACCTGAGCTCTCATCCACGTGCCCGAAACCCCGTTTCGAGCATCGTTCGTCATAGCCTAGCCTGGAGCAGCAGCCCCTGGAAGGTGTGTATGATCGTTGAGGGAGCCAGTCTTCGAACCTCGTCAAGGAGCATGGAGACGCCGGGGGATGGGAGGAATGGGAGGAGGAGGTAGGTTGAGTAGGGTTCATGTTAGTTCACCTGGAAGTTAGCATTCCAGGTGGGTTAGTATTTTGTGTCTAGAGTAGAGCCACCCTAGATCCTTTGTTGAACATCTTGAACCCTAACCAAGGAACTATAACTGATAGTTAGGTATGTATGTTAGGTTAAGATGTTCATATGATATTGATATTGATCATGATGTGATGTATGCGATATTGGTTGATCATGTGCTCCTCTTGTATTGGGAAGGGGGGTAGAGACCTAGAGCCATATGTAGTATGCTCCTAGTGTAGATCCCTTAGTTCCTATTAGTTGCGGCCTGTGCATAGGAACCCACCGGGCTATGGAGGCTATGATGTGACTCAGCACCACACAACGGGGCTGGAGGCAAGATGGAGGGTGGATCCCTGCCGAGTGGGGGCTTCGGGGGATCCCACAGTGGGCTAGGCTTATGGTCGGTCACTCCGTGTGGGCCGAGCATGGGTCCGACACCTCCTGGGGCAATGGTGTCGCCCTGCCCCTCAAGAGTTGCAAGTGTCAGCTTGGCTCTTGTTTTGGGGGGTTCAGTCGGGTACGAATCGTGTGCCGCCACGATTCTCTAGCCGCCCATGGAGCCTCTAGACCCCGGGAAGGGGAGATGCAACCCTTCCTACCTCGTCGGACCAGGGAGATGCAACCTGGAGTGGTCTCGATGGGTGATGCCATGGGATTGCGTATCCGGAAGGTTAGAGTCATGCCACAGCCTGATCTAGCCCATCTGCAAAGTATGCACAGGAGGGGCGGATGGAGTGGTCAACCCTAGCCATTATCTTATGCCAGCCCCGCCATTGTTATGACTCGGTCTGCTCTATCTTGAGGCCTATCCAGTCAGTCGACCTCCTTATGTGTCGGAACCACGGGTAGGAGCTCTCCTGTTTTATGGTATGTGATTATGTTCTTTGCACTTGTGGATATGGGATGGACTACCCTTCGGGGTAGTATTTGTATTGTTGATGCTAGTTCTGACATGTTTATCGCTTTCGCTGTTATAGGAGCCCATAGGGGAAGGGCGCGCCAAGACACCTTCGTGTCCCCTCCCCGCACTAGGGTCACCTTAGAGTGCGGGGTAGACGAAGGGCCTGTGCGGCTGGTGAGCCGGATGGGCCGAGCGCCGTATGTTTAGCAGGGAGCGTCACACAAACTGAAGTGTCTTTTGTTTTTCTTGCGTACATGGATGGAAATCTGATTTTCTAAGAGTTTCTTATTCAGCAAAGATCAAGGGCATTCTGGGGGGTCAACATTCAATGTAAAAGTGCTGATGGGAAAACGGGATGAGGTTGGATCAATCGTTTTGTGTCCCTTTTCCTTTTTCTTTGCCTTTTTCTTTTTGGACAACTTATTGAACACCTAAGGTGATTTTGATGATTTGGTCTTTTCTCAAATGTGGGCTTTACATTGAACTTCCAATGCAGTAATTCAGGTTCCTCAAGGCCATTGGTTCTATCCCTGGGATTGAAACATCATTCGCTCATGAGTATCTATTGTAGCTTTTCAAAAGTGTTAATCAGTTAAGTTCTAATTTTTCAAATGATTGGTAGGGAACCCTCAAAGGAGTGCTTAAAGCCATCAAGACAAACAAATTATGGTAGAGACGTTTTATCATTGGGTTCTTTTGCATCAGAGTTCAAACTCACATATTGAGGTTTAGATTTGATGCAATAGCAGATTCATACTTGACTTAGCATGCCAGCACAAGTGTGGTTTGTTTCCCTGGAAGGTGCAATTTTCTTGGGTTCATTTTATTTTAGAAAGTACTGTTATTCAATATGCCCCGCAGAGTTTGAAATGTTTCACGAGAGAGAGTTGTCCAAAAGTTCGTAATGTTTGTTATAGTGGATTATAAGATAAAGCTTTAACCTATTTTAGCATGAATTAATCTTTCTTTTTTTAGCAGAAGATGATTTCCACCACGTAAATGTTAGCAAAGCAACATAAAGCTTCTTTTGAGTATAGGGATTCAAATATAGATCTGAGAGTCTAGCCTCGTTTGGGAGTCTGCCTACAAATCTTGTACAGACTAGCTTGGTATGCAACCAACCTTGTGGAGCTTGCAAAATTTGGAGGTTGAATGTAAATCTAAGGTAGAGGGTAGGCTACATTAGTGATATACTTGACGTAAAAATACGGTTAAGGGTAGGGTCAATGGGGATTGGACTAGGCGTAAAAGTATGGAATAGCATCGATCCGAGCCCTCGGATCGTTATTCTGGGAAGGGACGAGCAGCTATATATGTGCTCGTCCTTCTTGTGGCTCGTTATCGGCGTCTTCTCACAGCAGCATCTCTTTCCTTGTCCGTTGCTTCCCTCCCTACTTTTCCTTGTCCATAACTTCCTCGTCCATAACTTCCTCTGTCCAAGATACCTTCTCGTGGCGGATTTCTTGTTCGGCTTCTCTACTCGATCGCTTCTCATATTGTCGTTTCAGCACTCTTCGTGGCGAGGTTTTCCTGGTCCTTTGGAAGCAGACATGGTTCGGAGGAGCGTAATTTTGTAAGCGGGATATGCATGCTTGCAGTGTTGTGGATTTAGCTTGCTTGCAGTGTTGTGGATTTAGCTTCTGGCTCTTTATTGCAGTAATTCGCGTTTCTTGGTTTGCTCTGATATGTATTGCTGTTGCTACCTGCATGTGCTCATCTCCTCTATGGCAACGACATGCATGGTTAGGAGGGGCAATCTTGTAAGCGGGATCTGCATTTCAAAAAAATGTGCAATTTTAGGGGCTGCATTGAATTCTTCTTCTGTTCTGCAGTTAGGGCAGCATTGTCTATGATTGATTGCATTTAGGGACACAGTTTTACAGTTATAATCTGTCATTATTTCAGTTTGTATCATGCATTCCTTGCTGCTTCTTTGATACCATCCATGTCAGCATGTGTTTGTTTCCCCTCTATTTGAAGCCTAATGTCCGGGTATGAACAGGATATAGTATCTCGTATCTCGTTCGACAGGATAGGGCATTCAGTGGCATCTGATGTTTACCTGCAGCACACCAGGGGATCAATCTCGCAGCCTCACGGCACAATATAGATGCAACTGGCGATTGTTCTAAGTTATCTAATTCTTTACTTACAGCTTATACGGTTCGACAATTCCCCAGCTCCTTCATCGATTTCCACATTCTGCTCGGATCTTTCCGCATTCTTCTTTGACCTCAGCATGCCATCGGTTCTTGCTGTCCGCTTATGGGTTAAACCCCAGTGTTTTTCTGGTTTTACTCAATTCCTGCTTCCATTTCTGCTTTCTCGGCTTTGATCTGACAATCGGCCTCCTCGGTCTGTTAGCCTAAAACCTGGAATTTTAGCCTAACCTCAAAGGAAGTGTAAACAAACTGGTCAGGACCTCCAGATCACTTAGGGTGATCAATCCTTAATCATATAAAGCAAAAGAACTCAATTTCAAATGCTGGTTTTGTCAAAATCACTACAGTCCCTGAAGCAAGAAAAAATTGTCGAGCAAAAATCAATCTTGCAGTCACACCCTTTAAGATTTTTGAGTTTTGGTTTTGGTATGAGTTATAGACAAAGAGGGAACTACGGTGAAAGTCTGTCTCTCGATTTGGATAGGGGAAGACCAAGAAAATCAATGTCAAAGTTCAGTCAAAAATTGGTCAATGCCAAAACAGAGAGCCAAAATTTGCAAATATAGTTTGGTGATAAATCTTGAGTTGGAATTTGTATAAACAGCTTCAAAATAAACTCTAGATCATGTGCATAAGGTTTTCTTGACAAGCAAACACTATGATATTTACTGAGATGGGCCAAAGTCTCGATTTCTGTCACAGTTTATGACAGTTATGGAAAAAACTATTTTTTCTTTGTTTTCTTTACATATAAGCAATACTCAAACCTTTTAAAGAATGGGACACGACTATTAATTTGGATTCTACTTTAAATATCTGGTTTCTATTAGTTTAGACAGGCAGAACAACTTGAAACAAAAGAAGATGGAAACACTATTTGTCCAGGCAATGAATATGCATTCAAATCATAAGATATCACGGGAGTTTAGAATTCTCGCCAAGTAATACCGGGATAATGCTTGAGAACAGATCCCAAGGCATTGTCAACTTCTGAAAACCCAAAAATTATCAGAAAGAGAAAATAATAAGATAATTTGAGTAGCAGTAGGAGTTTTGATGTCAAATAAGTCACAACAGAGTCGGTCTTCAATCAAAATACAGTCAATCTTCAATCTCGAGCAGGATTAGCAGAATTTGAGGTAGAACAGATCAAGAGAATATCAGGAATATAGAAATCGCCCAGATCACAGAGGTATATCTCCGAGGGGGGTAAAAAAATGATCTGTATTCCCGCATAAAAAGCGTCCTTCCCAAAAACCAGCTCGGTTCAATGATTTCCGGCCTAATCTGAGCAAGTTTCTATCAATCAAGTGCCACAAAGGGTTCCAGGGGTTTCGGAAAAGGTTTAGGAACTAATTTCGGGCGGAAATTGGCGGGATTCAATCAGGTTTAGGCACGAATTGGCCGGATTTAGCAGGTTCCTCTATTTCTTAGGGTTTATCAAAAATTCTCAAGGGCGATATATCCCACAGGCACAAACGAGTCTGGCGGCTAAGGTATATAAGGAATAATGCAGAGCAGCTATTAAATTTGCGTGCCACGCAGAGGGGACACCCAGCCCGTGTCTGGCCCCCACGCCCTGCTGCCACGTGGAAAAATGGGGGGGGTGACCTGGAACTATGCAAAATTAGATAGGGTAGATAGGCTAGAATAGGTTTTTTATTTTTTTGGCACGCATCCCAAGAAATGATATTTGAGGGGTTTCCCATGTCTTTTTTGAATTTTGAAAAGGCCAACCTAGCTATTTTTTGCCAAGCTTCAAATCTAGAGTGTTTTCAGGTCAAATTGAGATACTTGAAATTTTGGCCATTTTGACCATGGTCAATGAATTTTCAACCTTGGAAATGGTGAAAAAAATCATAGGAAAAGGGTGGAAAAATAGGAAAAAAAAGGCTATGGTAGGATTTAGGGTGATAGAATGAAGGTAAAATTCAAGCTTCTTTGCTCTTGAGGTTTTTCATGATCTCTTGAGAGCAATTCACAAGTGGAGGTGAGGCCAATAAAATATAGGTAGTGAGGTAATGAAAGAAGGCATGACAGGGTGAAAATGAGGTATATAAAAAATGAAAGGAAGGTGGATGTAGGATGGATGAAATGGATGAAGGCTGGAACCCCCAGAGCACATGATCATATCTCAAAAGCTCAAATCATACCTTATGATGAACATAACTTTGCTCAAGGCCCTAGGGTCTTCCAAACTTCTAAAAAGGTCTTCCAATCTTCAAGGCCAAAATAAGAGCAATTCCACTTCTAAGTGCATCTTCATATGTGTGACTTCCAAATCATGGGTGCAACTCCATTTAGTTTCATATGAGTGAATATGAGCAACATGGTAATGACTCCTTGTATAGCTTGCAATATTCTTTGCCTGGTCTTCAAGAAATAAGAATGTAACTAGAAAACTTCCTCAAAGGAAAGAATTAGGCTATACAACCAAGATCCCAAGGGTCTTCCAAACTTGAACCAATTTCTTCCAAACTCTAGCAGGATCAAAATAGCACTAACTCTTACCATATGAGTGATGAGAAAGTAACTTAAGATGAAACCTCAAAAGAAACCACAAGTCTTCCAAACTTTGACAAGTATCTTCCAATCTTGAAACTCTAGGTATCATGATGGTCCATGTTGCCCAAAAAAGGGGCAACATCTCCTCAAAGGAAAGAATGAGGCTGGTCCCCTCAGCCTCAAAGGAAAGAAATGCTAACTGAAGGTCTTCAAAATATCAACAAGTGGTGGAGGGAATAGAATTACTACTGCGGTGGTGGGAAATATGAGGCAGAGTATAAGGTAATGGAGAGAGTGATAAGAAAATAAGATCAAATGGAGGGTAGGACAACTCAAGGCAAGTGAATATGGAGAAGAAGTGGATGAACACGTGATATGACAATGATAATCAAATTAGCATGAGTGCCAAATAAAGGGATGAGTAACAATGTAGGATTAGCACTCGAAAATTTTTCATATGGAAGCAAGGGCTAGATGGAAAGAGGCCAACTTAAGACAAATAAGAGTAATGAGCAAATGGACTGAAATGACAACACTCAAAATTGTTAAAGCATAGCAAATCTCTACCCTATTTAACTAAACTTCTACTATTCAAGAAATTTGGCTCATACAACCATTGAATGTATTTCAAACTAAAAATTCAAACCTTCACACCAAAAAATTCAAACCATCGAGCTCGAACCCTAATTTGCTCCTCCTCGCGCTGGAGTGCTCGAAAAACTCGACCTCCCTTTGCCGATCATGGCTCCTTTTTCTTACCATACACCTATCCGGGACAATGTAACAGCTGATCCGAGAGCAATTTAGGAGTGCTTCCCGAGCTTGATCCATTCTGGAGTACCTATTCCTTATGGTGTAATCAGACCTGTGCAAGAAATGCATACAGATGCAGAATGGGACAATGTTTTAATTAATGAAGAACCTCTTCCTCGTGGAAATTTACTCAGTGCACATGCATTTCTGAGGCAGTGTATATGGGAAGGCAAAAATGTTGACCAAAACTACCACGACCAAAAGGAACTCTAAAAAAAGACATGAACCATGATCACCTTGCCATGGAGTGTTTCCTTGGGCAAAAGACTTATCAAGAGAAACTAGCAAAGCCTTTGCCACGGTGTATCGAACACAAAGGCTACGTGGGCCAGAATTTTTACAAGGGAATGCATTCGGATGCTACATATGCACTACTTTTTTGTGTAAGCATCATCATGAGTCGACGGATGCTCAATTTGGCAGGTATAGGCGGTTATACTACTCCCACGGGATGCTAGCAGATAGCTATGGTTACTTGATGCTTCTCATGATAAAAGAGATGCATTTCAAACTCCCCGAGAGAGAATCTGCGGAGTGAAGATCATTATGTGTTTGGTACCATGGACAATTTTTTACCGAGATATATTGATCTCTTAGATGTCAGCAGATGGATCTCCTTTGGACAAGATTCCTACTATCCCTTCAGGAAATGCCGATAGCATTGGTTTTCTATGAGAGGATCCTCTCTTTTTGTAACTTGTGTACCTTTTTGATGAATAGAATTTTCTCTTGCTCTTTTTGAAAATGTCCGATCTTGAAAAATATTTACGCTTCAAAGCGAGAACACACAATTAGTTCACCTCAAAGGAAAAATGGTCTTGATGGCACAAGTATAAAGAAACTTGAGTACAACTAATCGGAAACAATTTAGCAATTCCAACCAACCAAAATCTACAGATTTTAAGCCTCAAGGAAATAAACAAAATCAATCAAAAGAATTTTAAATCTCCAACTTCCAACAAAGAATTAACCTATTTTAAGTTAAAATAGATGTTCATATAGGACAAAAAGGCCTAAACATGCATGTTGAGGCCAATATCTTTTCAAATTTGAATATTTGTAGGATTGGGTAATTCCAAAACTGTTTTGAGATCCTTAAGCCAATAAGATGAAACTGACCCGACTTCTCTTACAATCTGGTAAGGGCCTTCCCAAGGATTTTCAAATTTAGACAACTTACCTTCATTTGCGACATCCCATTTGAGCACGAGTTCCAATGGAGCAAATTTATCCCGGAGCTTGTGAGCTGCTTTAAAAGTTTGCTTGCACTCCTAGCCTTCTTAAGTAGATTGAAGTTTTTCGCACCAAATCTATCCTCATCCAACTTTAGTAAAACCTCATACCGTGTTGTAATGCCTCAAGAACTCCAAATCCAACTTGAGTGCCATCCTCAAAGAGGGGATCTCCAACTCAACAGAATAATTTGCTTCAACACCATAAACCAAACTGAAGGGAGAAGCATTAGTGGCAGTTTTAGCAGTTGATTCTATGAGCCCAAAGAGCATCATATAATTTCAAATGCCAATCTTTTTGGTTTTGGCAACCTGCTTTTCTCGTAAAATACCCTTAAGCACTTTGTTAGTGGACTCGGCTTGACCATTTCCTTGAGGGTAATAGGGCTGAGCTTTTTTCACATGTCGATCTTGAGGCTTGAGACAAGAATTTGAATAACCTCATTAATAAAAGTAGAGCCTCTATCGGTCAAAAATTTTGAAAGGGATCCCAAATCTAGAACAAATGTTTTCATGCAAAAACCTAGCAAGAGTATATGCATTTGCTTTTCTCAAGGGTCTTTGCCGACCATTTGGTAAATAAATCTGTAGCCACAACAATGTATTCATGCTGAGCAGAAGATGAGGGATTTATAGGGCCAACATAATCTAGCCCCCAAACTTGAAATGGGCCTGGGGACACAATTCCAGTAAGAGGGGCAGGATGCAAAATTTTCTTACCAAAAATCTGGCATTGGTGGCAAGTTTTTATGACATCATAGCAATCTCTAAATAAATGAGGCCAGAAATAACCAGACCTTAATATTTTTTTGGCAGTTGTATCTGCTGCAAAATGACCACCACAAACACCTTTATGATTTTCAGCAAGTACCAGGGCAGCTTCATCTTCATCAACACATCTTAAGAGTACACCATCCCTATTTACCTTGCACAAGATGTCACCAACCAATGAGTAAGTCAAACATTTTAACTTAAACTTGTAAGCTTGGCTTTTTGAAAATTCAGAAGGTATCTCTTGATACTGAAGGAATCTCCTGATAGGTTGTTGCCAACCTTGAGCTGGCATAGTTGACACGTCCTGCTCATTTACAACAAGGTTAGTCATTTCTTCTTCTTGTACCACCTCCTCATGTTCAAAGTAGGCAGCAGGCAGGTATAAACTCGGATTGTTCAATACATGAATAACCTTTACCTTTAAATCATAAGATTGAAGCCTACAAGCCCACCTATGAAGCTTAGGTTTTTCTAATTTCTTACCATACAAAAAAGGCATGGGGTTCTGCTGCATGTAGATAGTGGCTTGGGATTTTTGTAAAAGATGACCCTGTCTCTCGATCAAAAAGATGAGAGCAGCAGCACTCCTTTCTATCTTAGCATACTTCTCTTCAGTTTGAGACCATTGTTTGCTTGCAAAAGCAATAGGGTGTCTATCCTGCAAAATGGCAACTCCAGCAGCCTTTTTAGTGATAGTTATGTAAACTTTAAATGGTAATGAAAGGTCTGGAGTTTTTAAAAGTGTAGAATGACAAATAGCCTCTATGATCTGCAAAAAGCTTTTTTCACACTCATCGGTCCAAACAACAGGCCTATATTTACTTTCTCTTTTACTAACTTGGCCTACTCTAGTCAACTTAGAGATAGGACTAATAAGGTGAGAGAAATTAGGCACATACACTCTTAAGAAAGAGGTCATTCCCATAAATCCCTTGACTTCTTTAATTGTCCCGGGTGTTTGAAGCTTTTTTTTAAAGCTATGATCTTCTCTTCAGCTACTTGAAGGCCTTTAGCGTAAAACCTCATGGCCTAAGAGCTGGCCTTTGGATGCTAAAAAGATGCACTTCTTTGGGTTTAGATTAACTCGGTTTGTGCGCACAATGTGAATATTCTTGTTAGCTCACGAAATATGATCACTTGTATCATTACCTAAGCATAAATCATCCGGATAAACTCGAATTGCTTCAGAGTCATGTTTGCAAAGACAAGATCCATGGCTCTCTCGAAATGTGGCAGGGGCATTCATTAAGCCAAAAGGCATCCTTTTCATTGCATAAGTTCCCATGGAGTAATGAAGGATGTCTTTGATCGATCTTCCTTTTGATGCTAATCTGATTAAAACCGGAGAAACCATCCAAAAAAATGAGTACATAGACTTACCAATTACTTGCATAAAGGATTTCTTCCAAAAAGGCAAAGGGTAACAATCTTTAACAAAGAGCTTTATTTAGATCTCTATAATCCACACATATTCTTAAAGAACCATTCTTTTTTAGAACTGGAACAATACAAGAAACCCAAGAGGGGTTCACAATGTCAACTATCAATCCTGATTCCTGCATTTTGAATAATTCCTGCTTGATAAGATCTAAAAGTGAAGAATTAATTCTTCTCAACTTCTCATAATAAAGGTTTGGCATCTTCTCGAACCTTAATTTCAAACTCACAAATTTTTTTATCAACCCCTTTCAGTTCTGAATACTCCCAAGCAAAAACATCCACCCAATCCTCAAATAACTCAACCATTTTACCTTGATCACCTTCATTATATAAGTCTCCCATTTATGGGGTCCTAGATATACCTCCTTTATGCACTTCAAGCTCTTTAAGTGATTCCTCTTGTGCTAGGTTGATAGTTAAGATGGGATGGAATTGGGAAAGCTCCTCTTCATCTAAGACATCCTCTTGAATAGCTCCTTCAGACAAATACTCCATAAGGGTTTTTCTGCACAATGAGTCAGCTTCAAAATTCTTAGATCTAGGAATATGTAAAATCTCCCAATGATCAAAAAAAGTTAATAATTCTCTGGCTTGAGCACTCAGATCCTCCATGTCTTGATGTTTAGTTCGATATTCTCCCAAGATTTGTCTACAAACAAGTTGTGAGTCTCCATAAATAACAATATGAGAAATACTCATACACCTTGCTTCTTGTAAACCTGCAATGAGGGCTTTGTATTCTCACTGCATTAGAAGAAATATTAGGGTGAATTCTCCCTATCTTAGTCATCAACTTAAAATCTGCATCCTTCAAAATAGCAGCAGAAGAAGCAATCCCCAGTTTTTTTGACATACCTCCATCAAACCAGAGATAGGCTTTTTTTGCCTTCAGATCAGGAGATTCAACATGCATGTAAGCAAAGTTGACAACCTCTTCATGTATACTAGCATCCAGCCTAAATTGTAAACACCCAAATCTTCTTCTGTAGTATGTCCACATCTATGAACCTAATGTTAGCAGATGGATCAGTTTTGTTTGGGTTTTGATGAAGTTGCTCCATTGAAATGGTGCAAGTGCCTTCGCACCATACAGTGTCCGGCATCCAATTATTTTCATCCATCTCCTTCCTAATAATAGATCATAGATATTAGCTTGATTAACATTTTCAAAATCAACAACCACAAATGTGGCCAAAGACAATGATTCCCCCAGTATTCACGAGATACATTTCTTACTATTCCCTTAGGCACAACTTTAGCATTTGAAAAGATTTTAGAACAATGGAAGTATTATCTTCTACCTTGAGATCCGGTGCCTTCATAACATGATAAGGCATAACATTAAGAGAAGAACCTCCATCCAAAGAAAACTTTGTCTAGATGGGAAGTTCCTATAGTAGCACTACAAGTAAAAGCACACGGATCTTGATTTTGCTCGGGCAAAGCCACGTAAATATTGTTGCGTGTTTCAAAGCAGCAACCTCTTCAATATCCGGAGTGCTTTTGATCAACTTTTCCCTGTATGATGGTGCAATTTCGCCAGAAAGTTAATAAATCCACGGTAACCTTAGAATTTTTCATAAGTAATTCAAATTCATCCAACTCGAGAATCTTTTCGTTTTATACCTTTGAGCGAGGAGGAGCTATATTCTGAGGATCTGATTGAAATGTTACCTTATGAGGTGGAAGCAAACACGTAGATGCATTTGGATGAGCTCCGCACGTGTGCGCACAACCATAACATCTTGCTCTTCCTGTTCTCCCTGCACAAGTCTCAATAAAACTTATATTTGACATTTGTTTACCTTTATCTTGTTTTCAAAAAATAAGCCTTAACACTTTGCAATACTTCTCCTCATGACCTATTTCCTTGCAAAAAAGAGCAAACAGGACATTCTCTACCAAAGTGACCTCTTCTATGACACTTAGGACATTGCCTTGCAAAAACACCGCCAGCTCTATGGTAAGGTTTACCACGGTTTGTGCATCTGGGAGGTGGGGCATCTTTCTTGTTTTTAATTCAAGAAGTTGTTTGGTAACTTCCAAAAGTGCCTCGGACACTTTTCTCGATCTCGATTTCATCTACGAAACATGAGGATCCAATTCTTGACCTTGGACTTCTTCTTCTCTTTTTGTACCGCATAAAGCAGGAGCAAAGATTAGCAAAATGTAAATCATGTTGGGTTCCATGATGAGGAGGATAAAATGGATCTCTGATCTCTTCATCAGGAAGATAGCTTAATAGTTCTGCCAGATCTACAGCCTTTACAAATGTTTTATGGATAGAATCCAACTCACCAAATTTTTGCAATTTTAATAACTTCCTATAGATCCTAGGTCTAGACATCAAACCTCCGATAAAGGAAGCAACTAGGTGCAATGTTGGATGAGTAACTTTGATTCTGTTACACACTAGCAAATAAGAATTAAATCTCTCCACATACTGCTTTACACTCTCACCAGGTCTAATGGAAAATGAGTTGAGTTCAAAGACAAGATCCTGGGGTGAAGTAGCCTTACCAAACCTTGATAGAAACTTGTGTTCCAATTCATCCCCTTTGGTACCTATAGACAGCTCAAAATCGAGCCAAGATCTGGCCTCATCACCCTTCATGCATTTGATGAATTCTGCAAACCTGGAACCCTTCTTTCTCCCATGTTCTTCATAATAGTCTTCAAAGTTTTTTAGAAAATGGTTGGCATTCATGGAAGAATCATAGCAAGGGGGGGAAACAGGTATAGTCAACTCAAAATGATAAGGTCTTTGATGGAGGAACAGGTGAAAAGGTTGATCTGGTTCAAAAAGTTTATGAATTTGTGAAGAAGAGGGCACAGAGGAAATATTTGTAATATTTGTAGACTGATAGAGAGGAGCTGGTGGAGGAATAGGCAAGTTGGGAGTATTTGTAGCATTAGTGGTAGATCTGGTAGCCACTCTCATGCTTACTCCTACCAAATCTGGTTGATTTGTCTCCTCAGGTGGTTCAGCAGACTCTGAAATCTTCCTTGGTGCCATTGAGTTCAATTTCCAGGTAAAAATCTCGGTAGGACCTCCAAAATGTTAGCCTAAAACCTGGAATTTTAGCCTAACCTCAAAGGAAGTGTAAACAAACCTGGTCGGGGACCTCCAGATCACTTAGGGTGATCAATCCTTAATCATATAAAGCAAAAGAACTCAATTTCAAATGCTGGTTTTGTCAAAATCACTACAGTCCCTGAAGCAGAAAAAACTGTCAGAGCAAAAATCAATCTTGCAGTCACACCCTTTAAGATTTTTGAGTTTTGGTTTTTGGTATGAGTTATAGACAAGTAGAGGGAACTACTGGTGAAAGTCTGTCTCGATTTGGATAGGGGAAGACCAAGAAAATCAATGTCAAAGTTCAGTCAAAAATTGGTCAATGCCAAAACAGAGAGCCAAAATTTGCAAATATAGTTTGGTGATAAATCTTGAGTTGGAATTTGTATAAACAGCTTCAAAATAAACTCTAGATCATGTGCATAAGGTTTTCTTGACAAGCAAACACTATGATATTTACTGAGATGGGCCAAAGTCTCGATTTCTGTCACAGTTTATGACAGTTATGGAAAAAACTATTTTTTCTTTGTTTTCTTTACATATAAGCAATACTCAAACCTTTTAAAGAATGGGACACGACTATTAATTTGGATTCTACTTTAAATATCTGGTTTCTATTAGTTTAGACAGGCAGAACAACTTGAAACAAAAGAAGATGGAAACACTATTTGTCCAGGCAATGAATATGCATTCAAATCATAAGATATCACAGGAGTTTAGAATTCTCAGCAAGTAATACCCAGGATAATGCTTGAGAACAGATCCCAAGGCATTGTCAACTTCTGAAAACCCAAAAATTATCAGAAAGAGAAAATAATAAGATAATTTGAGTAGCAGTAGGAGTTTTGATGTCAAATAAGTCACAACAGAGTCGGTCTTCAATCAAAATACAGTCAATCTTCAATCTCGAGCAGGATTAGCAGAATTTGAGGTAGAACAGATCAAGAGAATATCAGGAATATAGAAATCGCCCAGATCACAGAGGTATATCTCCGAGGGGGGTAAAAAAATGATCTGTATTCCCAGATTAAAAACTGTCCTTCCCAAAAACCAGCTCGGTTCAATGATTTCCGGCCTAATCTGAGCAAGTTTCTATCAATCAAGTGCCACAAAGGGTTCCAGGGGTTTCGGAAAAGGTTTAGGAACTAATTTCGGGCGGAAATTGGCGGGATTCAATCAGGTTTAGGCACGAATTGGCCGGATTTAGCAGGTTCCTCTATTTCTTAGGGTTTATCAAAAATTCTCAAGGGCGATATATCCCACAGGCACAAACGAGTCTGGCGGCTAAGGTATATAAGGAATAATGCAGAGCAGCTATTAAATTTTATGTACACGCAGAGGGGGACACCCAGCCCGTGTCGGCCCCCTATTTGCCGCCACGCGGAAAAATGGGGGGTGACCTGGAACTATGCAAAATTAGATAGGGTAGATAGGCTAGAATAGGTTTTTATTTTTTGGCACGCATCCCAAGAAATGATATTTGAGGGGTTTCCCATGTCTTTTTTGAATTTTGAAAAGGCCAACCTAGCTATTTTTTGCCAAGCTTCCAATCTAGAGTGTTTTCAGGTCAAATTGAGATACTTGAAATTTTGGCCATTTTGACCATGGTCAATGAATTTTCAACCTTGGAAATGGTGAAAAAATCATAGGAAAAGGGTGGAAAAATAGGAAAAAAAAAGGCTATGGTAGGATTTAGGGTGATAGAATGAAGGTAAAATTCAAGCTTCTTTGCTCTTGAGGTTTTTCATGATCTCTTGAGAGCAATTCACAAGTGGAGGTGAGGCCAATAAAATATAGGTAGTGAGGTAATGAAAGAAGGCATGACAGGGTGAAAATGAGGTATATAAAAAAATGAAAGGAAGGTGGATGTAGGATGGATGAAATGGATGAAGGCTGGAACCCCTGTAGCACATGATCATATCTCAAAAGCTCAAATCATACCTTATGATGAACATAACTTTGCTCAAGGCCCTAGGGTCTTCCAAACTTCTAAAAGGTCTTCCAATCTTCAAGGCCAAAATAAGAGCAATTCCACTTCTAAGTGCATCTTCATATGTGTGACTTCCAAATCATGGGTGCAACTCCATTTAGTTTCATATGAGTGAATATGAGCAACATGGTAATGACTCCTTGTATAGCTTGCAATATTCTTTGCCTGGTCTTCAAGAAATAAGAATGTAACTAGAAAACTTCCTCAAAGGAAAGAATTAGGCTATACAACCAAGATCCCAAGGGTCTTCCAAACTTGAACCAATTTCTTCCAAACTCTAGCAGGATCAAAATAGCACTAACTCTTACCATATGAGTGATGAGAAAGTAACTTAAGATGAAACCTCAAAAGAAACCACAAGTCTTCCAAACTTTGACAAGTATCTTCCAATCTTGAAACTCTAGGTATCATGATGGTCCATGTTGCCCAAAAAGGGGCAACACGGTCACCCCTGTTCTATAAATCACCGAGCTTGCCCTACCGATCTCCCTGATTCTACCAAACCGGCCTCCTGCCCTGCCTTTTGCCCTTCTGGATCTCCTCCCCTGTTTGTTTTACCCTGTTCGCTCTGCCCTGTTCGCTTGGCCCAGCCGCCTCCGTGCCCTAAAATGGTTCGACCAGGTTTTTTCAGGTTCGACAGTGGTTTTATTTTTTTGTCTAAATTCTAACTTTGTTGCTAATTTGTTATGATTATTGCTAACTTTGTTTCGATTACCATTTATACTTCCCTTGACGAATTCCAGTTAACGTTGCCTATCATACTGCCCTTGATGAACTTTCGTTAAACTTCCCTTGACGAACTCCAGTTAACGTTGCCTATCATACTGCCCTTGATGCACTTTCGTTAAACGGTGCCTATGCTGCCTTTGTCTATAGTTTCCTACATTGGGTTTTATGTGATATTCTCTTTCTCATCATTGCCGTTACTGCTTTTCTTTTTTCTTCTTTTTGATATCTTCTCGTTCCATGGGTTCATTTGACCTCCCAGTCCATGTTCGGGCTTCGCTTTCGCCGCTCATGCTCATCTCTCCCACTTATGTTTTTCTCCTCTCATAGTCGAACGAGCCTGGTGCTTCTCTGGTGTCAATTCAATAAGTCTTTGTTTCACCCTATCGTTTCCACTTGCCCTCTTTATCCATTTGGCTATGCCTTCGACCTCAACCTCGCCTGTAAACTCCACCTCCCCTCGGCCCCTTAATCCATTCAATGCGAGTTACTATTTGGGGCATTTTCTTCCTTGCCGTATATGGCTCCTTCCTCAGTCTTCATCTATTGGCACTTTGCTTTGTCCTTGACTTGTCCATTAGAAGTTTACTTGCATAAGTCTTCGAGCATTATTCTAGTAGACCATCAGTGGATCATAGGTGATGAAATGTTGTTGTTGGATACACAACCCTTGGCTTTTTTGCAATTGTCTTGTGGATCGAGATTTTCATTTACATTGTTACTCTTCCCTTGACTACTACTTGGATTTCTTCTCTCTTTTGAAGTTGCTACTTTCATCCTAGTACTTGGCACCTTCCAGTCACAGGCTCCATTATGTTTAACTGAAATGTGATGTAGGTTCATTATGAGCTAATATTTGTTGAAAGTGCTTATTTGTGTGGTGCTTATCACCAGCATACATGCATTGTTTTTCAAGGCATGATGGTCCAACGCGTCATTAGGGCTTAGAGTTTAGGATGATTGGGGGCATTTATTCCTAACCTTTAGGGCAAATTTTCATGGTTCTACATTACTTATGGAAATGTTTTTCCTATGAGGTTGTCTGGATGCGTGTTCTTCCAGTTGGTTTGGAATTTCTTTAGGATGATGGGAGAGCATTTGCCTTTTCAACTTATGGGTGCATTTGGATGGGTTTCACTTGATAATTAGACGGTTTTTTCAGAACGTATGTTTTTGCACGTGTATATTGTTTTTTGTCTATGGGATGAATTTGGTCCGTGTGGCATGTTCATCTACATCTATTGTCAATTTCTTCTCTGGAACGTTATGTTTTCGTCACTCTTGTCGTTTACTTTAGATATTTTGGATGGGTATCCCGATATTGCATTCTTTTACCTTGCATGTAGCCCACACTAAGAATTTCTTTCGGGACTTTGTTTCAGAGGCACATCGCCCTTAACCTCAACTTTGATTTCCGCCTGTTTCTGACCCTGTCACCGTCTTGACCTTTTCCTCGACCTCCGCTTCTGTTCCTTAGAAGTGACCCATCTCCTATGACTGCCTATGCGCCATCGACTATCTGGTTCGACCGCAACCTTAGGTGACCCTCGTTTACCCAGTTCTGCATTGCCTTTTTCGGGCTTATTCAAGCATTGCCATATCGCTCGGTTTGTTCCTGTTTGTATTTAGTCCCTTCTTCATTCCACCACTCATTAACCTTTAACTTGTATGAAAGTGTGTCTCGACCTGTTGTTTTTGGTTACTTCACATTTTCATATTGTTTTCACATGCATTGCCCAGCAGTCACCTTTATCTTTATGCATCCCTAATATTCCCTCACTTCCATCTTAATTTATCCACATGCTATAGATCTAGCTATAACCATATCCATTTCCTTAATTGACATTTTATTCTGGGCTATTGTTCACGGAAATTTATCTGAGCTTTAGTTAGGGCCTAGCTTAGTTCTTTCGACCATTGTTCGTGGAGAAGGCAGTTGGTTATGTGTTGGACATAGCATGCTTCACGTCCCTTTATTATTCCCACCCTTCTATTCTATGGCACGTTTCTGTCATCAAGCCCTTTCGGGCCTCTCTCCCTTTGTTTATCTAACCTCCTACGTTTCTCAACCCAAGCCGTCAATGCACGCAGTTTGTTATATTGTAGTTCTTGTGGTATTTTTGACAGGCATCTTTATTTTGTCTCGCCTTACCATTCTTTGTTTTCTGCATTTGTCAGCATATAATCTAATGGATCTTTGGGATTAAGGGTATACTTCATTGTATTATTTAGGCATTCTCCTCTTAACACCTTGCATGGCCATGGTCCTATGATGTCTTATTTCTGATGCATATTTGATGCGTCTTTGCTACTTCCCTCATGTGCTTGTAAATTATGTTGCTCCACGTATTTTCTCTTTGGATGCTATGTTGCTAAGTTATCGTTTCTGCAAACTTAAGTTCCTTCACCATAGAGGGATATGACCTATTTTTGCATTGGTGCTCTTGCTATTTAGGTTACTTCGCCTCACAGGGATATGATCTATTTTGCATTAATGGTCTTTTAACTTGGATGTTTCTGCAAATTGTCATGGTTTTGCATTTGGGAGCTCTTGTGACACATATTTATCCTTTGACGCATATTCATCTAGTTGTTTTGGACTTCATGTAGTATTCTCATATTGTAGATTCTTTCCTTGATTTTTCAGTTATGGGGAGCTTCATCCTATTTTCCCGTTTATTACCCTTCTATATTTTCCATATAATTTGCCTTGCTAACTCGATCATTCTTCATTTTTTGTTTTAGCTAATGAGGTTTTGGGGATTATAGCATTGTTCATGTTGTTATTGAGGCGATCGGGTTTTAGACTGTTTCTGGCCGAGGTCATGCAGTCTTCTATGATGCGTGCTCAATGCGTTCTTTTATGATTTACATTTCGACATGCACTCGTAAATTGTGTTGTTAGATATGCCTTTCTTAAGGTGCTATGTTGTTGAGTTCTAGTTTAACTGGTTATGTATTTGTCTTCTCCTTTGCTCTCTGTACATTGTGCTCTCATTGTGCATTATGCAGTGTGCTATCATTATGCATCATTTGCCGGGGACTTCATTTCTAGCTAGCTGTTGAGCTCTTTTTTCACAGTGCATTGTCCTATCATTGTGCATTGTGCTATCATTCTACATCATATTTTGTTAGGCACTCCATTGCAATTTTGTGACATGGGTTTCTATTGGACCATTTTTTGTGGGTGGTGCTGTTTATTTCCACCGTGATGGTGACACAAATTTCTATTTATCATGTTTTCTTCCGCCCGCTGGGTGACACTTTTTCTCCACCCTCCGGGTGATGCTGTTTATTTCCACCTCGAGGGTGACGCATATTTCTTTTTACATGATTGATATCCACCCGTTGGGTGACGCTCTTCTCCACCCTAGGGGTGATGCTATCTCCACCTGCGGGTGATGCTGTTTATTTCCACCTCGAGGTTGACGCATATTTCTTTTTACGTAATTGTTTTCCACCCATTGGGTGATGCTGTTCTCCACCCTATTGGGTGATGCTCTCTTTTTTCTACTACGTATTAGATTTTCTCTAACCATTCACGGGTGTTTTTTAGAGTCTTTGTGTTGCTTGCAGGTTTACGCCATCTTTCGAGGTCCTACTTTTTTCGGCTTCGCCATCGACCCATCTCCTTCGGTTCTCCAGGCCGCAATATCCTTTTTTTATCCAAAAATTTTTTTACCCTTCCAACCTCCGCTGATTTACCTCTATCGTCCTTGGCTCGTTAATATACCTCTCGTCAAGCCCACACCCCCGCACCTCTCTGCCCCTTCTGCCTCAACATGTGAACTCTATTATCTTCGTGCACATAGTCTCTCCCTCTCGCTATGTAGTTTGCGATGTTGCTCGACATTTAGACGTTTCCCGTCGGCTGAGCTCGTACATAAGGAAGTTCTCTTGTAGTCGGCCGGTTTTGTGTCCTTTGCGAGTCTCTTCCCAGAATAGCATCGATCCGAGCCCTCGGATCGTTATTCTGGGAAGGGACGAGCAGCTATATATGTGCTCGTCCTTCTTGTGGCTCGTTATCGGCGTCTTCTCACAGCAGCATCTCTTTCCTTGTCCGTTGCTTCCCACCCTACCCGCCCTTATATGTTATTTTGAGTTCGTCTATTGTTTTTGTTCAGTTTTGACTATCCGTGTGTAGCATATTTCTTTTTACATAATTGTTGGGACGCGTCTATTTCATTTGTGTTTTTGGGCCATGCACTTTTGTTGTTGTTCACTTTGAATTTTGCTATAATAATGTTTTTTGCATCAATATCATGCCATTTTTTCATATGTTATTTTCCACCCGTTGGGTGATGTTTTCTCCACCTTTCAGGTGATGCTATCTCCACCTGTAGGTGACGCTATTTATTTCCACCTTGAGGGTGATGCTATTTATTTCCACCTTGAGGGTGACGCTATTTATTTCCACCTTGAGGGTGATGCTATTTATTTCCACCTTGAGGGTGATGCTATTTATTTCCACCTTGAGGGTGACGCATAGTTGTTTTCCACCCACTGGGTGATGCTTCTCCACCTTCTGGGTGATGCTCTTTATGTTTCTGATGCTCTTCTTTGCAGATTTTTGATTGTGCGGCTTGCCTTGTCCCTGCCATGCATGTTGGTTTTTCTAACCATTCATGGGTATTTTTAGGGTTCTTTTGTGTTGCTGCAGGTTTTCCGCAGTCTTCTGGGGTCCTGCTTTTCTTGGCTTCGCCATCGACCCGTCTCCTTTGTATCTCCAGGCAACACATTCAAGGTTGTTGGCGACCATTTCTTCCCGATGAGAAGCGGTCGCCATTACCCTTCTATACTGCCTGTGCACATTGCTTTTTCCGGGGTAGCCCGATATTGTTCCTATGGTCGGCTACCCCTCTCTATTCTTCAAACATTGTATACTGCTGCTGTGATGAATGACAAGCCTATCTATCTGGCCGGTTTTGTGTCCTTTGCGAGTCTCTTCCCAGAATCAGGTATTATTTTTCACCAACATTAGACTGTATACATAGGGGTTTCTATGGGGGGCGAGCCGTATACGGAGGGGTTTCTCCCAACCCCTGGAACGCACATGCCATATCCCCTTTACATAGAGGTGAACCTCCCGGGAGTAAGATCTGCAACAGCAGATCTACCAAAGATGTTGAGAAACTCGTCGAGTTCTTCCACAGTAAATGTAGTATAGTCCATGAGCATCAGTACTTGGGCCTCTCTCTTCTTTTGCCACATATGAAACAATGCATGAAAAAATGGCTTCAGACCATTGAATCGCCATATCTCAGACCTATCCAACAGCTTCTTAATTTTTATTTTTATTTTTATTTTTATTTTTTTTTTTTTTTTGAGAGAGAGAATATGAAGTTTTTTCCATTAATTGTGAGACAAATTCCATGCAAGGATTAGATTTCTCATCAGAGGAGATGTGTTTGCACCAGGTTTCAGGTTGAAAAAAGCAGAAGAGGGTAATTGATGCAATAAGGAAGGATGACCTTTAATATGACTACAAGAGAGCCAATATTTGATAAAGATAGAGGCAGGATTATTACCATGGAATAGAGATCTCCAAACATACTTGCCAGCTAGAGCATAGCCTTGATATAGAAGATTCTTACATCCTAGACCCCCTTGATATTTACTTCTAGCAATAGATTTCCAATTGACCATATGATGCTTGCCCCAAATAAAATTTCTAATGATTCTTTCAAGTTGTTGATAAATAGATTTTGGAGCAAGGAGGGCTGAAGAGAAATAAATATGAGAGCTGGCTATGACAGAGTTAGCAATAATAGTTCTGCCAGCTAAAGATAAATAGCTGCCATAATTTGATAATTTCTTTTTTATCCGAGAGATAATTGGGGACCAGAGGCCTTTAATAGAAGGATTAGTGGACAAAGGCATGCCTAAAAGTTTGGTAGAGTCATTGGAATGCACACATTTAATGCCCAAGATATGATCAACAGAGATATCACCAATGATAACACATTTATCCTTATTTAAATGAACACCAGAGGCAGCACTAAAAGCCTCTATGATCTTGAAAAAGAACTTATCAGGATCATTTTTGAGAAATGTGAAAGTATCATCTGCATATTGTGAGATGGTAAGAGAAGAATTATCTGGTAGAGTGAGGCCATGCATTAGCAGTTTGATAGAAATGAATAGCATATGTAAGCATTTGAGCCACAACCAGAAATAAGTAAGGGGCAAGGGGGCAACCTTGCCTAACACCTCTGGCTAAATGGAAAAATTTGGTAGGTGATCCATTGATTAAGATAGCAGACTGGGATCTTTGATTGAGGCCAAGAATTAATTTTATAATTTTATCAGAGAAACCAAGCTTGGTCAAAGATTTCTCAAAATTCTATTTTTAGCAGCCCTGTAGAAGAATTTCGAGTTGGAGCTATCCATTTGAGCATGATACTTTAATTTGCATTTGATGGCTGCCCCTTTAGCCTCATGTTCCTCCATAGATTTAATTATCATTTCCAAGTTTTCCTCTATAGTATGAAGCTCAGAGTTTAAAGGTCAGTTTGAAGATTTAGTCTAACCTCTTTCATCTTCTGGAGCAGGTTATTTCTCTCAGCATTCTTAGAGGCACGAAAATTCTTGGACCAATTTTTTATCCAAGATTTGGAAAGCTTGATGTTGGAATAGAAGGATTTCATGGAATTGGCATCTGTAACCCTCGGAAGAGAATTATAATAGGCTATAAATTCAGCATTAAATCTGTCTGAGTCAAGCAGGGAACAATTTAATTTATAAGGAATATTACCAGATCTCTTCATGTTAATGACAAAAGGAATTGAGGTTGATGATCAGATATGGAAGTAGATTCATCACTAAAAACCATGCAATTGTCCCAGAATGAATTAGCCATATTGTTTATGTAGAATCTATCTAGAGTGCAGAAGACTCGAGCATTCCCATTTTGCTTATTAGACCAAGTGTATCTGGCAGTAGAGGAAGGGATGTGATTAAGAAGATGCTGATCTAGAAAGTTGTCCCAATTTAACCTCTCAGAAGCAGACATGTTTAGATTTTTGCCACATTTAAGATCCCAGCTAGGTGTATTGTTAAAATCTCCAGCAATAATCCAAGTTTGACAAGTTTGGGAAATAAGCCATTCATTAAGATTATGCCAAGTGAGTTCTCTAACTCTAGAATCAGTTGAGGCATAAATATTAATCACACCAAAAGTCAGGTCATCATGTTTAAGGATAACAGATTGCCAGCTTTTGCACGGGCTGTTATAAACACTCTCATGTTTAAATTTTTTCCAAATGATACAGATACCTCCAAAAGTTCCTGAGGCTTCAATCCAGAGGGAAGAATGACCAGGTCCAATCCAATCACCTAAATTTGAACATTCAAAATTTGGGAGCCTTAGCTCTTGAAGAAGAATGATATCAGAGTTGTACTCCCTTATTTGGGAGATAGCCCTCCTTCTTTTGAGGGGGCCTTTAATTCCCCTAAGGTTCCAGGTGAGAATCTTCATTGGGAAGAAAATGAGGTTTGGAAAGGGAGGCAAACTCAAAGATTGTGGCTTCTGGTAACTCTCTTTGAGCTATTTCTTGTGTTTGCAGCTGGAGTACCTGATACAGTAGGCCTTTTGGACTTTTTAGATTTATTCTTATATTTCCTGTTGTTCTGACCAGACAGACCATTGGAGGTATGTTTATTCACATAATCTATGGAAGGGTTATTGATAAGGAAAGAATCATCATCCCAAACATCAGAGTTAGATAAGTTCTGAGTAGGTTTGTCATTTTCCTTATCAGGATCAATATCTGAGTCATAGATTGAGCCATGGGAGCAAGACCAGAACTTAGATTTGCAACAGGTATCTTGGTCCAAAGAAGCTAGATTCTGACAAGGATGCAAGATAGAAATGTCATAATTAATATTCATGTCAATATCATTAGAGACAGGGATGCAATCATTTGAATTAACAATATTATTTAAATTATGAGCATCAATGACCATAATGGAAAGATCTTGCCTGGTTTTATCTTCAAGTTGAGAGTTGAGTTGTTGAATATTAGAATCTTGAGCCTCAATGTTCTTGAAAACAACTGAGCTGAACCCTTCAGAATTCTGGAATTTCCTTTGTAAATCCTGGTCTATATTTCTGACACATAAGACCCCTGAATTATTTGTAATCTCATTCTTCTCACACTGTAGTTGATTTTGCATTTCAGAGCTTCCTTTTGAGTGAACTATGTCAACACCAGCTGATGGCATAACTGACAATTCTTTTATCAGGAATTCAGTGTAGGGGGAAATAATCTCATGATGATTATTTTGAGGAGGTGAATGAAGTTCAATTAGAGAAGGAGGTGAAAGGTCAATGAGGTTGATTTGAGAGGGCTGAGCTGATTTAATAGGAGAGATGGAATTAGAAAAATCACGAGTGCAGGAGGGGGCAGAAATATTGACAATACCATTTGTTTCCACATTTGACTCCATATACCCTTCAGTGCAATCATCCTTTAGGTCAGCAAGGACACTGAAGTTGTTTTGGCAAGGAATATCATGATCATCTTGATCAGAATGTTCAATAACACCTGTAGCATCTTTTTCAGATATTTCTTGAAGAACTGGACTTTTAGAAAAATTGCACTGCTTATCTGCTCTATGACCAATACTTTTTTCCATAATTAATGGAACTTCATTGTCTGTGCTGATAGATGCATCAGAGATATCACCAGCATCTGAGAATTCTTTATCCTTGGTATGAGTGTCAAATTCTCCAGTAACCATGGAATTGTTTGGAGCCTTGTTTGGATTAGCATTCATAAGAATGTTTGCCAGAGTACCATGAAGATCTAAATTTGAGGAGATTGGCATTTTACCTTTGAGAATTCTCGCCTTGTGAATTTCAGAGTTATTATTCTTAGCAGAATAATTCTTGGTGGAGCCAGAGCTATTGGTGTTGTAAGTTGCAGCAGCAGAATTACCCTTTATAGTAATACCTTTGTTGAGTATCTTGACCCGAGACTGATTGTCAAGAGCATAAGTGAATTTTTGTGCATGAGAAGAAGTAGGTTCCTTGATGGACAGTTGCTGAGCCTTTAAATCTCTTTGCATGGAAATCCTTTTATGACTGCCATTGACTCTTTTCCAGGTCATAATGTGTCCTTTCTCTTGAGTTATTTGATTTTGATTCTCTTTAGCATAAGGGACAGGTACCTCTTGGCTAATGAGGACTTCATTCCCTGAGTTGTCTTGTGCAGCATCACAAAGATCTAGATGATTGTGTCTCTGATTACATCTTTGACATAGATTTGGTAGGCCAACCCATTTAAGTTTCAAATTAATTTGATTTCCATAAAAGTCAATGATAGGCACAGAGGTAGGGACTGGCTTGGAGGTCTGTAAGGTGAATACTCTGTTGACAGGTATGAACCAATGGAGCTAAATTTTTTTGAGAAGCAGTCATCATTCCAGTATATCGGGTTGAGATCACTCATAGTGACAGAAGCAACATGGTATTTTTTAAACTCATTCAAAGGTAAATTGGGAAACCATTTGAGAAAGGAAATCTGGTGTGTATCACAGGTAGATCTGCCAAGTTTTAGCAGAAAATTGGAGGTTCTTTCACATCCACATTCTGCTAAGAGATAGGGATAATTGAGCCAGTATATAGAGTTAATGGTAATCCCTTTATGAATCCTAAGCAGATGGTCCCAAAGTTTCTCAAATGACAGCACATTTTGATAAACAGTCAATTCTGGAAGAAATCAAAGGGGAATTTAAATGAATACCTCTGAATAGTTGGGCATTGACTGGAGATCTTGACTGCTGATAGGAAAATTCCTCTGCAAGATTTTGATCAGAGATGATAGGCTGAGGAGGTCTCGGGACCGCTTGCAGAGGAGCTCCATTGGCATCCAAAGGTGGATCATTGGATAAATTGTCCCATCAAGGAGGAGAAGTGCAAAATTGATGCATTTCTTTAGGAGAACACATTAAGTTAGAGAAATCCCCAAATTTTAAAACTTTTGAAGGATCAGAGTTGAAAGAACTTAACTGTGATAGGAGGCCGGATCTCTGATCAGCAGGAAGGAGCATGAAGTTATGAAGCAAAGCCAAAGATTGAGAATTTAGGTTAGGCAGGATGGAAGGCAATTGAGCAATTTGAATTTTTTGAATTTTTGAAGAATTTTTTGCCATTAATGCAAGACAAAGATAAAGGTAAAAAAGGTAAGGAGGGGAGGGTGAAAAAGATGGACCAATTTGGAGGAGGAGGCAATGGGAAGGAAAAAAGATTAAATTGAAACTAAAGCTAACTTACCAATCCATAGTCAAAGAGATCTGAGCCACAAAACAGGATTATCATTCTGAGTAAATTTTGACCGAGATTTTCTGATCCGACCAGTTGAAAAATACTTGGAATTGAGCAGTATGAGAGATGTTTCTTTTTCCTGTAAATTCCAAAGTCCAAGCCTCAATGATCTCGTTTGCAAATTCTTCAGTATGTGGAACAAATGAGTATTCAGATTGAAACAAGTGATCGGGGAAGAACTGTTTGCAGACGAATTGATCCCAAAGTTCAGAGAAAGAGCCTTGTAAAAAACCACACGAAATTCTTTGATCCTGCTTCAAAATTGTGAAGAATTTTATGTCCATAGGTAGATCAGATTAAGGGGAATGCAATAGAGACCGGCCCTCTATAAGGCCAGGATGGTATCAAGCAAAAGAGAGGATCAATCAATGAGAGAGTGGAGAAACGAGGCAAAAATTGTGCCAAGAAGTTTCAAATTCGAAAAAGACAAAAAGAGCAAGAAAATAGGCGCTCTCCATTTTTTCCTAATATTGGCTGCGATACACAGCTTCTTAATTGCCATTGAGTGGATCATCTCCTGTTTGAGCTTAATGAAGTGTTGCTCCAGCTCCAATCTGGGGATATAGAAATCTTCATTCTCATTGTTGCTGAGCCACCTGATAGGAGCACCCGGGTTCCTCAGCCTCCTCTGCTGCTTTGTGTAGCAAACCATTAGAATCAGTTAGTATTAGGAAGAAAAAATTATATATGCATTTTGATATTTCCCAATTCGATCCCAATCTTTGTCATATTTCAGCCCCCTGAGGGCTTTATGAGCTGAGGCAGTCTGCTGGATGGTAATAAGCAGGTTGGTTTTAATCCAGATGAGATCTGGTCTTTTCCCTTCCAAACAGACCCTGTTTCTGTGTCTCCAGATTATCCAGCAAGTAAGAGTTCTACATGTGCTGATCAACCTTGATCTCGAGTTCAAGAACTGAAAAATATTACCTGGAGCTCCCAAATTCAATTGAGAGGTCCAAGTCCATATATCTTCGATTATCGGGCATAGAAAAATGTGATTTACCCGAATGACAAAATCCTCCACTCCCTCCCTCAACCTGAAAATGGAAAATATGTTGATCACTGTGTTTTATCTGCAAGGCTGATATATGTAACATTATCCATATTTTATTTCTGTAACCATTTTTTAAAAAGAAATTGATTGGCTAAAAGAGAAATAACAAACAATTCTCTATCAAAGCCATCCAACTTTCCACACAAAGAAGCTGACATATATCTAGTAAGTAAGTATGCACCTGGGATTGAATGAGGAAAAAGACGATACTTTAGCACAACCCAAAGTTAAAACAATGACGATTCCATTGACTTTGTTGATCTAGCCTCTCTTGGAAATTTATGTCAATTAGAAGAACTAATTGTACCAAGTAATGTTCTTTCCCTTCTCTGACATACTTGCAAAAAGTGAACAAGAAGACGAAGGATGCTTTGCTCACAAAGAAGCACTCCTTGCTATTAAAAGAATCAAAGTCACGTGTTATTTGCTAGAACTCATGTTTTTTGTGACTAGGAATATTTATTTAATCATATGTTTGGGCCCACTTGAAATACGGAGTTCCGAAGGCAAGAACATTGGCCTTAACTACGCATCTTGGAGTTGGAGGTCCATAATCATATAAACCAACGACGCTTTGATAGATCTTGAATGACGGGAGATAGAAGAGTCTTTTTCCAATGCCCTTAGAGCCATTTCTACATATAAGAATCTTAAACAACTACAAAAGAAAAAGCAACTAGGTACAAAGAAGCCTTGTTCTATAAACATTTTTCTTTCCTTTAAACAAATGCATCAAGGTCTACATATGTTGATATTATTGAAATTGTCAACATAACAATCGAAATCTTTTTAAATGTGCTTGCCAATACGTCACGTTTCACATTAATTCTATTTTCATAGTAAACGTTCTAACAAAAAAAATCTTGAGTGTGAAACCTTAGTATTTTGGGTTGAAACAAATTAAGTAGCATTACATAATTAAATCCTATGCAATGTTATATAAACAACATGGATTATGAAAAGAGCTTTCCAACATTTTCTAAATCTGTCTCTCAGTGCAAGAATTAGAATGAAAATTGTGTTGAAGTGCTTGATTATCAATTAGGAGGCTCACTTAAGAGCGGGGCTTAAAAGAGCAAACTAAATTGTCCGATTCAAATTATTTTGAGTTTGAACCTTAGTATTCTGGGTCCAAACAATTTAAGTAGCAATATATAATTAAATCTTATGAAATGTTATCTGAACATAATGGACTATGCATTAACATTTTCTAAATTTGACTCATTGAAGATCAAGAATTAGAATGGAACTTGATGTCAATTAAGAGGCAGCGGAGGTCTTAAAAGAGCAATCCATAACTGTGTAACGGCAGATGCTATATGAACATAATGGACTATGCATTAACATTTTCTAAATTCGACTCATTGAAGATCGAGAATTAGAATGGAACTTGATCTCAATTAAGAGGCTCACTTAAGAGAAGAGGTCTTAACGGCTTATACAGAATATTTAATACATATCAAATATACACAAATGAGAATTTATTCATGATCAATCAACCCTTTTAATTTGGGATTATCCGGTCTGGCTAAAAACTTTTTGGGCTTTATTTTAAGGTTGATTTCTTAAGGTTTTAAAAAGTTTTAAGATTTTTGGTTGCCGGCTAATTTTCACGATTCTCCAAAAATCGAGAAGGTTTTTTGTCCTATGATTTCGTTGGAGGAGTTGCTCTGTTCAGCCAATGCATGCCACGCCATTATGCATGCGGCTGCCCCGAAATGCCCCGAAATGCCTCGGCAGCAAGTGGCACTGCATTTTTGTTGGATTTCTTTCGTTTTTCACAGTAGGCATACGAACAACCGACAATCTTACTGGCAATCTAAGATGGCGGATAGAGAAATAGACGCTCCATCAAACTTCTACCTTTTAAGCTATCTTCTCATTCTATTCTGTCCTGTAAGCTCATTGTTTTGGATTTTCCGCGGAGTGATACAGTTATTCACACTGATTTCCAGGTACTAAATCCAGCTCTGATTTTCTATATCTATTCATATTTGCAGCTGAGATTTTGAAGTGCAGCTCTGATCTGCTGCATTCATGAGCATTCCCGAGCTATTCAATGTTGTTGCAACTGCATTTGCCTTGGTAAGTGATGTGATTACTTCAATTATGAGGAATAATGTTGTAAGCCAAACTATTGAAGCTAAAGCATAACAAGATATCTATTTCCATATGATGCCAAGATTCTTTTTTTCAGTGTTGAAGAAGCAAACTAGAATCAACCTAAATGTAAGGCAGATATTAATCATAGTTCAGTAGTATATTACTAACTTTTCTTGCAAAGGTGTTGTGAGTTTCATGATGGTTTTCCTGATCCAAGTCCAAAATACAGGAAAGGTAGATGGCCTTTTGCCTTTATCCATCAACACTGTATAAGCTTTGTTTGAGTTACTATTCAGAAGCATTGGGTTACCCTAGGTGGTTCATTTAAGTTTAACTATTTTGGGATGCTCACGCTTTGTGGGCTTCATCTTGGAACAAGAAATTGTAGATCTTTTTGAAAGATTGCAGGGATACTTAACTCTCTATCAAGGCAGGGATGTGCTTATAAGAGATGCTTTTTCCAAGATATCCGAGTAGTTTTGAAAAACAGCAGATTTTAACCTTCAAGGGTGTCAAACACTAAAGCTTATGAATAGTGCGTGGCATTTAATGCTGTTTTTCATGCTATGGCAATGTTAGAGAGAACTATACATGAGGAGCTTGGTCTAGAATGTGAGCAAATGAAGCTTTCAGAATGGTTTACCCCTAGCCTTGATATAGATAGTAGTAGAATGTATCAAGGAAATTGGAATTTGCTCTGAGATCATTTTTCTCTCTAACAATTTGCTTTTAGCATCTAGAGTTATCAGAAGCAAATTCAATCAATTACGTCCTTTTCCTAGATTTTGAAGATTTTCAAGATTTAGAGTGGCTATCAAATCTTCATGTAGAATCAGAGTGGCTAATTGTGATTCTTTCTTGCACAACAGAGTTCTTGCTTTTTCCAATGCGAGCTTTTGTGAAATTCATTTTATGAACTTTGGAAAAAGAGGTAAGCTTGAATTTCTTGAGCATTTACTTTGATGCCAGATTATTCAAGTTTTGAAGAATCTATATCTCAATGTTTCCTCTTCATTCTTTAAGTATTCTTTATTATCTGCATAAATATCACTTTCCAGGTGAGCTTAAGATAATATTCTTAAATATTTTACATGTTGATCCCCACCAGTATGCTGATATTATATTCATTTGTATCTGGAAATGCCGGCACAACATTAGCTTCAGATATTGATTGAAGTTTAGATTATACGTGGGCTGCATCTATTTAGGGCATCTTCTTATAAAAGTACGTATTTCTGGATGTTGTTCCATTCACGCTTGAAAAAATTGGACGAAATCCAGTTTATAATGATCTTCAAATTTCATATATAGGATGCAGAAAGCAACAAGTCTTTGCAGATTTGCTTCTAGCACAATTTTAAAATTATTTGCACGAAAGGAGACTGGTGTACATGTCTTTTAGGTAACTTTTGATTGTTTGCTATGGTTCTACTTTCAAATTGCTGCCCAGTTCAGAATCGTATTTGAATTTCATGTTCAAGATGCGTAAAGCAGCAATTCCTTGCAGATTTACTTCCATAGAAGCGAAAAGCAATGGATGATTTCTGGAATATGTAGCTATGGCTCTAGCATATAATTTTTCGCTCACTGCCTATCTTATGGAGCTACCTCTCAAGTAATTCCCTCTCAGGTAATTCCATTGTCTCAGGTAATTTCGTTTTTGCCTTCTTGGTCTTATCTGTCATTTTTAAGACTTGCTACAGAATGCAAAATGGAGTGCATCATCGCTGCAATTTTCTTTTATATAGTTGCAATGCCAATTTAAGATGTGGAGATGTATGAGTAGGAGGCAATAAGATACTAAATCAGAGAAGTGCATTCCTTCTTTATCCAGCAAATACCTATAACACGGCACGTCTTCGCAGCCTCATCTCAACATGCAAGGTATGCCCCCGTTGATCAATAGGCTAATATTCTGATATGATGGCTATTTATTCTACGGTATCTTTGTTCTTCATATGTGTATGAGTTATTGCAAGTTCGGATTGTTAGGATGCAAACAAGCTCCTATTGCCTATAAGGCTGGGTAATTGTATATGTTAAAAAGTAGCCGAGGTTGGCATCTTAGTAATGCATTTTGCAAGGTATCATGTTGCGCCAACAGGGACGTGGAAGTATTACAAATTATATATTGATTGCCTGCTCTGCACATGCATGATTTACTAGCTTTTGGCACAAGGAATGCGTATACAAACTCAATACTATGTGAGGATGCCATAGTATATAAGGCAAATGCTACAGAGCTTGCTTTAATTTAAGAGGCCATTCTATGCTTCCCGTAGTTATATATTATATTGGTTCTTCATAAATTTATAGTTTCTTCTTTGTTCATTCTTTGAAGTTTGTCTTGCAGGATAGTCTGCAGTGTTTGTTCAGGTAAAAAGAACATAACATTCGATTAGAAATGGCGATGCAGTACCTGTTAGAAGGCTAGCAGCGAGGATGAATTAAAGGCCCGTTGTATCATAGCCTTGGAAAAGGTCAGTTGATTTTTTATATGCTGCAACTTCATGTTCACATTGTTCAAGCTCTGAACATATGTAGGCTGTATATCAGTAGATGTTAGAAGCATGCAAGCCACTATGGCTCTATAAAAAGGTATTGGAGATGACATCCCTTCTAATGGCGTCTTCTATAATTCTGATAATTTTTTCCAATGTTTTAGATTTTCGTGTTTATAGGTTAGAACTTAAACAAGGAGCTACAAAGTATTTTTGCCAATGTTGGTATTTGGCATCACAACAGAGCTTCAAGACACAAGAGCGAAGGGATATAATACAAATTTCTTGGGCTTTCTCCACATAGATCAACAATTTGGCTTGCATAAATCTGATGTATATTAATGGTGCAGTTGGGTTTAAGGTGGTTTTGGCATGGGGGAGAGCATAAACATGGCTCCATTATATACCAGCATTAGACTAAACTCATGTGTTCTCTTACAAATCAGCCTGTAAGCATTACTTTTGCCATGCATTTTTGAAATGTTGATTACATTGAATGAATAGGTGCTTCTTGGGTAAGCTGCGACGGTGCAAAATGTTCTCATTTTTGAAACCTTGAATAAATTTTATAGTTTACATTGGGAAGATGTGCTTCTTGGGCAAGCTCGAAAGCTGCAAAATGCTCCCATCTTCTTCAATGGTTTTTTCTATAGACCGTTACACACCTTATAAAGGCACATCACTTAGGGCCTTTGTATATGGTTATAGGACCTGTGTAAATGGTTATGTTATTGCAAAGCCCTTTGATTTCTTAGTATTAACAACTTGATAGGTCTAAAGGAACAGGCGAAGACAATATTTGAGAACTTGAATGCTCAAAACTTAGGCGCATGTGCATAGCAGGGTTGTTCCCAGCCTCCCCTTCAACGTACTCCAAAGTACACCTGAGTAGAAAGACATTGCACTTTCTATGCACTTGATACGTTGATTGAACATATTCTACATTTAAAGCCTTTATATTATGTAATTTCAATTGGAGCTGCATTTTTGTTTATTATTCCATTGTTGCCAGCCTTCAATTAAATACTTGCAAGTTAGTATTCGTAACTATTAGTGTTTAGCTTGCCTAACATAGCATGCCTTAATATCAAGTTTCAAGTTTTGGTGAAATTTCTATTGAGACATTTGATATATTTGCATTTGGATGCAGTTCCTGAACTTAGAAATTATTATTTATTCCATTGTTGCCAGCCTTCAATTAAATACTTGCAAGTTAGTATTCGTAACTGTACTTACTCCCATTAGTGTTTAGCTTCTAACATAGCATGCCTTAATATCAAGTTTCAAGTTTTGGTGAAATTTCTATTGAGACATTTGATATATTTGCATTTGGATGCAGTTCCTGAACTTAGAAATTATTATCAACTAGCCTATATCCAAATCTTGAACTAGGCAATTAACACGATTCTCATGCTTTGTTTGCAAAACATTGATAATTTGATAAATCATCAAGGATGAAATTATAGTTTTCCAATTGTGAGAGGTAACCTTACCACAATATACTCTCTTTTAAGACCCAAGTCCGTCTCCAACAATGGCAAAGTTGAGATGCTATAAAATAAGTTCAATGTATATATTCAATAAAAAAAGGACTGGTGGCAAATATTAAGAACATACACAAACTATCTGCTATCCATGACAGTCTTTGAATAAAATAAAAGCGATGGAAAATGTTGTTATCTAGGGGCAGACACAAACTATTTATTATACATAACACTCGATATTGTGGGTTGACATAACTCAGCTCAATAACTAATTATATTATATGGTTCAACAACGCGCACAACCACTCCATGACACCATGTGCTCCCTCACCCCGACCTCTCTTCTCTCAAAGACAATAGAAATCTCCCCTTCAAACATTGACATTGGTATTATGCATAAGTATCATATATCATGTTACCATTTTGACCCAAATGGATATGCTCCTTAAATACATAACTACCGCATATCATGTTATCATTTCGACCCAAATGCCTTATTACTTTTCATCGAAGGCATCATTTCAATCTTACTTACAAAGACTTCAACCATAAATTGTATTATGAGTCCATTTCTTACATTCCCCTTGCACATTTTTGGGCTTATTAGGTGACTACAAAACCAAGCCCAACTAGCCGAGCAAGGTTCATTGAATAGATAGGAATCACAACAAGCATCATCACATTCTTTCATAGCTCAATAGATTGGATGTATTTGAAGCAATCGTGCCTTTCGAAAGTCTTCGCTTTATATAATGAATCAATGGTTATCAATATAGGTAACAAGATGGGATATGACTCAATCATTGAAGATGCAAACGAGAAAATTCAACAAGCTACCCTACTTTATTGTTCAATAAAACTCTTGAGTTATGTTCCATAAATAACATAAATATTTTATCAAGTTATCCATGTGAATGATCAGTCATAAAGCACTATAACATATGCAGAGTTCAACACTGAGATCAAATTCATATTAGGGCAGAAGTTTTTTCTTATCTTCATCAACGGATTTTAAGGGTTGATCTATAGTACCTCCCCTCCAGACGGGAGAAACAAAAAAAAAAAAAAAAAAAAGGAAAAATACCCACATTTCCTAACCAACAATCAGCCAATCAATCGATCACCCCTCCTTTAAGATTGCTACTAAAGCCCGGCAACGCCGGGCACCATAACTAGTACATATAAAGATGAGCTTTGACGTCTATTTTAACTTGGTTGATCCAATTTTTGACTACCTTAGGAACATTGATTATATTAACATCTAAAGCATGACTTTGAATGTGGCTTCTTTTGCAATGTAATAAGTACTTCATTGAGCTGCTATAATCATATGTACAAATTCCATCAATGTGATGTAATAACCACTTCATTAAGCTGCTATAATCATATTTACAAAATCCATCAATGTGATGAAATAACCACTTCATTAAGCTGCTATAATCATATGTACAAAATCCATCAATGTGATGTTTGACTGTCTTTTTATATAAAACAATGGAGATCAGATATAAGTAGCATTATGCAAATGTTTATAATGCCGCTATCTTTGGTCCAATTGGTGCAAATTTACTTCGATGCCGCTTTGGAGTTGGATGCCTGTAGACGTCCTTGGTGTTGAAGAAGGAATGAAAGAATGCCCTAAATGCAGTAGGGCGCATGGTAGGGTTCCAAGAAAGTAGCTGTTGAATGAGATCTATGGCTTCTTCGCTTGCTCTTGGAATAAGCCGCCGCAAAGTTGAGTGGAGGTTTTGCTTTCTATCAAACTCTAAAGGATCTCGCAAATCATCAGACACCCCAGCTACTTCCCAAATCCTATGCAGCTGATCCGCGTTGTTAGCGCCAGGAAAGAGGGGCTCTGAATTATACAGCTCTGCCATAATGACACCAACTGCCCACATGTCAATTTTTTCGTCGTAAGTCTTTCCTAAAAGGACCTCAGGTGCCCTGTACCACAAAGTCGTTACTTCCTTCTCTAAAGGAAGGCTGGAATTAACATCTCTGGCCATGCCAAAATCTGCAATTTTTAGAACACTGCTTTGGAGTAGGAGGTTCTCTGGCTTTAGATCCCTGTGGAAATATCCTTTCCCGTGAATGCAGCACAATCCTTGCAGAAGGTGTGAAGTCATATCGCGAATAGTGTCTTCAGAAAGTGGATGCCTTCTTCCCCACTGGATGAATTGAGAGAGGTTAGATTCCATGTATTCAAAGATTAGACAGAGACTCTGATTTTCCCGTTCATATACATAGTTCTTAAGCTGGATCACGTTTGGGTGCGCAAGATTAATTAGAAATGAGAGCTCTACCTCTGCTTTGCATTTTTCCCAGCTTGGGTAATTGTTCTTCAACGCCTTGATCGCCACCTCTTCCCCTGTTTCCAGATCCAAAGCCTTCCACACAATTCCGTAGCTCCCTTCTCCTAGTATCTTACAGAAACTGTACTGCTCCATTTGCAAACCTTGCCTTCCAATCCAATCGAAGAAGAAACTCTGTACCTAATCCAATCGAAGAAGAAACCTTGCTTTTTAATCCAATCAAAGAAGAAACTCTGTACCTGGCTGTGAAGAAATTCGCTGTGCCTGGCTTTGCGAAGAAATTCTGCTGTGAAGAAACTCGCTGCGAAGAAGAACTCTGCTGGCTGTGAAGAAATTCGCTGTGAAGAAACTCGCCAAATTTGCCGTGAAGAAACTCGCTGTCGAACCTGCTCGACGAAGAAACTGCTAATTTTAAAACCCTAATGCGTATTCTGTGTCCTAAAATGCTATTTCCGGATAATAAAAAAACAGTTGAAAAGGTTTTGAAAAGGTTCTTGATCTCCACCGTTAATCAGATTCATCTCGCCCGTTGGAAAATGACACCTTTTACAACAATCATATGCATTCTTTTGAAGCATTTGTAATTCCTTTTCATGAAGTATTAGCATGTGGGGTGTATTATCGTTTGGGGTGTCTATCGATTTTTTTTGGCCATCGGATGCTGGCATATCTCACAACATATGCCATGGGGCGGAATTCCAGCCCTCAAATGCAAGTCAAGATGGGGTCAAAACCCCCATATTTGACTTACCCCTAACATTCCACTAAACCATTGAATAAATACAATATCTCAAAATTAGCAGCTTGACCAAATAAAAAATTATGAGCCTGGGGAGTCGAACCCCAGTAGAAGTTCCGACGCTCATCCCACACACAAAAACAGAAGCCATCTGTAAGCCAGACTAAGGGGAGAGCCCCCATATGCTAATACAACTCAGACTTGCAACAGACCAAGGCTTGGATACAACTCAGACTTGCAACAGACCAGGGCTTGGGGAATCGAACCCCAACAAGAATCCTATGCCCTTGGCTTACCTGATGAACTAGCCTTTGAGGATCTTCAACAAGTTTTTTTTTTTTGTGGCTGTGGCAAGGATCTCCTGCAATAGTGCTCCAAGCCCTACAACACACAGATTATGCAAAAACCTCAAGGCAAGATTACAGATTATGCAAGGCAAAAACATTGGCAAAAAAACGAGGCAATTTTTCTTCATGCCCTTCTGGCTATGGCGCACTTTCGCTGAGCCCTGTTTAGCTCACGGCACGGAGCCCACAAACGACCAAGCAATCTTCTTCGACAACACAAAAAATCTGGAAGCTAAACCTCATCAAATTCTAACTTGGAATAAACAAACCTGGCCATTAGTACAATCCCGACAAAGCCAATTTTCTTCTGCAGGCACTGAATCAACTCCAATGCAGGATAAGTGAAACACTTGTGCAAAGATCATCTCCAAACTCGTTACATACAGCACAAACATATGCCTTCTGATGTGATCCTTAGCAAACCGGTCATCTTCGTTGCTAGCTTCAACAGTATATCTTAGCTCAAGCTTCTGTTGGGCGCACCTTCTTTGTGGGCGGATTTTTTGGCTCGCGCACTGCAGGACTGCTTAGATTCAAGTCGCTTCCCATAAGCGCAGGAAGAGCTGGAGCCCAAACCGCACCAAACCGCTCACCTGTGCGCCTTGCTCCTCCCCATCGCCGCCATCGCCTCCTGCGCAGTCTTGAATAGGAAACATTTGCCCTAGCGACACACGGAAAAACAAGAAAAAACCCTAGATGCTCATGTTTGGAATCTCGCATGCCACCATCAGCATTTACTGTATTTGCATACGAATACCAGGAAAAACCTTTTAAAATCTTATGTAATATAAAATATACGGTTTTAAATTTCGGCCACATTATCGTTTGGGGTGTCTATAAATTTTTTTTGGCCATTGGATGCTGGCATATCTCATAGCATATGCCATGGAGCGAATTTGCAACCCTCAAATGCAAGTCAAGATGGGGTCAAAACCCCCATGTTTGACCTACCCCTATGATGCAACCAAACCATTGAATAAATACAATATCTCAAATTTGAAAGTCTGACCAAACAAGTAGAGCCTGGGGAATCGAACCTCAGATATCCAATGCCCATGCCTTACCTGGCAGAAAATGAACCCCAGCCGAGGAAATGAGCAGAACACTTGCTCAAGAAGCCACCAAAATCCTGCACAAAAAAACTTTGAATCGGTTGGGCGTTTCTCTAAGAGCTCCATGGAGACAAATAGTGACGCAAAGGCAGAAACAAGAAGAGAACTTTGGAACAGACCCAAGAAGCAAAGCTTCTGAAACAAGCTGCAAAGCTTCTGAAGGAAAACGATGGGAAAACCGTGCGAAATAATGGCAAAACCTCAAGATTTGTTCAAAAACCTCAACATTTGTTCAAAAATGTAACCAGCAAGACCTGCGCTGAGAGCTGCGGGGAGAGCAAGACCTGCGAAACCCAAAAGCTCCATGCATCAGCCTGCATCAGCCGCTCCATGCATCAGCGACTTCTGGACCCAAATCTATGCTTGTGCAACCCTCGGCTGCCAAATCTATGCCTTTGCGCCTGCATGCAGAAACTAAAATATGGAAAACTAAGCTTCCACGCAGAAAACAAAATATGGAAAACTAAGCTTCATATCTGGATAAAGACGGCCATGTTCTTGGAGACCTTGCCGGAAACACCCGATGGACGCTGCTATACTAGTCTGCTTCTTGCGCTGTAGCACGTTTTTTAAATAACAAAGATTCTAACCCAAAATAGACTAAAAGCAAGCAACAAAAAAAGAAAAACGACCCGCCATAGCTGCCACACTTCCTATAGAAACGCCATAGCCGCCATAACCACCTGCTGCATCGGCATCCTTTAGCCTAAACGCGAGAGAAATAAAACCCCAGATTCGATTCTTCTATTTCGAATCCACAGTGCCACCGTCAGCATTTACGGTATTCTTATACGAATACCGTCCAAAACCTTTGACAATCTTAGGTTATAAAGATACGGTTTGTGAGCGGGCAAACATTATCCATTTGAGCTAGGGACTATAATGCAAGTAAATCTTCAACAAATTGCAAGTGAAATTTTGTAACATGCCAAGATTGATGCTATGGCATTTTAGTTGATGTTGCTGTGTGACAACATGTTATCTCCTTTTTTAATTGCATGTCTCAATTTTTAGAAAATCCACCTTCTTATTTTCAAATTCACCCCTGCATTTGTACTTATTTCATACAACATCGTCATGTACACACACCTTGATACAATAGCAACTTTTACATCTATCTTCTATCATTATCCTCTAGGTAGCCATGGCGAGTTCAAATTGAGCATTGCACTAGGATTGTGTTTTCTCATGGCACGTGTGTGTTTTTTGTGTCGGTGTTTGTTTAATGAATCAATCTGTAACAACGAGGCTTCCTTTTAAATAATCTCTCATGCACATCAACTTTTGTCACTGAGGATGACATTGAGCATTGCTTTATTAGTTGGTCTTATATGGATATAGAACATGCTCTTTTTCCTTTTCAAGCATAGTAAATGAATGTGCTTTGAAAGGAATATTCTAATGATCCCCTCTCTACTTTATACCTACAAGGAATTTGTAAGCAAGGCCACAGCAAATACTCCTTGGGTATAAAACAAGTGTAGTTAACCCATTTTAACATGGATAACATCCAACAACGTAAATGTGTTAGGAATTTTGAGTATATAAGAAGACAAATGTGTACTCATGGGCTTTAAGTTGGTGGAGATGGCACAAATAGTGCACAACCAAGTAAGTAGTGCAAATAATTATCTTTCAATGTCTGAGAATGATATTTTGAGAAAGGTAATGCAAAGATATCTATTGAGCATCTTAAATTCTCATGTTCCTTAAATCTCAATGCTCTAATACCTTAATGAGAGCCTCATGCGTCTTAATTTCAATGCTTTGCACATCTGTAGTTCTCACTCAAATGCATGTGTATTTTCTTGGCATGATTTGTGTTTGAAATCCATAAGAACAAGGCCAAATGCATAAGATTGAATTGTTCTACAATGTAACTAGATTGAAGTGACCAAATGACAGGATCTTGGGCCCGGGGGGTTCACACATGTATTCCGTAGAATACATGTGCGTGGACGGAGAAGGGGTTTTTTTGAAAAAAAATAGTACGTATACCTGCGGTCGCTGATACGTTTTGGCGCCCAGGAAGTATGGATTTCCACGGTCCGGGGATGGATTTCTTGGAGCTGCTAAGGCGTAAGAGTACGTTTTGAGGGCTTTGAATCCGAAGCTTGCTGCTAGAAAAACGTCAAGTGTTTTGGTGTTTCGGAGGTAATGTTTTGAAGTTTTCTCGTCCCTGCCACATAAAAATCTACCACAGAGGTTAGACATGAACGGATTAGGAAGTAGTTAGACGAGCAGCATAAACCATTGTTCAGCATTTGAGTTTAAAGTCCATCTGTTTCCTACAACAGCAACAGTTGCTCTTTTTTTGCAGGCCAAGCTTCCCCTTTCTTCATTTCGGCCTCCATTCTCTGAGATCCGTGGTGGAAATCTGGTTTTTAGAGAGCTTTTACATCTATGTAAGGTCTGTTAAGATCAGTTTCGTGCATGCATGTTGGTAACGCTATACATTCACAAGCATCTCTCTAATATTATTTGCTGTTTCTTTGCTTGTGGCAGGCTGACGAAAATGGAAAGGACACTAGTTGTTAAGGTGAATGAAGGCTGTGGAATTGTGGCTGACCTTGGCCTCGTGATAGTGTTCCATGAATGCACTTACCTGGATGTCCGCAATGAAATAAGACGGGACGGGCTACTGGAGGATGAGAAAGAATTTGTATTTCTTGGAGATAGGGAAGTGGCCTTCACGTCAAGGCAGGAGGTAAGGTTTAAGGTTTGTGCTGACGAGGTTACTATCAAGGTGGTTGGAGAGCCTGCATAAAAAAGGCAGAGGACTGTTGTTGAGAGCATTTCATCTCAAAATCTCCAATTTGAGATGGTAGACCAGACTGTCATAGCCGAGGAGCAGACCAATGAAGAGGTAAATAATGATGATGAACTTGTTCTCGTTGAAGATACCGCCTTTTTAGATGATGTATCAGATTTGAATTTTTCAAGAATAGGTTGCTATCCAAGTTAGCAACAAAATTTGATGTTGCCAAATGGCAAGTTGCTTTGAGGAAGTTGAGTTCAAAGCTGCAGCAAAAGAATCGAAAGGACAGGTTTGAATTGTGTTCTTATGATGCCCATGGTAAACCAGTATTTGCTATTTGGTGTCTTGAATGTGAGAAACGATATGGTAAAGGTGGAGATGATACCTTGTGTAACTTTGAACGCAACCACTTGAAGTCCAAGGGTCATGCCGATAATTACGAGCGTAACCTCAAGCGTCACGAGAAGGGAGAGCAGGTTGTGGAGAAGGAGGATCAGCCCTGCAATATTGAGGAGGAGCTGGACATTTGCAAGGAGAATCAAAATCTAGTAGAAAGTACATTAGCTGCTGCCATTGCAAAGTTTCAAGAAGAAACTAGAATTTTTTATGTTGTGTTCAAGCTTTATGAGAGCAGCGTTGGTGGATATGCTAAACTTGATGACATTCGTGTTATTTGTGCCATGTGTGAAAGGCTTCTTGAACTATTTCCAAGATCTGGAAGTCTTAATGGCCACATGAAAGATCATATTCTATCTAAGAGACACGTGCATGCTGTCATGAATACAGGTAAGGAGTCAAATGACCAAGCAGCAAGAGGGTGGCAGGCCGAAGAAATCGGCTGAAGCAGACCCTCATCAAGGAAATTTGCATTCTTTTTTTGCAAGAGGTAACCTCTATTTTATTTGTTAGAAGTAGTGTTCCATCATTAAGTAACAGTTCACATGAGCACTCTTAGTGGCTTTATAAGTGGTTTGTATTTTAAGTTTGTAGGGTATTTAGGTTTCATTGTCGTATTTCGGTAACAGAAACGTCCTTGGCTCTACTATGCTGGGGCTTTTGGCAGAACAAGGGCTGTGACGTCCCCTACTCGTATACGGTGCCCTCACCGTATACAAACAGGAGTTCATCCCCCATACCAGCTCCATGCTAATACAGGGCCCTCCACATGACACTGCAACCGTGACGGGTTCCAGCGGGAAGAGTGGAAGGGTCATTGCACCCCGTCTCCCTCAGGGCCTACCTAGCTGCGGAAGCGTAAACATACATGTCAGTAGCACATACATCAATATCATATGACCATCACGAAGGATGGCCCTCCACATATCTGCATAGACAAAGATCAGCACATCACATAGGGAATCCTACCCAAGGCTCGGACTCAAAGGGATGGTGACGGGCTTGGGTCTCGAGTTCATTGCGAGGCGGAATTCATGGCAATGGATTTGGTACGGCACATGAACATGGCTTAGGGTTGTCCACTCCATCCGCCCCTCCCTGCGTACACTTTGCGGATAGGTTGAAGAACCGAGGGTTGGACCGTAGCCCTTAGGGATCATAGCCAAAGGGGCTATAGCCGGGTTACATCTCCCCGCACCGATGAGGCGGTAGGGAGGTTTCTCTCCCACCGGATGATCAATGCCATAGCAAGGCGGACTAGAGGACACCAACCTGTAGGTACTTCGACTTTAACCCACTTGAAGGGAACTACCACCACGACGGGTCAGGTCCCACCCCCGTGCCCGGCACAACCCGCGCACCGCGGGGCCGCCGGCGAAACTCCCGGTGGCACCGCCGCCCGGCCCGCGGCTTCTTATCCCCAACGGGTGTCGAACTCATACTCGGGGTGCACGCGGTCCACGAGTATTAAGCGCTAGTCTGCGGTGCTCTCGGGTAAACTTTACATCAGAGAGCAACCGCTATGGACCATGACCACCCTTATCAACCGGTCTGACCCCTAAGAACACAACAGGCGGGCTATTATACGCGAGCCGCAACTACGATTGTGCTAGAGAGGCTACTCTAGGAGCATCAACTACAAAGCTTTAGGTCTCTACCCCTTCCCAATACAAGGAGTTCACAGAGATACATCATCCATGTACATCACAGAAGAACTAAAGAACAAGATCTAATCTATATCATAGAGTTAGGTTCTTTAGTTAGAATCTGCTATCTAGAGTTCTAGAGGGCTGCTATGGGCAATCTAATAGGCTAAACCCTTTGATTCAATGACTAAAAGCAGGGGTTTAGACTATCTAATTGGCCAAATACCGATCCTTGAGAGGCTCCTCGACCGAGCTTCGACCATCTGCAATAAACGCTTCGAATCTAGAGAAACTAAGATTGCAATTCTCCCAGTCAGAGTCTGGGATGCGGTTTTGGCTGTTGAGGCAGCCAAAACAGAGTTCTGAAACCCTAAAATCGAAAATTAGGTTAGTTAGGGTTTCCCACCCTATATAGACAAGGGGGTGGCTAGGGTTTCCAATTATCCCCTTTTGGCATGTGGGATAATTGGTAATGGGCCCACTTGCCTTTAAGGGCTAGGTGGCCAAATGTGCCCACATGGAAATGTGTGCACATTAATGAATGTGTACATTGGAAAATGTGCACATTACTTGCACCTAAGGGTATGGCCCACTTGGCATCAAGTGGCCACATGGAAATGTGTGCCCACATTAATGTGTACATTGGAAAATGTGCACATTAATACTAATGCACATTCTTAGCAAGTTGCCCCCTAGGGCTACCCACTTGGCTATACGTTGGCATTACCGTCAATCGGGGTGGGCGTGTGCGGCGTGGCGTGGCGGTACAATATACGTCACGGGCGTATATCGTGGCCGGAACGTCACATTCTCCCCACCTTGAAATGATGCTGTCCGCAGCATCGTGGTTCTCCCCACCTTGGAATCTTCCTAACCTGCAATCAACCTGATGCATATGATATACCCTATAATACTTACACATTTATTACAATTACCTCAAGGTAATATTTTTTTATGACATTATTACATCATTATATTATGAAATAACTTATCAATTCACGATATTACTAGACAATTTACTCCGACTTCACTTAACATTACGATTAAGTTTATCAAAATTTAAAAATTAACGTTCGAGGCACTCTTCGTTCCTTGCAACACATTCAACAAAATTTGTGTTGCAAGTCCCGTAGCTTCGACCTCCTTGCCCTCCGGGAGCTCTCGCGGCTGCGGGTCGACACTACGTTAGTACCATTTAATTATTAATTAAAAATTTTTGGTTATATGGTGACCACCCCACCTATCTACATGGATGCATGGCTAATCTCCGTAGGAAGAGGGTGAATCTTCCATTATGGGTGAGCGAGGCAGGCGCCTACATGCCTATATGCCGCTCATGCCTACACCTCTAGTTGCCAGTGGAGGATATCCTTCTCGTGCGGGGGCGAAGGATAGATTCCTCCTATCAAAACATATATGGGGCTAAAGGTGCTTTTCCTATGAATGCATTCCTCAATGACCTCCTTTCTCTCGAGGTCGTCTACTTCGTGGTGGGGCCAGTAGACTTTCTAATCTACCTTCCACTGCCTAAAGCGAAGCGCAGCGGTCATGCCTACATTGACATTACACCACGCCCTAGAGATCACCGTAGTGGTCCCATCATCGGTGACAACGCATGCGACCCATACTAAGCGTAGGTGGCATCGTGATTAATCTTAACTATACAAAGCATTAACCTACACAAATCGACATGCACGAGCGATTTCTTGGGAGATGACCTTGCAGTCCCATTGCTCCATAAAGCGTAGGTGCTTTGCTTTACTAAATCTTTCTTAAGTACCCGCGTCGCGTCTTCCAGCGGTAAGTGTTTCCACTTGACCAAATCTTTGGAGGAATTCCCGATCTCCTCGTTTTCTTGAAAGCTTTATCAAGAATCAATTGCGGAACTATTTCCGTTTGTTCCTCAGATCATTTCCAACGGCGTTGGCGAATCCAAGACCGTGCGGATTTGGGGTATGCCTCTTCAGCAAACTCACGTGGAAGACCTTATGAATCTTTAGGTGTCTTTGGCAAGTCTAGCTTGTAGGCTTGATTGCCTAGTTTTTTCGACTATTACGAAGGTCCAGCCCACCTTGGAGCAAGCTTCTTGCAATTGCGATCCCGAGCCGCTGCTTCACCTTAATCTTGAGCCAAACATCATCTCCAACCGAACTCTCTTATTGTTCGATGCTTGTCGGCGATGCTCTTTTGGCGACTTCTTCGGCCGCTAGCGGATAGCCCGCGAACTTCCTCTACAAGGCTGCTGCATATCGGCCAACATCTGCTGCGAAACTTCCACTTTTGACGGGGGGTTGTGCCAAGTGTGCGGAGTTAGGCACCGATAGCGTAATTGATCATAAGCGGCGACATTTGGGATGATTCCCTTTTTGGTGCTATTGTATGCAAACTCCACCAAGTGAATAAATTCTTCCCACATACCTTGCTTATTCCGGACATAGTTTCGTAGCATGTCCTCTAAAATCTGTTGGTCCGCTCCGCCCGGCCATCCGATGCGAGGATGATATGCCGCGTGCTCATGGATAGCTTCGTGCGGATCGTCGCCAAAGAGGTCTTGCCAAAAGGCACTCATGAACCGGATCCTGTGGGAGATGATCTCCCTTGGCATGCCATGAAGCCCGAAAATCTCTTTGGTGAAGAGCTTTCTTTGTATCCATGGTTGTATCGTGGTTACGCAAGGCACAAAATGTGCCATCTTCGACAACTTATTCGACCACTACCATTAAGGCATCCTTGCCTCTCACTGTCCTTGGGAGTCCTGTGATGAAATCCATGCTGATTACCTCCCACTTAGCGTTTGGCACCGCTAATGGCTCTAATGCCCACAGGATTGAAGCTGCTCTCCGCCGTCTGGCGGCATAGCCGACATTCCTTGATGTAGCGAGCTATTTGCTTCTTCATTCACGGCCAATAATAGCTGCTGCGACTTTGAAATATGTTTTCATGAATCGCATGGCCCGGCTATTATTGTTGTCGCGTGTCGTGGAGGATCAACTTCCTTACACCTGATGATTCGGTTACGCACAACTTGTTCTTATGGTATAACAGGTTGCCTTCCTTCTTATAATGCTTGAAGGCCTCCCGCTCTTTATCTGTTCTAGCCTCCTTAGAAAGGCTTGCCCATACCTCCTTGAAATCCACGTCCGTTGGCAAGGACTCTTCAATCCTCTTACCAAAGTTGCTGGAGAGCGTCGAAATTGCATTGCAATGCACTCTAGTTGTCAGGGGATGCCTTGAAAGCGCATCTGCTACCACATTGAGCTTCCCCGGCTTGTAAACTATATGAAAGTCATATTCTTCGAGGAACTCCATCCATCTCCGCTGCCTCAGATTAAGGTGTGGTTGCGTGAATACATATTGGAGGCTCTGATGGTCGGTATCCAATTGGAACTTCCTTCCCAAGAGATAATGCCTCCATATTCTTAATGCCCTGACAACCGCAAGCAACTCTTGATCGTGCGTTGGGTAGCGCGTCTCGGCGTCGTTCATCTTCCTGGAATCATATGCTACCACACGCTCTTCTTGCATAAGCACTGCACCCGTAGCTATCTTACTCGCATCTGTTGCTACCAGCTTATCTTTCTCCGGGTCCGGCAGGGTTAAGACTGGGGCTGTTGTTAAAGCTTCCTTCAACAGTTCAAACCCCTTTTGGGCTTTCTTGTGCCAATGCTCTACCCAATCTTTCACCTTCTACGCCCCTCGTCAGTGCATTAGCGGGGCTGCTATCTTAGCAAAGTTCTTCACGAACTTCCCAGAGTACCGCTAGGCCGAGGGAAACTTTCGACTTCATGCACATTCTTGGCCGACCCCTTTGAATGGCGGCCTCAATCTTGGCGGGGTCTGTTGAGATGCCTTCTGCTGAGATCACATGACCTAGATACTCCACCTTTTCTGTTGCGAAGTGGCACTTCGACAACTTGGCGTACAACTGGTGCCTCTTCAACTTCTCTAGCACTCTTCTCAAGTGTTTATGCGTGCTCTTCAAGGGATCTCGCTATACACCAAAATGTCGTCAAAGAAAACAATCACAAAGGTGTCCGGGAACTCCACGAAGATATCGTTCATGAGCCTCATGAGCGTTCGCGGGGGCATTTGATAAGCCGAAGGCATTCTTGTGAACTCATAATGCCCGTATCGCGTTCCGAAGGCGGTCTTATGGATATCTTCTTCCTTTCCGATCCGATGATATCGACCTTAAGTCGATTTTTGAGAAGATCTTTGCACCTTGGAGCTGATCCATCAAGTCGTCTCGATCTTGGGGAGCTGTACTTGTTCTTAATGGTGTGCTTATTCAACTGTCTATAGTCTATGCACATCCTCAAGGATCCATCCTTCTTCTTGACAAAAAGAATGGGCGCTCCAAACGGCGAGACACTAGGTCTAATGAAACCTAGGTCAAGCGGCTCCTCTGAATCGCTTCTCACTCTCGACAACTCCCTGTGTGTTGTCATTCTATATGGAGCCTTGCTTGTTGGTTTTTGTTCTCGGTTCGAAGTGCTATCTCGCGACTCGACTCTATAAGGAGGGAGCCGCTTGATCTCATGCGGAAAGAGATCATGAAACTTCCGTGATTAGCTGAGATACTTGCCCCCGGCAACTTGCTGAGCGTTGTCTTCCTTGCTTCCTTCGATTCCGGCTCACTAATCTCAAGCTTGAAGATGTATGCCACTTGCTCACTCTTGATGCACTTGAGCGGCCGTTTAGAAGACATGCCTGCGCATGATGGGAACAACCGTTACACTGTTATCTCAATGATCTTGCCGTCGGGCGTTGGGAAGGTCACCTTTAAGCTTCCACGGTCGATAATGGCCCCCTTTGGCCCAAGGTACTCCATTCCTATGATCAAGTCATACTTTCCAATGCCCATTACTTCTGCTCCCATCACGGATATTAATCCACGGCAAGTCGATGTCGAAGTTAATTCTCTTGCCCGATGCGCCTTCTTGCACCACTTGCTAAAACAACGGGTCTTGGCTTTGACTTTAGCGGCTTCAACTTCAACATCTGAACCATTACGGGGGATGCAAAGTTATGGCTACTTCGAAGTCTATCAAGACTATGAATGACTTAGCTTTAGCCTTCCCTCTTTGTGGAAATTACCTTATCTTGGGCTCTGCTTGCTCGTATCTATTGCGGGCAAAGATATGACACTCACCACGGAATATAGTCGCGGGCCTCTTCGCCGTCGTCGTCCGGGGGGCTTCCCAATCTCCCAACTCCGCTAGAGCTGCACTCATGGCGAGGGGGCGTTTGTTGTCCTATGGCCTATTTGGAAGCACCGGCTTTCTGTTGCTTTTCTATGCACTCCCGCCTCTTTTCCTTGGGCATTGCTTGCAAAAGGATTACCTTTGCTTTGGAGTAGTTTGACCTCTCCACGCTTGTCCTTGAAGGACACCACGCTTCTTCTCTGCTTTGCTTCCTTCTGGTTCCCACCATATTGTGTTCTATTTGGACTGGGTGGCTGCCACGGGGCTATAGCTTCTGTCGCCTTGCCTTTCTCCGGAAATGCTGGCTTTGCTTGTGCCCGCTATTGCGAGGTCCGACCCCTGCAAGCTTATAGCCTTGGATTACGCCCGATCGCGTCCTAGGGTTTATTGCTCTCACAAGCTTGCGGATCTCCTCATTCAGCCCCCTCGATATAGCTTTCTCTTGCATGCTTCTCTCCCAACCGGCACATCTGACCTTAGCCTCATGAATTCCTCGTATATTTTCGAGGCGATTTGTTGCCTTGGCGCAACTTTGTAAAAGCTCTTTGCATCATCTTTGGACTTATGTTCCCTTGGAGCGTAATGGCTTTTGAAGGCTTTAGCAAACTTTCTAAACTTACAAGCATCCCCGCAAAGCGGGTGTGTGCCTTTGCATACCCCTTCCACCAAATCCGGCGGCTCCTTTCAAGTTGGCTGTTGCAACTCACGCCCTTGTCCTTATCCTTCATACCATAAGCATTTCATTTTCGCTCATTTAGATCGACCATGCCTCTGCTTCCAAGCGACTGTTTTCTCCCACGAGCTGTTCGATTCAGGGCCTTCCATACATTGCCCGGTCGCGGAATCTACCTTCTTACGGTAGTGGAGGCCTGGTATCTCTTTTTGTCGTCCCTCACAGGGTGTTCCCTCGCCTTCCCTCTGTTGGTTCACGAGCCTGCTCTTCCTCTTCCTCAGTCGAGTGCGAGTCGAACTTGAGTCGGAAGATTCCGGTTGGGGGATCTCCTTCTCTTGCTCCTCTTCTTGTCCCTTCCTTCCCTCCGAGCTGATGCTTGCGGCGAGCCCGAGCATTGCCCACCGAGAACCTACTCCTGCTTTGCCGCGGACGGTAATGCCTTTATCCGCTCCGGATCCGTCCTCATCCGGGCTATCTCGCTTTCTGGGGTCATGGGTTCCCTATCTTCAAATAGGTTCCTTGCTGGGGGTGGTCTAGGCGGGTCTGCTCTTCTATAAGGTCTACATAGGTTATGTCGTTCCCCTGGCGCTTAGCCCTCTAGGCTGCATCCACAAGTGATTAATGGCTATATGGTTAGTTCCATTTGTTCTCTTGCATTGTTTACGTTTGTTGGTATAATTGTGGGGCAACATACATCAATAAAACATTTAAAGTGCAATGTAATTGTATTTATATATCATATAATATTTTAGGTACAAAAGGTCTCAGGGATCAAGAGTCTAACTAGTCTTGAAATCGCCCGGTAAGGCGGGTTGTCTTCAAGAAACTTCTTAACTTGGGCCGTCCCTACTGTGTGACCCAAGTTCCCGATGATGCTTGCGGCGAGCCTCCACGGATGGCTCTCACCAGGTCTTCTACCCTGCGATTCGGATGTAAGGGGCTTGATCCGCTAATCTCCACGGCGTCGGTGGGGGATGGCGGTCGAAGAGGTCAAGTGCCATTGCCCTCTTGACTAAAGACAAACATAGTCGACATTCTTTGCTATTCGAGCATGCTGCGAAGCACGAGAGTGCAATCAGCATAAACACTCCTTCTTAAGCCTCACGGGGCTGAACTTGCGGTGGATTACCGCTATTCTCCCATCCATCGGCGGTGGTAAGTAGTACGGCGACTGACTGTCGTTGTGTGTAGCGGGAAGTTTCTCGCTTGTTTGGCCTCGACTACGTGTGGCCAGTATTCGTCGACCTCTACTTGATTGAGCTCCCTGTAGTCTTCAATTGTCGCGGTCGAGCCTCCTAAGGTCGATTCCTTCTCCTTTTGGCAAGGGTGATATTGGGGGACCGGCATTAGGATACTCGTGGTCTTCCCACGGATCCCCATCTGCTCTTGGAGGGCGAGGAACTCCTCCTCTGTTGGCGGCTCGCTTCGTCCATCAATTGCGATCTTTGCTGCTATAAGCACTGGATGTGGGAGGTCGTCTCCCTGTGTAGGTGTCGGACTCCCTCACTTGAGGCGGGAAGTCGATGCTCCCGGACGATGAAGTCGTCCCAGTCGATTCCGCTGCTTGGTGGTGGAGTAGTTAGGTCAATCGAGCTCCCTCTCCCTACATTGGGAGGTTACGGATGTCGTGAGGGTAGATACTCCTCTCCGTCGATGATGATAGGGGCTAGGCTTGTGATGCCTAGCCCAAGTGGGAGAACAACTCGATGCCCCTGCCGGCTTTCGAAGTTGATCGGGCTCCTGCTCTCCTTGGCGCCGTTCTTCGTCAGAAGTCGAGCTCCGTGTATCCTTCGTCGTTCGACTCTTCTTCGTCTTCTCTTGCTTCTGTTCTTGTTGATACCGGCAGCAGCATTTTCCCTTCCTTACGCTTTCGGCTATGGGATCTACCTCCATCGGAGGGATAGAGGTTGCCCCATCGGGTTTCTGTGGTGGGATAAGAAGATGGCTAGAGGCGATTAATGCGAGAAGTACTTGGTCTGTTGCTTGTCGGGACCATGTAGTCGGGTAGCCTTTTGCCTTGTTGGTCAAGTACTTGGCGATGTTGGGGACATCGCCCAAAGTCACTGAAGGGGCGAGGCGGGGAAGGTAAGTATCCTATGCAAGGGGGACTTGGACAAGGGAGGGTCCTACCCTAGCCTGAAATTCCGCTAGCACTTTTGCCTATATCTTTGGGGTTGCGTTTCAGCTGTAACGGATGTCAATTTCTTTCACAAAGACTTGGAAGATGTCATTGACATCTGCCAAGCCGATGGCATGGGCCGTATTTGTACCATCGCCCGAAATCGGCGGTGGCCATTGATCTAGCAAGGAAGGGAGTATCAAGCGGATGCGAGCGCCTCGGGGGCTGAAAGATCGCCCTAAGCGGTGGGGAGCAAATTTTTGCGGTGCCAATTTGAGAAATGGGGAACTTATTTATAGAAAGGGAAAACCCTAATTTTGGGATAACCTAGATTTTCTTGATATTAGGTAATTCTCGATCTATTAAGGGATGCAATTGCAAGTTTGAAGACTATTTCTAGAGTTTGAGCATGCTAGGGAGAGCAAGCGAACCTATTGTGCAATTTGGGGATCATTTGGTGATGACATGGTACAGGGTCTCATACGTTGCGCCCAGCCCGATTTCTAAAATGTAGAAATCTGTCCTGGCGCGACGTGTGAGACATGGGTCCTAATTGGGCTAGGATTACTCAATTTAGGTGATCTAAGGCTGTAATTCTACTAGTCTCATCGAGTTAGGCAGAAATTGACCCCTTACTTGGTCGATTTGGAGCTGTTTTGGGCATTTTTTGGGCATGGTCTCACCGCGTTCGCCCGGCCGATTTCTAAAATGTAGAAATCGTCCCGGTAGCGACGTGTGAGACATATCGTCTCAATTTTGCTCCAAACTCCAATTTAATTAAAGCGAAGGCTAGGGGTCGATATCTTGACCTATCTAAACTGGTTTGGACACTTTATTTACGCAAAATTTTTCTTTATATTAACAAAATTTTACGGTCATTTACAAGGTTCAAGGGCGTTCTCCCTTGATGTGTGCGGCAAGATACATATATCTGCCTCATGAGGGTAACCCTCTTCGCGTGCCTTTGTATGCGGCCGTTGAATCTTCAAAATGTTTCACCAAGTGGGCTTGGCCGCCTCTTGCAAACACGGCAACATCTCTAAATCATCACGCATGTCAGGTGTTGTATTCTTGGATGACTTCAGCGGACGGACCCGGAATTTGGAGCGGCGCCGTGGAATCGAGTCGTAACTTTTACGGAAGTGGCGGATCTCCTTGAGGTGCCCTGTCTTCCCTCTGTTTCTTCTTGCTCCGCTTCTTCCCGGTGCTCGTGGGGCCTTGGGTTTTGGTGGTGGGGGCTTTAGTGTCACGGCTCTTCGTTGGTGCCGCCCGATCGTTCTCACCGGTGCTCGGTAATAGGTGTTGTAGGCCTCCCGCCGCCATATATCGTTGTGCTCCCTCATTCTCTTCTCATAGACCTTTAAGGGGTCTATCCGTGAGGCTTCCAGCTGCGGCCCGTGGGGCCTTGACCCTATCCCACGTCCGGAAATGGTGGGGGCTTAGCCCACTGCCCGGCCTCCTCCTGCTCTTGGGCCGTGCTGCTCGTGCACCTCTTCCTCTACAACCGGGGGCTTTGAAAGGCTCGCCCGTCTGCGCCCGGAAACGTAGTCTTGGTCGAATCGTCGGTAGTGGGCGGGGTCTCCCCCCCCGGCGGCTCGTTGATGACCAGGACCTTGGCTCTCTTCCCAACCTTCACCGGCTTCCTCTTGCACGCCTTGGCGGCCTTGGCCCTCCTCTTCTTGGGTCCCCGGCGTCTTCTGATCCTTTGATCTCTGCTCACGGGCGCTCTTTGACCAGTACTTGTGGGCTTGGCGCTTCGTCGGCCTCTTCCTCGGGGTGAGTTCCGGTGGCTTTGCTCCTCTCCCTACTCCGCTCCTCCTGCAGGTGGATCTCATCTGGGGTTGTTGTTGGCCCTATGGGTGGGTTCGCTGTTCCCTCTGCTCCTCACGTGGGTTGGCGTCCCCTTGGTGTTGCTCCATTTGCTGCTCGCTTTTACGCCGCCTCTGCGCGTTCAATTTCATTGAGGATCTCGGCTCATGGCGTGCGGCGTCGTCCTCCAAGATCTGTATGGTGGCTCTGTCCGGCCACGATTCCTCGCTTCGGCGAAGATCCGTCGGCGGCGGCGGAGAAGGCGTTCGAAGAATCCTATGAACAAGGCGGGCATTACCGGGCATTGGAGGATCCGCTCCTCACGAGGCTTCTGGCGATGCGCTTTATGCGGGCCATCATTTTTGGTTCGTCGATTGGAGCTGGCGCCCGGAAGATCGCCTTGACAATACGGGCGAAGTTCTCAGGAAGAACGGGAAAAATGGGAGGGGTCCAGTTCTATTTATAGGGCCAATTTTAGGTCAACTTTTAAACTACCTTTTTGGGTTGTCTAAGGCATCTAAAACACTTAATTAAGCAAGGTCTCACACGTTGCGCCCAGCCCGATTCCTAGAATCTAGAAACACGTCTGGCCGACGTGGTGAGACATGGTGGGGCCCACTATTAATTTAACATGTAACATGCTAAATCTACTAATTCTTAGCTTAAATTTAGAATTATCAAGATATTTTCTTGTAATTTACAACTTTTTGGTGTCAAGTTTGAATGTCTCAAGACGTTAGCTTGACCGATTTCTAAAATGTAGAAATCTGTCCTGGCGCGACGTGTGAGACCACCCTACTTTTTGGATGTTGGCTCATCAATTTTTAGTCTCTTTACGTTTCTATTCTTTTTAACTGTTACTAGCTTAGCATAAACTACAAAAATGAGAAAAATTTTTTTTTTCATTTTTCGAGGTTTGAGGATCCTATCAAGTTAGTGCTCTTTGGGAACATGGCGGTGCTTTGCTCTTGGTCTCCAAGAACATAGCTCTCGATACCTTTGTGGACGTCCCCTACTCGATGATACGGTGCCCTCACCGGTATACAAACAGAGTTCATCCCCATACCAGCTCCATGCTAATCAGGGGGCCCTCCACATGACACCGCAAGTGGCGGGGTTCCGGCGGGGAAGAGTGGAAGGGTCATTGCACCCGATCTCCCTCGGGGCCTACCTAGCTCATGGAGGCGTAAACATACATGTCGTAAGTAGCACATACATCAATATCATATGACCATCACGAAGGATGGCCCTCCACATATCTGCATAGACAAAGATCAACACATCACATAGGGAATCCTACCCAAGGCTCGGACTCAAAGGGATGATCGACGGCTTGGGTCTCGAGTTCATGCGCATGCGAGAATTCATGGCAATGGATTTGGCCGGGCACATGAACATGGCTTAGGGTTGTCCACTCCATCCGCCCCTCCCTGCGTACACTTTGCGAGATAGGTTGAAGAACCGGGGTTGGACCAGAGTCGGGGATCATAGCCAAAGGGGCTATAGCCGGGTTACATCTCCCGGACCCGATGAGGCGGTAGGGAGGTTTCTCTCCCACCGGATGATCAATGCCATAGCAAGGCGGACTAGAGGACACCAACCGTCCGGTACTTCGACTTTAACCCACTTGAAGGGAACTACCACCACGACCGTGTCGGACCCCACATTGCCGGCACAACCATCGCACACGGGGCCTCGGCCGAAACTCCACGGTGGCACCGCCGCCAGCACGGCTTCTTATCCCCAGCGGTGTCGAACTCATACTCGGGGTGCACGCAGGTCCCCGAGTATTAAGCGCTAGTCTGAAGTGCTCTCGGGTAGACTTTACATCCCGAGAGAGCAACCGCTATGGACCTGACCACCCTTATCAACCGGTCGACCCCTAAGAACACAACACAAAGGGCTATTATTGCACGCAGCCGCGAACTACAAGGCTTGCTGTGAGAGGCTACTCTAGGAGCATCAACTACAAAGCTTTTAGGTCTCTACCCCCTTCCCAATACAAGGAGTTCACAGAGATACATCATCCATGTACATCACGAAGAACTAAAGAACAAGATCTAATCTATATCATAGAGTTAGGTTCTTTAGTTAGAATCTGCTATCTAGAGTTCTAGAGGGCTGCTATGGGCAATCTAATAGGCTAAACCTACTGATTCAATGACTAAAACAGGGTTTAGACTATCTAATTGGCCAAATACCTGATCCTTGAGAGGCTCCTCCCCGACCGAGCTCGACCATCCCACAAACGCCTTTCGAATCTAGAGAAACTAAGATTGCAATTCTCCCAAATGAAGTGCGGGATGCGGTTTGGCTGTTGAGGCGACTAAAACATGAGTTTCAAAACCCTAAAATCGAAAATTAGGTTAGTTAGGGTTTCCCACCCTATATAGACAAGGGGGTGGCTAGGGTTTCCAATTATCCCCTTTTGGCATGTGGGATAATTGGTAATGGGCCCACTTGCCTTTAAGGGCTAGGTGGCCAAATGTGCCCACATGGAAATGTGTGCACATTAATGAATGTGTACATTGGAAAATGTGCACATTACTTGCACCTAAGGGTATGGCCCACTTGGCATCAAGTGGCCACATGGAAATGTGTGCCCACATTAATGTGTACATTGGAAAATGTGCACATTAATACTAATGCACATTCTTAGCAAGTTGCCCCCTAGGGCTACCCACTTGGCTATACGTTGGCGTACACGTCAATCGGGGTGGCGGTAATGCGTGGCGATGGCGATAACAATATCGCCGGGGTATCGATTGTCTTTGGAACGTCACAAGGGCTTTTGACAGAACAAATATAAGTATGGAGATAAAGTTAAGGATTTAAGACCCTTTCTGAATGAGCTGAAAGTTGGGACACATTGGTATTGTGAACCTGCATTGCAGCATACATTTGTAGTCGGGCAGGGTTTAGTACAGATTAGTGGCTCGTTTAGGCATAAGAAATGCAAGAGGGTCAGCCTTATAGGTGAACCCTTTGTAAATTATCAGTGTTCTTTATGTGCTGCTATTCCGAAAGAGAGGGATTTTTACATGAGAGTGCATAGACAGACAGATGACAAGGTAGCGAGGGGATTTAGAACCACAAAGTTATGTATTAGATCAGATTACCTGAATGCAATTGAGATCAAGAAAATGGCCAGGTCTGCAGTTCACGAGATAAGAAGGTTACATAAGGAATTAATGTTTTCCAAAATGAGAGTTACTGCATTGTCCATGAAAGAAAGGTCGCTAAGAGGGAGTCTGGAGGAGTCAATGAACAGGAAAGATGTCAGCAGATTCTGCCAGGACATAGTGGAGGCACATCGGCAAGGAAAATTTAGTGGAAAACCAGCTCTTTGGGATTTTCTGGGGGACATAGCTCAAAACATAATCAGACCAGGCCATAAAAGAAGATATAGGAAAACCACGAAGGCGTTGTTTGAAACAATTAAGATATGGGGAGGGAGAAGAATGCATAATTTTCTTTCTCTCAATTTTGCAGGTCCGAGTATGTCCACCACTATGCGCTCCACACGAGAAAGCTTCTTTTACAAGGTCGGTCTTAGGGAAGAAACATTCAAGCATCTTGCTCAGGTCTACACTCGACACATGCAACGCCAGCACTTGGATTTGGGGGGAGTTCCAGCAATTGTGGCCGAGGACGAGACCGTCATAAAGCGGGCTATCCGTTGGATTCCGAGAGATGACTGCTTGCTCGGCTTTTGTGGAAAGAAAGAAGGGCATGCTTGCAATGGCACATTTGAGGTGTTAGTTGGCTCCGATGAAGAGGGCTACAACATAATTATCAATGCCTTCGAGGAGAATGTCATTTCGCACTATGCAAGAGTTCTTATCGTGAATCCCTTGCATAGGAAGCTGCCCAGACTCGTCCTTGCCATTATTCTGACATGTAACAGATTTGATCAGCTTGAGGTTAGACGTCAGTGGCAGAAAATTCAAGAGTTGTGGAATGTGCACTTGAGAATGGTTGTTGGCCCTCTAATCGGCCACAGCTCGGATGGAGACTCGAGGAGAAGAGCGTGCACGTTTGCAGATTATACATCTAGGTCTGCACCAGAAAGCACATTCAAGGTTTCATGGGACGGTTGGCCACTAAGTGCCTCGAGAAATAAGGATGTTTATGGGCTGCATGACCAAGATTTCGTGCACAACGGTAAGAAGCTTGTTAATCCCATGGATAGTGCCTCTAGAAGGTTGTACTTAGGGAACGAGTTAGTGACTCTCAATGACATACACCATGTCTTTGAGTTATGCCAAGGGAAGCATGGGCTGCAACTTGGAGACGTGAAGCGCCAGGATAGGCAAAACTGGAGGGCTGCGCAACGCCTTGCCTCTAGAAAGGTTCAGCAATGCTTGGACGAACTAAGCAATGGTTCTGCAGGCCCACTGATGCGGAATTTGGGCACCAAAGTTTATTTGGAAGTCGTGGCATCATATATTGACATCTTCCTCTCACCTACTTTGGACTTGAGGGCTCGGATTAAAGCTGCTACAACGGTGTCCTTCTTCTTTAGGTGAGTTGAAATCCTGTTTGCTACTTTCAATTTGGTTTGATCTTTAAAACTTTAGGTGCATAACAGGCTTTGGAGGCTCTGGTTGAAGAACCATAGCACGCATTCGTTGAGTAAGAACTTCATTAGTCGGGAAACCTTTATAGACGTGCAATTGTCATGCCATTTTGCTGTGCTGCTAATAAAGTATTTTAGTTCAGAATTTGGGCATTTAGAGTTGCCCTTACAGTGCACGGGATCGGACGTATGCGAGAACTTCTTCTCTAAAGTCGGTGGCATGGTGCGTAACGAAAGAGCCTATGACGGGGCAGCCTTATTGGAGAGTGCCTCTGCTCTCAATCATATTTCTGAGTTTCAAGCTGCCACTACCCTCTTGTTTCCTGCAGCACATGCTAAGCAAGAGCACATTTGGCAAGAGTTAGAAAAGAAGGTAGATACCAATGGGGATGTGCTGACCTGTAACCTTGCAGATTACAGTAGCGTGGATACGGATGACAAGATTATTGAGGCCTTAAAAGAAGGGCTTGCTGCTGCACAAGCATTGTGTACAAGCGTTGGCATTACAATTGAGGATAGTGATGGCTGGTTTAGTGAGCCATGGAAGGTCGAGGATTGGTTTCATAGTAGTCATGTGGTAGACCTGAGCTCTACCACATTGGGAGATGAGACCGATGCCATGGAAGAGAATATGGAGATTGAAGGTGAAGATCCAAGGAACGAGGTAGTTAGTGAGGATGATGTGGCCAGGTCTGAATTATGACATGTGTTTGACGAAATGTTAGATGAATGTGAAAGGAGGAAGCCATCTCATGTGTCTTGGCATGTTGTTATGGAAGGTAAGAAAATCTTTAAGTCAACTATAGTGAGCCATTTGAATGGGAATCCGTGGCTATCAAAGGACAGGTTGACGAGGGTTAAGACTATGGTATATTCTATTGAAGAAAGTAATGTTGATGCACAAACTCTACTCGGCATTGGGACAGATTGTGCAGTGTACTTCGAAGAACCAGTGGAATCCATGGTGGCACCACAAACCAGACAAGCTTCAGCGAGAAAAAGGAACAAATCTGTTGCAATTCATAAGGTTTGGTATCTTGGTAGGGTATTTAGCATGAGGAGGAAGTAGGGCAGTGCATGGAGAGAGAGTAGAGAGCCCGTGGACTTAGTTAAACGCCCGTCTTTTGAAGTTCAATTAAATCTGGCATATTACATGAAACATTGCAGCAAGGACGGCAAGTCCACTTGGTTTACTTATGATCTGACCGATAATCGACTTATAGACCTCGAGTCTATCATATCTCTTGCATCTTTAAGATATGAACCTGCCAAAAACATTTACCATCTGCATGATAATGATAGAGTACAGTTGAATAAGTTTGTCCGTGAACAGAATATTGGTAGGGTAATATTAAATTAGACGTCTTCAAATGGTTGAATTCTGCTACTAACTGTCTCTTCTCTTTCATTCTTTTTGTAGGTGACAAGGGAAAGCAGAAGGTCTAGGGAGTGCATAAGGTTCAGGCAGATATTTGTCAAGTACTTTGTCAATGATCATTTATGATTAAAGCTACCATTTCAACAATTTAAGTTTAAGAGCAGTTTTCTGCTTTGTATAAATCTCGAGCATGTTCTATTTGCTTTGCTTTACTTAATGCATTCCATGTAGAAACTGTGATCTTGTTTAAACTTTACTTTGAATGCAATAAAGAATGGCTACTGGTTACTTGTGGAACTAGTTAGTTAGGTATGCTTTCTGATTTCATTGCTCGATGATTCATTTCTGCAGCATTTACGGAAGCAAAATAAAATGCTTCCAAAACAGCAGTAGCTGTTACCCTACACTCTATTTTTAAGGGTATGACGTGAAGACATAAGACATAATCAAAATCATATTTTGAAAACAACAAAACATAAACTGTTTGAAGACTGATTTCGGTTGAGAACATTACATAAAAGAAACATATTAAGAGACAGAAACTAAAACACAAGAACAATGTCTGAAACCGCGTCATATTCATATTATAATAGGATACTTTACAAAAAGGAAGGTTCACACCTGCGCGTGGCAGTTTTCATGGCCATTTACAAAACAAAGCAGTCTTAATATTTAGATCAGGAGCTTTACAAAACAAGTTAGGGAGATTTCGTATTTACTGTCAAGAGCTGGCAAAATAAACCTAAGTTATTATGAACGTCCAGGAGGCATAACTTAACGGAGGTGAGAATAACGGAGATCGCTTTACCAACTGCCCGGAGGTGGCATCCTACGCTGCACTAGAGATCATTCCCTCTGGCACGGATTTTCATCTCCAAAAGCCGCTCAGCTGCAAGAGTCACCCGATCAACCCACTGCTGAACTTTTTTAGTGATATAAACTCCGTGATCTTGCATGTGTACCACTTCCAGGCACGAAAATTTTGCCACAACTTTCAGCTTCGTGCCCTTGGGCTCTTCCGCGGCCTCGGGCACGTCCTCTTCCTTGGGTGGAGCAGAGCCCACAGATTCTTCAGTGGGCCTCCTGGCGGTGGTCTTAATCCGCGCCATTGTCGGAATAGGGAGAGGAATAGGCGGAGAAGGAGGATCGGGTTATGGCTTGGCGGAGAAGGAGGATCGGATCGGGTTATGGCGTTGGAGGGAATAAGAAGAGCTCGGATCGGGTTATGCCATTGGCGGCAGCTGCATGGCAAAATTCACCATAATGACGTCCTTAAAAGACGTGCCCGAAAATAAAATCCGTAACAATAATTAATTTAAAACATAATCAATAATCAATTTCATTATGATGTCATTCTAAAATCGATTTAATTAAAATATATAAAATATATACTTCCCTATGTATTCCAGGCGTATTTCTTTTTCTTATTTTTTGAAGTGACCATTGAACTAAAATGGCGCCATGGATGAACCCTAAATACTGACTGGATGTAACATTTGCAGACTGGATGTAAATATACAGTAGAGGGTAGGATACATGAATGAATAATGGACGTAAAAATAAGGTTAAGGGTAGGGCAAGAAGTGCTTAGACTGGGTGTAAAAGTATGGAATCGGGTATTCCGCTTCGACAGTACGGGACCGTATACATAGGGGTTTCTATGGAGGGTCAGCTGTATATATAGGGGTTTCTCCTGACTTGATGCACGCACATGCCATATGCCCCTTATATAGAGGTGAACCCCCGGGATCTTGGGTAACGATGCCTATGCTAGGATGCTCACATTAGCACTATTAACATGAAGCCTTGTTCAGATGATAATAGGCTAGCGATGTTGCATTGCCACTTGTCTTCAAGGAAAGTAGTTTCTGGCTTATTTTGCATGTAATATACAAAATAGTTATGGATTATACCTTTTCGTATGCCGCATACAAAGCTTTCTGCAAGTTGCAGCATTGTAAAGTTTTGTCTTGAAGTAGTTAAATGTACACTGCTTCAGAAATTCACCCTTGCATTTGTACTTATTTCATACAATATCGTCATGTACACACACCTTGATACAAGAGCAAATTTTACATCTATCCTCTATGATTATCCTCTAGGTAGCCATGGTGAGTTCAACTTGAGCACTGCACTAGGATTGTATTTTCTCATGGCATGTGCGTGTTCTTTTGTCTCCTTTTAATGAAACGCATAAATCTCATGCACATCAACTTTTGTCACTGAGGATGACATTGAGAATTGCTTTATTAGTTGGTTTTATATGGATATAAAAAAAAATTTTGAAGAACGTGTTTTACTTCATACTATACACTCAAAATATTACGAAGTACTTCCAGAAGTAAGAAATGTCCTTGAAGCATCAATCACTTTTAGATGATCACTCCATATTGGAATTTTAATACGAGCAGGCCAATTGGAGATCTGAAAGCAATTATACAACTTCTTACGAATTTCTTGAAGCACCACCTGAGAAGAAATATGCTTATCATAAAAAGACCTTTCTTCGCCTTCGCTTCCATACACTCCATATTAGCCAAGACTTTGCCATGTGAAATGCAATCCTTTTAGAAGCAGTCCACTGATTTGGATAAATACCCAAAAGAAAGTGCTGACTATCCAAAGATACTCCAAAAAGAGAATGCAGCCAGGACCTAAGACTACTCAGCTCTGCACACAAATATAAATAGTGCTCCAATGTTTCAATGCACCGCTCACACATTGGGCAAAGTGTGCTTACTCCCGGCTTAAAGCGATGAACCATCTCATTAACTCTCAAAGAGCGATGAATCACCTGCCAAAGTAGAACATTTACCTTTGCAGGATTATATTTAGACCAAACAAGGATCCAGATGGATTGCCATTGAGAAGGCAAAGTCTGTAAGTGCCATTTTCGAGAAGGTGATAAAGTACTTGAGGAGGTAAGCAATCTGTAGCATGAACTTACTAGCTTCTTGCCTTCTTTAATACCTTGAACAAAGTTCCAGCATCTCTTGTTACCCACCTTCTTAATTAGAGGAAGAGCACTTGCTACATAAGCCCATATACTGATATCTTTATCCAACAACCCATATGTCTCCTGAAACCATTGCCAAGGAGCAATGTCACTACCAAAATACCACTGTTCAATAGAAATAATACCCGCTCTCCTCCACCTCGCTTGGGATATAGAACATGCTCTTTTTCCTTTTCAAGCATAGGTAAATGCATGTGCTTTGAAAGGAATATTTCCCCTCTCTACTTTATACTTACAAGGAATTTGTAAGCCAAGGCCACATCAAATACTCCTTGGGTTTAAAACATGTGGAGTTAACCCATTTAACATGGATAACATTCAACAACATAAATGTGCTAGGAATTTGGGTGTTAATATATGAGTTCATGTTTTCAGGATGGTATTCTGGCGTGGACTAGCCGAAAGCGGGTAACTAACCATGCTGAAATGCCAGACCAAGCCAGAAGCAGGTCACTGGCCACACCGGAATGCCAGACCAAAAACCTTGAACTCATAATATAGTACTTGAGCAGCAATCCCTTTTTTTTTTGCCTCTTTTGTTGTAGCGATCGCGTTTGTTGCTTGAGTTTCCCCTAATGGTCCTTTCATTTTGGTCAGCCCATTGTTAGCTGCTGCAGACGGCAATCTAGAACCAAAAGTAATGTAGAAAAGGCAAGTGGCTATGGAAGTCTTGCACTGGCCTTATCTCTTGATGCATATACTCTGGAATGGTATACAGAATTGTGTGTTTTTTGAGCCTCTTACTCAAATGCTGTCAGAGTTTTCTTGCTCTGCTTTGTAGCAAGCTTTTTTCCATAAAAGCTTGGATTCTAGCTTGAATACCCATGAACAAACCTCCGACTTTTCGTCTTCTGTGCTTTAGGCTTCTACTTCTTCTAGTTTTGGTATGCTGGTCTCTGCACACAATAAAAAAAAAAAAAGAGGGAGAAAGATACAAGAACTATGGCTACAGCTTTTGCTTGCAAACTATAGCTATAACCATTTTGCAGGCTAAACAAGCTATGAATAGGGACACCGAGATGGAGACAGATGGATGGACGGAAGGGCAAACAGAGAGTAGGGGTTTAACGTCTACGGAAACCAAAATTGGCAATGGGACTCAAACAACAAAAAAGGAATAAAAGCCTAAAAATTACAAAGGGAGTAGAATATGGCCATGGACTGGATTCAAGCAATGGCCATATCTAGAACAAAGTATTGTGTTAATCGGCAGGAAACTAAATTTGCAGAGTGGTAGATCCAATGCCACGTGAACCCAATGCTAAAAGTTGCGCTCCGAATATAAATACTATATTGTAAAGGTGCAATGACTATTGAAATCTATGTTACACTCCCATTTTTATAGTGGACTTAGAAACAATGATGTCCATCCTTCAGTACCAGTCTAAATAATATGTTTTAAGTGTGAAGTGGTGGGAAAAGCTCTCCTAGGCACTACACAACAAAATTGCAATGACTAATGAAGTCTATGTTGACTTTTGAATGGACCTGAAAACAATTATGCCCATTCATCTTTTTAGCTACCTAGTCTAATTAATAATTTCAAGTGTTAATTGATGTAAGAAACTCTCCTATGCACTACACATCCGATATTCCCTTTTATAATGATACGTTCAAACCCTAACCCTAATTACAAAATCCTCCACCTCCCTCCCCCATCCTCAAAATGGCAAATATGTTGATCATTGTATTTTATCTGCAACGCTCACATGGCTTTATTTCTTTAACCATTTTTTTTTAAGTAATTGATTGACTTAAACAGAAATACCAAATAATTCTCTATCAAAACCATCCAACTTTTCAATACAAAGAAGTCGAGATATATCTAGTAAGTGTGGACTTGGGATTAAATCAAGAACGACAAGAGGTGCAAAAAAAGGGGAGGGGGATGCCAAACATGCAATAGTTGCTAAGTTGAGTTCCATCGATTATGCTCAGGTAAAGTTCGCACGCAGTTAGTCGATCGCATGCTTGGCTAGATTTCGGCTCCCAGCTATTTCAGGAATCCGTTCAATGATCATGCCTAAAGATCATAATGTTTTTTTCGCTAATCTTCGATTTGTGTATCTTTCTTGCAGGTGCCAGATTTTAGCTAATCTTCGATTTGTGTATCTTTCTTGCAAATGCCAGATCATGATGTGCTTTTAGCTAATGTTCGATTTGTATATCTGTGGGATGCAAATGATCTTCCTAAATCAATCGATTAAGACTCTTGTTAACAAATCTGTGTCCGTTCTTGATGTCCTTTGCTTTCTAAGTTTTCCTTACACTGAAAGATTGTGGCACAAAAAGGGCTTTATGTAGTGCTTCCTCTGTGCCTCTGTTCTAATAGCTCCCTATTCTGCAGCCAGTTCATGCACATACAAATGAGAATTTGCTTTTTTGGGTACTCTTTTTATGAGTGTGGCCTGGGATTTAAAGTCAGAAGACAAGACCAGTTCTCTACCTTCAACACTCTTCTACCAACTGGATATAGAACAAACTTAATCTGATATTCCGACTCTGCCTCTTCTAGAACTAATATGGCTCACTATCTAGGTGGATTCTGGATTCTCCCTATTATCTGCAGGACTTCTACAGACATCAACGCTCCTAAATCTACAAAGCTTCTATTCAGATATCACAGATAAACCCGACAATCCTTTTAGTGTGGCAGCAACCCCAACCTCTTCAATTAGAAGGTACTTCTCTGTATGAGTAGCCCTGTCGGTTTCATTCACAGCAGCAAGTAGCTCATTTTTACTTACACCAGATAGTTTAACAATGGCCAATCTTTACTCCAAATGGATTTTTCCATGCCTCAGGCCGATGTCTGCCTTTATTCAAGATTCCAGCATCACGATTCAATCTTCTGTTGTTCGCTTGAAAAATACGGAGTTCCGAAGGCAAGAACATTGGCCTTAACTACACATCTTGGAAGTCCATAATCATATAAACCAACGACGCCTCGATACATCTTGAATGAGAAGAGATAGAAGAGTCTTTTTCCAATGCCCTTAGAGCCATTTCTACATATAAGAATCTTAAACAACTACCTTTCCTTTAAACAAATGCATCAAGGTTTACACATGTTGATATTATTGAAATTGTCAATATAACAATAGAAATCTTTTTTAATGTGCTTGCCAATGCATCACATTTCACATTAATTCTATTTTCATAGAAAACGTTCTAACAAAAAAAAATCTTGAGTGTGAAACCTTAGTATTTTGGGTTGAAACAAATTATGTAGTACATAATTAAATCCTATGCAATGTTATATAAACAACATGGATTATGACAAGAGCTTTCCAACATTTTCTAAATCTGTCTCTCAGAGCAAGAATAGAATGAAAATTGTGTTGGAGTGCTTGATTATCAATTAGGAGGCCCACTTAAGAGCAGGGCTTAAAAGAGCAAACCAAATTGTCCGATTCAAATTATTTTGAGTTTGAACCTTAGTATTCTGGGTCCAAACAATTTAAGTAGCAATACATAATTAAATCTTATGAAATGTTATCTGAACATAATGGACTGTGCATTAACATTTTCTAAATTTGACTCATTGAAGATCAAGAATTAGAATGGAACTTGATGTAAATTAAGAGGCAGCGAGGTCTTAAAAGAGCAATCCAAAACTGTGTAACGACAGAATCTATATGAACATAATCGATTATGCATTAACATTTTCTAAATTCGACTCATTGAAGATCAAGAATTAGAATGGAACTTGATCTCAATTAAGAGGCTCACTTAAGAGAAGAGGTCTTAAAAGAGCAATCTAAAACTGTGTAACGGCTTATACAGAATATTTAATAAATATCAAATATACAAAAATGAGAATTTATTCATGATCAATACATATAAAGATGAGCTTTGACGTCTATTTTAACTTGGTTGATCCAATTTTTGACTACCTTAGGAACATTAGGAACATTGATCATATTAACATCTAAAGCATGACTTTGGATGTGGCTTCTTTTGCAATGTAATAAGTACTTCGTTAAGCTGCTATAATCATATGTACAAATTCCATCAATGTGATGTAATAACCACTTTATTAAGCTGCTATAATCATATGTACAAAATCCATCAATGTGATGTAATAACCACTTCATTAAGCTGCTATAATCATATGTACAAAATCCATCAATGTGATGTTTGACTGTCTTTATGTATAAAACAATGGAGATCAGATATAAGTAGCATTATGCAAATGTTTATAATGCCGCTATCTTTGGTCCAATTGGTGCAAATTTACTTCGATGCCGCTTTGGAGTTGGATGTTTGTAGACGTCCTTGGTGTTGAAGAAGGAATGAAAGAATGCCCTGAATGCAGTAGGGCGCATGGTAGGGTTCCAAGAAAGTAACTGTTGAATGAGATCTATGGCTTCTTCGCTTGCTCTTGGAATAAGCCGCCGCAAAGTTGAGTGGAGGTTTTGCTTTCTATCAAACTCTAAAGGATCTCGCAAATCATCAGACACCCCAGCTACTTCCCAAATCCTATGCAGTTGATCCGCGTTGTTAGCGCCAGGAAAGAGGGGCTCTGAATTATACAGCTCTGCCATAATGACACCAACTGCCCACATGTCAATTTTTTCGTCGTAAGTCTTTCCTAAAAGAACCTCAGGTGCCCTGTACCACAAAGTCGTTACTTCCTTCTCTAAAGGAAGGCTGGAATTAACATCTCTGGCCATGCCAAAATCTGCAATTTTCAGAACACCACTTTGGAGTAGGAGGTTCTCTGGCTTTAGATCCCTGTGGAAATATCCTTTCCCGTGAATGCAGCACAATCCTTGCAGAAGGTGTGAAGTCATATCGCGAATAGTGTCTTCAGAAAGTGGATGGCTTCTTCCCCACTGGATGAATTGAGAGAGGTTAGATTCCATGTATTCAAAGATTAGACACAGACTCTGATTTTCCCTTTCATATACATAGTTCTTAAGCTGGATCACATTTGGGTGCTCAAGATTAATTAGAAATGAGAGCTCTACCTCTGCTTTGCATTTTTCCCAGCTTGGGTAATTGTTCTTCAACGCCTTGATCGCCACCTCTTCCCCTGTTTCCAGATCCAAAGCCTTCCACACAATTCCGTAGCTTCCTTCTCCTAGCCTCTTACAGATACTGTATTGCTCCATTTGCAAACCTTGCCTTCCAATCCAATCGAAGAAGAAACTCTGTACCTAATCCAATCGAAGAAGAAACCTTGCTTTTTAATCCAATCAAAGAAGAAACTCTGTACCTGGCTGTGAAGAAATTCGCTGTGCCTGGCTTTGCGAAGAAATTCTGCTGTGAAGAAACTCGCTGTGAAGAAGAAACTCTGTACTTGGCTGTGAAGAAATTCGCTGTGAAGAAACTCGCCAAATCTGCCGTGAAGAAACTGCTCGACGAAGAAACTGCTAATCCTAAAACCCTAATGCGTATTCTGTGGCCTAAAACGCTATTTCCGGATAATAAAAAAACAGTTGAAAAGGTTTTGAAAAGGTTTTGAAAAGGTTCTTGATCTCCACCGTTAATCCGATTCGTCTCGTCGGTTGGGAAATGACACCTTTTATTTGTAATTCCTTTTCAAAGCATTTGTAATCCTTTTCATGAAGTATTAGCATGTGAGTTCAAAACAAGAATATCCATTTGAGCTAGGGACTACAATGCAAGTAAATCTTCAACAAATTGCAAGTGGATTTTTGTAACATGCCAAGATTGATGCTATGGCATTTTAGTTGATGTTGCTTGTGTGACAACATGTTATCTCCTTTTTTAATTGCATGTCTCGATTTCTAGAAAATCCACCTTCTTATTTTCAAATTCACCCTTGCATTTGTACTTATTTCATACAATATCGTCGTGTACACACACCTTGATACAATAGCAACTTTTACATCCATCTTCTATGATTATCCTCTAGGTAGCCATGGCAAGTTCAAATTGAGCATTGCACTAGGATTGTGTTTTCTCATGGCACGTGTGTGTTTTTTGTGTCAGTGTTTGTTTAATGAATCAATCTGTAACAACGAGGCTTCCTTTTAAATAATCTCTCATGCACATCAACTTTTGTCACTGAGGATGACATTGAGCATTGCTTTATTAGTTGGTCTTATATGGATATAGAACATTCTCTTTTTCCTTTTCAAGCATAGTAAATGAATGTGCTTTGAAAGGAATATTCTAATAATCCCCTCTCTACTTTATACCTACAAGGAATTTGTAAGCATGGCCACATTAAATATGTAGTATAATAACAGGGGATTTTCTTTGTGTTTTTGTATGCTTTTCACAAAGGTTTTCTTAAGATTTCATGGCGTATTCGAATGGATGTACTAATGCGTACATCTAGAGTGCACCATTTCTTAGTCGTTGATTTAGCTTTTTTTTTTCCAATGGTCCAACATCCAAGCATGGTTCGAAAATAGGGGAGTTCCTCCCCTAAAAATCCGCCCACGTGCGTTAAATTCCGGTCATCCTGAAAATTTTCCGGCAATTTTCCGACAAGAAGATAACAAATTTCCGGCATAATACATTAAAAAAGTGCACTAACATATATTTTTTCCGGTAACCTCAAAAAGCCAACGGCATTTTTTCTGGTTAGACTCATTGCTATTTTCGAGCCCTGCATCCAAGCGATCACAACAAAAGCCCTCTTTTTATTTTAGGGGCTGAACATGCAAGCCTCGTGGATAGCATTTTGGGGCACGAAACAGGGCTTGCAAATCTGCAACAACAAGGAGGGATTAGCAAGATAAGATTACAGGCTGAGCTACCATTTAAAGAGATCGTGGTTGCAGGAGAGAAGCTTCTTCATAAAAATGTGTGGTCTCGTAACAGGGGGCGTGGTTTTGTGGGTCGGATTCAAGCAGCTCTAATAGAGCCTGATGTAGTGCCCAACGAGCTTGTGGCTGCCACAAGAATCGGTACGCTGGAGACTACGGCTCTATAGTTTGGGCTACCACAAATCGGTTGCAACCGAGACCACCGTGAGAGGCGGGTTCTGCATTTTTTTTCAACGATCTTTTTTACCTTTTTAATTACCTTTTTTCCCCTCTTCTTCTTTTCACAGCGCGCGCCGCGGCCCATGATTAGGGTATCGGAAGGCAAACTAGGCTATGGCAGATGAGAGGATGTATCGGAAGGTGAAAGATCACGGGTATGGTAGAGTCGGGACCTGCTATGCTTTCTAAAGTATGGCGGATCGGGATTTATTGGATATGGTCGAGCGCCCATCGGGCAAACCGACTCCCTCCTTTGCTTTTTCTTGTTGCCGGCTTGGCTTCGGTATGGCGATGAATCCAGCAGCGACAATGAAAACGGTTTTGGCGAAAGGAGGCGATGGCAAAGAAATGGCTTATGGCAATGGAGCAGGGCATAACAAACATGGCAGATCGGCTCTACCGCTTCTGAGGGCATGTTGGGCTTGAGAATATCTCAAAAATTCTATTCAGGTTTGTGAATGCCTTATCGGGTCCGAGTTCACTACAAAATTATGAAATGCTGACCCATCTTGATCTTTCTTTGGATCTATTATCTTCCTCGTCCATTATAGCGCATTGGGGAATGGAAGATGATTGTGTCTGAGAAGCCTTGGAAGCATTTGGAATAAGCGGTATCATCGATTGTCGACTTTATTTCCAAGACATGTAAGTTATTGCGGATTTGTGTTACCTCAAAATTACTTGTTTTGTGTTCCCAATTATTTTTTTCGTGTCATACAAGTCCATCTGCCGGTGTTGTTTTGTTACATTCATATAGCGGTTTCAAAGCATTATTTGTGTTCATTAGCTTTGTCCAAGTTTAGATTTGCTTATGTTGGGAACCGGTCATTGGTGGAGTTGTTTGAAGAGATGGACATGCATAGAATTTGTGAATCTACTAAAGCTACTTATCGGTCTTACGTATTGCAGTTCAAAATAGGAATTACATGCCCATATTTGGCGTGCTTCAGACCTAATAATAATGGGAATATAGTCGACCCGGTCGTGATTCGAGACAACTCACGCGAGAATGGATGCCCATTAACAGCATTGCCTAAGACTCTTCAAAAAAGTTACTTATCTTTGGGAAATAGACAAGCGCATTTTGGAGCGCCTTTAATAATCTAGAGTCACGGTGAGAAGTCCTTTACAAATTTCTATTGATGAAGGCACACCGAACAAAAGGTTTTCTAGGTTTGCGAAAATTTTGTCCTTGTTATTTCTCTTGCATAGCTCTACTTTTGAAAAGAGCAATTGTTGTTTCTGTTTATATGTAATGTCTTTGGATAAGTCGCAAGAGTTTGAATGGTGAAAACCATCTCAATCGAGAAATCTATCGATTATGTACAATGATGCGGGGCTTGCATTCTCCGATATGATTCTCTCTAGTGGATCTATAGAATGGTTACACCATTGGGGACACACCAGATGCACAATATCTTCACCAGTTGGTACTATCAGACAATCTTCATTGTTGATATTTGCAGGATATGGTGGCGTTGGAAGACATGCACGATTATCTGATACCTTACTACTTGACCAATTCAATGGGACTATCAAACATTTGGATACTATTGAGCCACCTTCTCCAAGGATGGGACATAGGGCTTTTGTCTTAGGTGATAAGATGTGGGTGATAGGTGGGAGGGAGGATCCAAGCACCCCTCTCCAAGAAGTTATGGTCCTTGACATAGATACGTTGCAATGGAATAATGTGTGAAACCACGGGGCAAAATTTCTACCTAGGTACAATCTCATGATCTTTGCAAACACCCTTTCTAGAGCTTTGGATGCTTCAGAGATTCTTGTTTTGCTTTTCCTTTGGATCTTATGATATCAGCATCTCTTTTGTAGGCATCGCCATGCAGGTGCATCGCTTGGTTCAAGAATCTACATTCATGGGGTTTAGGAAGATCTGTAGCTTATGGTGACCAGCTAGTGTTGGATACCCACTTGAGACATTGGTCATTACTTGAATGTAGAGGCGACATACCATCTCCACGACATTCACATTCATTAATTGCAATTGGTAACAAACTTTACATGTTTGGTGGATTTGATGGGCCAAGATATCTTTGGTGATATTTATATGTTTGAGATCTCCACATGTACATGGACGAAGGAGACCACAATTGGTGGCAAATTCTAAAATACTTTTTCAATGCATTTATCTTGTTTTCTTTGTCTGATTTTGTTAGGGCCCGAAGGGCCCAATTTTTTTTTTTTTTAACTACCAACATATAACTAACAGTAACATTATTAATACAAACCATTGCATCTAACACATTTAAATGAAAATCCCCCTGAAACCCCCTTTGGTTTGGGTGCATATTCACACGGGGGGGTTACGTAGGGCAGCGAGAGCCCCTAAAAACTTACAATACATGTACAAAATTAACACCATTAAGTACATTATCTCAAATCTTATAGTATTTTGCAAACCTCAATATACAGTATACATAAACTTGTACAGACATACCCCACAAACGAGGATCGCTATGTACGGTCTAGATCTTAGAATAAAGGGCAAATATGCCCATCGACAGCTCTCGTTGCTCTCCTTGGGTATAAAACAAGCGTAGTTAACCCATTTTAACATGGATAACATCCAACAATGTAAACGTGTTAGGAATTTTGAGTATATAAGAAGACAAATGTGTACTCATGGGCTTTAAGTTGGTGGAGATGGCACAAATAGTGCACAACCAAGTAAGTAGTGCAAATAATTATCTTTCAATGTCTGAGAATGATTTTTTTTTTTTTTTTTTTTTTTTTTAATTGCTTGTCATCTAAGTGATAAGTTTAAATATGATGTATCAAGTTTAAATGCTGCTACACATTATATATGTGGACCTAGAGTACATTAATATGACCATGGGGTGTAGGTACTTGTACCTATAATGGAAATAGGGTGTCTAATAAACATACTGATTAAGGCTGAATATATGGCTTCTATCTAACCTTCCTATAGGGTAGAAACATTGGCCGAAATTTAAGTCTCAAAATATAATACCATGTTCCATAATGAATGCTGGTTTGCAATTTTCGAGTTACTCCAGGAAATGCTACTACCGGATTTTAGGGTACCGGGCTCTGGAGTGGTAGAGACTTACCACACGAACCAAGGCAGGGCTGCGGCTAGGTAACCATGGATAGACGCGCTGGCGGGAGCTAAACAGATCTGAGATATCAATTCCGGGTACAAAGGTTGCGGCCTGTGGTTTGAGCATCTGACACTTACACTAAGATATTCGCAGGATTTAGGGTGAGTTTTAATGCTCAGACTTAACCCATAGTATTGATTCTGAACAGTGGCTAGGATATGGCAAATTGGATGCTACATTCGATGTATTCTAGACCTGCAGTCTTATCTTAAAGGATACAAAAATATGGGTGGAAATAAATGCCACGAATATGAAGCCTTCAAAAGCAATGCATCTGTAATGCAAGATGAGTTTGATTCCGATGGGTGCCCTGTTAGTTCTGATGGGGAGGACATTTTAGAGGAAGAGTGGCTGGCTGCAGAATTTCAAGCTTGTCTTGGTAGCCATAAGGCAGTGATTACCAATATGGAGTCCGGTAGAGGAGCTGGGTTCAAGCGCCCATGGTTTAACAACCAGGGATCCGGGGCTCATAGGCAAAGTTACATGAATAGACAGAATGGTGATGGGCTTAGGCAGGCTGGGTCCAGCTTCGGGAACAATGTCCCTGATACACAAGAAGAAGAACCTGAATATGGTTTAAAATTTGATTATCATGAATATGTCTTCAATAGTCTGTATTTGTTTTGCTAGCAATGGATTTGGGGTAAAAAGGCTACAATAGGTGGACCAGCGATAAGCTGAGAAACCTAATGTACCTTTTGGCCCCTCATGACTCATTACCATTGGGCTGCAGGTACCGGTTTCTACTCTTATTGTCGCTTTTTTGCTTTCAAATGCATTCCTGGCTTTGGGTTAAAGAAAAAGGAGCACTAGCAGTGGAAATGGAAATCTGTTATGGTATCAAATGCTACTACTGAAAAAGGGAAGACATACTGACTTTATTACTGAAATTGGATGATACATTTTTGGAATGTTTTGAATGAAGTGGCCTCATACATTGCCTGGTTTTCATAAACACTCTTCTTGCTATAAGTTGCTTTATGTTTAAGGCTGTATGGTCCTTGGATGACATACTGGGACCTAATTGTTAAGCATATACCTATGCCTATATTTCATTGGTCTTTTAAAGATTAAACTGCTATTTTTGAATGCTTCGGATTGTTGATGCATGCATGACCAAATACATGTTTAAATATGTAGTACTTTGGCTGATAGCAATGAATCAGGTTTATGTCACGACTTTGCTTATGTAGACTATTACTTATGTATCTGCACTTTGCATGATAATGCTCAATGAGAATGTACATGATCATAAACAATAAATAAAGGGTTGGTTCATATCCTGAAATATAAAGCAGAATAAAGTAATATGATAATTGCTATGAATACGGGTCTACTGGTTTAACTACTGGTTATTAAATATGACCATTTAATTGTTTTTACATGTTTGACATAAGGGAGGGAATTAGGCTGAATATTGATACTTAGAATGCCTAATATATTCCTTGATTCTGCTAAGGACAATGGGTTAAGAATTACCCATGGCTGATACTACCTATAGACTGTAGACTTGAATATGGATCATCAATAAGTTACACAACTGAGGTATGGGGCTCACATGCATGGTCCTGTCAATATAAAACGTTTAGTGCTTCATTTGGTATAACCATAGGTCTTGGTGATCAATGAAGTGGTACATTTGAAAACCAATTTCCGGTTCCAATGCACTACTAAGACTTTGGTTTAGGTTTGTCCAGGGCTATTGTCTAAATACTTGATGCCCATAGATAGTATGTGCCATCACGGATCATGATCCAAGTATGGGCTGATAATACTACATATGGGATTGACCATAGTAGATGTCATGGCTAGTGGGCTTTGGGCTTAGGCTAGTGTGGACTGGATTTTTTTATGAACTTCAGTTCCCTGGTCTTACCAGGGGTTACAGAAATCTTGGACTCAAGTATTTAGTAACATAGCAGTTTGTCGTACATGGCAATCGATTTACTTCTTGTAATGTAAGCATTCAGGCTGACATGTAGTATGCTATATGCAGGAGAAAGAAAAGGTCTTTGAAACAGAACTACCCATTTGGAACAAGGAACTAGCAGCCATTGGGTATGCATATTTCAAATCAGAAGTACCAAGCTATGCGGTACAAAATGTACTATGCTGTATCAAAGATATTAAGGCACATGAATATATAATTCAAAAGGAGACGGCTAGAGGAACTGAACAGTATTCGGCCATCCTGCATCTTGGTTTCAATCAATGGATCAAGGCCTTCCCTATTATCAACAAGGCTGGTGGTGATGTGGATAAAATTGTCAGGGTCATTGATGAATTATATAATGACCTACCAAATATGATATACCAGTGAACAGCTGAGGAGGATAGATGCAAGATCCAGTTTTTTCTGGGCATCAAAGCGCTGGAAAAGGCGAATAACATTAATGTTAAGCCTGGTGAGGTACAGTATAGCAATGCTGCCAGTGAGGACGACCCTTTTGATGCACTGTTACAGAACAAGATATGGCATGTCTCAATACCAACAATGGTCCAGATGGGATGGGTGACAATGACAACTTTGAATTCACATTGAATAATTGCCTGAACTTCCCTATTATTCCTGAAAGGCTCGTGGAAAACCATGCTGTTTTATGCAATCATGGAATATGGAGGACCAAGAATTTTGGGGCTCTGGCTCCTATCAGCAAAGAAACAAGGATTTTACTTGGGGACCTGACTAAGGACCAGATCTCAGCGGCCTCCAGTGCTGCTAAGAGGATGGAAAAGTTCGTTAAAAAGGAAGAAATCAAATGCAACATTGATACTCGTTTTTTTGACAAGACCTGCACTAAGAGCGTGTATATGTATGTTAGTCAGAAAGGCCATATGGCGTATCCCTCTATTGGCAGGAATGATTTTTATTTGAAAAGGATATGGAGGACTTCATGGCCATATATCAAGTGCATTTGTGAAGATAGAGATAGGAGGAAAAACAAGAAAGCGACCTGCGGAGATAACATGACATGGCTTGACCATGCAATCTGGTATATGCTGAATCATTTGGATGTTTTATACCCTAATATGTCTGTTGCTGCACAGATGGTATCATTCAGAGGCTTCCTTAAAGGCCCTCTTAAAACAAGTATAATGGCATTTATGTCATATTTGGAAGTAAGGGAGATTCTTATATACATGACCATGCGGCTGGCTGAGGATTCTAAAGGACATGGGTATGGCTGCCAGCAACAACACCAGCAGAGTAACTGGGAAGCCGGCTGTCAGCCCTGCATGTAGCAGGCAGAGTATAGTCATAAAACCACCAAGGATCACCACCAGACCAGCGTCTGATATTCCTGCGGGATCAGATAGTACGTCTGTCGAATACATTGGCACACAAATCCCTGCTGAGCATTCTGTCACTAAGAACAAAAACAATACCACTCGTGTGAAGAATACTGCTGGGGGAGTGGAACTCAACTACTCAGCATGATCATGAGGTATGATTTGATCTATCCAACATTTCTATACGTGCTTGTTGCATGATGTAGGATGTCCTACATAGGAGTTTAGACAAAATACGTGATATGAGATCAAATATGAAATTACAAACAATGCCACTCGGCTGCCCTAAATCCACTACCATTTGGTGTGGTTAAGCCAGAAGGTTACCATAGGAATATAATCTAATCTTATTAATTACAAATTTATGTTGTAGCTGTCTAAGGTGATCACCAAAAACTGCCAGGGGAGATTGTCTTTAGTTGACGAAAGGCCTAAAAATAAACTGAAAATTATACAATGTACTTTTATGTCCAAAGTACAAGACCAGATATGCCTGCCTAGGATCATGCATAAGGTGGCCATTGAATGCTTTAATGAGGTCGGACATGATATGATGGACTGCAGCATGTTTGGCTGGAAATACTGTGAGAACCTACGGGACATATTCTATAAGCCCTTCTATGTTTTTGCACAAGAAACTGAGGTCCCATGCCCATGCATGAATCCTAACATTGCCACTTTTGTGGACCCAAGTATTGGCCATGTACGTACCACTAAGATCACCATGGTCAGAAATAAAATGCTGCGGAACATGTTCAAAAGAGGTCTAAATCATATCCCAGATAGGGTGTTAGTTTTAAAAGAATTTGAAGAAGAGATTGCTAAAGTGTGTGATCTTTTCTTTGAGGCACATAAGTACTCGTATCCAGAAATTAACGAGGATGATATTGCTGCCTTCAAGGGGAGAGTGGTAGACATTGCCACATGCAGAATTAAAATTGCTATTAAGAATGATGGTCCTAGAAAATTTGCACTGATGGACCTATGCGTAATTAGAAACATAGAATGGCTGGCATCTAATTTTTATGTCTCAGGAGTGGACAAGGCCACTAATAATCCGGCTTTTATATGTCCCAAGCATATTCGAGACATGGCACTACAAAGGCTGAACAGTCATGATTTCCTGATCATCCTTAGCCCGCATAAAGAAATACAAGCTAAAATCAAAGAAGAGATTCAAGAGATGATAGGATACATTGGTTTTGAATCAGAAAGACTACCTTATCTTCTTGGGGTATACAAAGCACACAAGAAAGACTATAGGTGGATCACTAATGCTCACAATACTATATACACTGAAATTTCACAAATTGTGACCGCAGAGCTCAATGATATTCTTAATAACTGGCCAGACATTGCCAAAATGTTAAGTGCTAATGTGCACATAGTAATGCCCGGAAAAGTTAGTACATGCTGGGTCATTAATTCTGCTTATGATGTGATTATCAATTTACCAGCTAAAATACATAACATTTTTGTAGCTGACATAACAAGATGTTATGAGAATGGGATAATGGAATATGCAAGGTCATAGAAATGGTCATCAAAGCAGCGTGGAAATGGCAGGAAAGTATACACTACAAGAATGAATTATGGATCAAACGCACCCAAGGTGGTTTCATGGCCAAATGGTTTGAAACTGATCCAAAGAGCAAATGTTGGTCTAAAATGGAGTCACAAGACTTTATCAAAGCCAATCATTGGCTCTTGTCCAACTGTTTTATTGCAATGGGTGACAAAACTTGGCAACAAATTTGTGGCATCCCCATGGGATTTGCATGCAGCTCAAGCTGGTGCAATCTGTACCTTGCTTGGTTCGAGGTAAGCTTTATTAACAATTTGGCAGCCCTGGGCAGGTACACGGAAATAAGTATGTTCAAGTTCATTTTTAGATACATTGACGACCTTCTTACCATTAACTGTCCAGTAATTAAGGAGTTGTTGAAGGTTACATTGGGTGATGCAATTGAAGACACCAGCTTATATGATATGAGCAAACTCGGGATCAAAGAGGAAACAATTTTTCACACAAGATTTGGATTGGACAACCCACAAGGATACAAAGTCAATTTCTTTAATCTGTCCATTGAAATTATGAATCATAGTAGCGGGGTCTATAAAACCACTAGATATGACAAGAGGGACATTTTACCCTTTCAGGAACTAAAATTTGTACATGCAGATAGCTGTAGACCATACCTACAAAGCTAGAAACGTGATTGTTTCCCAGATTTTACCATATATATATGTCAATTCATGTCCAATAAAGGCTGCTGCTGACATTAATGAGCTGATTCAATGCTTCACCAACAATGGATTTGATAGCCATGGCTTAAAGAAGAAAGTATCGAATTACATAAAAAACAATGTGTTTCCTGGTCTCAGGTTTGACAAAGCTATCCTAATACAAGAAGTGGCAGCTTTGACATAAGGTACATTCTACACTGATAGTTCTGTATCTTGTATGCACTCATTTCTCCAGGTTTTATGTAAATCTAAATCTAATAGGATATGGGATGGACCCCAGCTGTGCTGGTAGGGGTCCATCCTCCCTATAGCACAGTCATATAAATTGGGTCACACCTATCCTACGGTAGGAGGTAGGTTTTTTTAATGCTTGTCATCTAAGTGATAAGTTTAAATATGATGTATCAAGTTTAAATGCTGCTACACATTATATAAGTGGACCTAGAGTACATTAATATGACCATGGGGTGTAGGTACTTAAACCTATAATGGAAATAGGGTGTCTAATAAACATACTGATTAAGGCTGAATATATGGCTTCTATCTAACCTTCCTATAGGGTAGAAACATTGGCCGAAATTTAAGTCTCAAAATATAATACCATGTTCCATAATGAATGCTGGTTTGCAATTTTCGAGTTTACTCCAGGAAATGCTGCTACCGGATTTTAGGGTACCGGGCTCTGGAGTGGTAGAGACTTACCACACGAACCAAGGCAGGGCTGCGGCTAGGTAACCATGGATAGACGCACTGGCGGGAGGTAAACAGATTTGAGATATCAATTCTGGGTACAAAGGGCTGCGGCCTGTGGTTTGAGCATCTGACACTTACACTAAGATATTCGCAGGATTTAGGGTGAGTTTTAATGCTCAGACTTAACCCATAGTATTGATTCTGAGCAGTAGCTAGGATATGGTAAATTGGATGCTACATTCGATGTATTCTAGACCTGCAGTCTTATCTTAAAGGATACGAAAATATGGGTGGCAATAAATGCCACGAATATGAAGCCTTCAAAAGCAATGCATCTTTAATGCAAGATGAGTTTGATTCCTATGGGTGCCCTGTTAGTTCTGATGGGGAGGACATTTTAGAGGAAGAGTGGCTGGCTGCAGAATTTCAAGCTTGTCTTGGTAGCCATAAGGCAGTGATTACCAATATGGAGTCCGGTAGAGGAGCTGGGTTCAAGCGCCCATAGTTTAACAACCAGGGATCCGGGGCTCATAGGCAAAGTTACATGAATAGACAGAATGGTGATGGGCTTAGGCAGGCTGGGTCCAGCTTCAGGAACAATGTCCCTGATACACAAGAAGAAGAACCTAAATATGATAACGAGGACGTTCAGGTCTAATTTACTTAATTTATGGAGTTTTCTAAAGTTTAATGCTTCTGATACTAAACAGGGTAGCTTGGCATACTTACATGATGAGTTGCATGTACATGGCCCTTAGTATTAATCTGTTATATTACATCTAGATTTACAGCAGGGGTATTCAATGATCTCATTGTGATGGTCATATGGTTCCACTGATCTATTACATACATTTATCTAGTTTATGGCATGATCCCATTATGGTTTAAAATTTGATTATCATGAATATGTCTTCAATAGTCTGTATTTGTTTTGCTAGGAATGGATTTGGGGTAAAAAGGCTACAATAGGTGACCAGCGATAAGCTGAGAAACCTAATGTACCTTTTGGCCCCTCTTCATTACCATCTTAATGCTAATGTTGTGTTGATTGGGCTTCAGGTACCAGTTTCTACTCTTATTGTCGCTTTTTTGCTTTCAAATGCATTTCTGGCTTTGGGTTAAAGAATAGAATAGAATATGATTTTATCGTCCACGGAGACCAACTGGCCTATGGGACCCAAGTACAAAGAGAGAGCAGCAGGGGGTATTACTACCAGGATTAAAAAACCCCCGCCCCGAAGGGTTTTTGGGGGAAAAACCTTAGTAGCAATAAGGATGCTGACATACTGCACAGTTATATACATAATCACAAGTACAGCTGAGGTTAATGTCGGTGGGGGGCATAATCGAAGTCCGCGTATCCATTACCTCCCGGAGGTACGATCCCAACAAGCCTACAGAGGCCGTGCTCAGTAGCTTATGCAAGGCCTGATGGGGCACAACTAACCGAGCATACCGAGCCCGGATATGCTCGTACGCCGGACAGGCCTGGAGGGCGTGACTTTCATCCTCAATGGCTCGCTGACAAAGATTGACGGACTCGCCCTCACGGCTCCCGAATCCATCTCCCTGTCTCAATCGCGGAGGTGGTGTGCACTGTCGCGAATGGAAGCAATCACCTGGCGCTTTTTCATGGGTAGATGGGTGCACGGTAGTGGTGTGGGCCCCTCGTGAGCATGGGATTAACCCGGCTTGTCGATAATTTGCCACCTTGACATGTGACGGGGCCTCTGCATCCCAAAGCTTGGCCATGAAGCAAGCATCCAAAATCCGCTTGCTTCAAGGCGGTAGCGTTCCTTCGGTGTATGCACTGGTCCACATCTGTGTGCCTGCACATTCCATAGCGAGAACCACTGGGCTTGCTTGTCTTTCCAGCAGGCTTTGAGTCGCTGCGGGCCCATCGCCACTGCCAAAGCAAGGTTGGGCAGCCGGGCTTCATCCATAGCCCCCACCTTCTGGAAGTAAATAATGTGACGTTCCAGCGCAGCCCTCTGTAATGGAAGGAAGCTCTCTCCGGAGCAAGATCGATATGGGACCGTGGATTTCACTCCCGGTTAGGGCCAAGAAGGCCTTCTGTACTGCTCTAGATCGTTCCAAGTGGTGAGGGATATCACTGGCCCCCACACTTCTGCCCCATAGAGGAGGACCGGTTCAACCAAGGCCCTGAACAAGTGTGCCTGGTGACCCCATGCATCTGGACTCGCCTTGTATTTGTTGTTTTGCATTGCATCTGAGGGGGCTTTCAAACTGCAGTGACCCGTAACCTGATGGATGCATCCCAGTGTGTGGTAGTAGAAAACTCAATGCCCAAATACTTATAAGACTGAGCCACCTCCACTACCTGCCCCTGGTAAGTGAATGAGGGAAGGCGTGGGTGCCGGGATGATGGGACCAGCAGCACCCTTGTCTTGGCCAAGTTAACTCTCATGTCAATGAATTGGCAGAAAGTGTCCAAAGCATCCAGGTGGCGTTGCATGTCCTCTGGGGTATATGCGAGCAGGTCAACATCATCAGCATATATGAGTTGCCGGATTATGTGGTGCATCAACTGAGCGCCTCCCCCCCCGTGCTCAGCTAGCCATTCTTCTAGCTGGTCAATGTACAAGCCGAAGAGCGTCGGTGATAGAGGGCAGCCCTGGCGCACCCCAATGCTACTAACAACGGGCTCCCCGGACAAGCGGTGAGAGGCGACCGAGCAAGCCTCAGATAGTGCAGATATAGCATCTCGCGCAAGTCGACGGGGTCCCTAGTCGTCTCAATCTATCCCACAACTTATCCCGATGCATCAGGTCAAAAGCCTTTGCGAAATCCACAAAGCAACAAATGCAGATTAAGGCCGATTCCGGCTATCCTCTATGAGTGTTCGCAGAGTGAAGATATGGTCAATAGTAGAATGCCGGGGGCGGAAGCCTGCCTGCGTGAGAGCCCGCACTTCTCCATCCTCTGCCCAAAGTGTCAATCGCCGCTCAAGAAAGAAAAAGGAACACTAGCAGTGGAAATGGAAATCTGTTATGGTATCAAATGCTACTACTGAAAAAGGGAAGACACACTGACTTTATTACTGAAATTGGATGATACATTTTTGGAATGTTTTGAATGAAGTGGCCTCATACAGTGCCTGGTTTTCATAAACACTCTTCTTGCTATAAGTTGCTTTATGTTTAAGGCTGTATGGTCCTTGGATGACATACTGGGACCTAATTGTTAAGCATATACCTATGCCTATATTTCATTGGTCTTTTAAAGATTAAACTGCTATTTTTGAATGCTTCGGATTGTGGATGCATGCATGACCAAATACTGGTTCATGTTGAAGGGATGTTTAAATATGTAGTACTTTGGCTGATAGCAATGAATCAGGTTTATGTCACGGCTTTGCTTATGTAGACTATTACTTATGTATCTGCACTTTGCATGATAATGCTCAATGAGAATGTACATGATCATAAACAATAAATAAAGGGTTGGTTCGTATCCTGAAATATAAAGCAGAATAAAGTAGTATGATAATTGCTATGAATACGGGTCTACTGGTTTAACTACTTGTTATTAAATATGACCATTTAATTGTTTTTACATGTTTGACATAAGGGAGGGAATTAGGCTGAATATTGATACTTAGAATGCCTAATATAATTCCTTGATTCTGCTAAGGACAATGGGTTAAGAATTACCCATGGCTGATCTTATATTATAATGTTATTGTGTAAGTGTTGGACCCAGCCCTAATTTGAACGCCCCAGATTTGATCAAGCCAATGGAAGAGATGATGCCACGTCAAATTTTTTTTTTTTTTTTTTTCTAATCTTGGTTTTTTTTTGGCTAGGGTTCCGAATACGGCTATGGCACCTTCGAGCACTGCGGGCTTCGAGCAGATGCCAGGATCGGCTAATGCTAGAGTCCAGGCATGTCGGAGATTGAATGTGGATGCTCTTATCTCGAGGACCAAAGCGCCATCATTGGCAGAAAGCTCTGCTCTGTTTGCAATATTGGCAATGGAATATTTAAAGCCTTCTATTTTTACAGCAGATTGAAACATGTATCCTCTGAAGCAGAGGATTTCGAGGCTTCTTGAGCTTGGGTTAACTGAAATTGAGCTAGAAATAGTTATTCATCCTTCTGTTTAGGTTTTGCAGATCTTTTGAAGCCCGGTTGGCTATGCACGACAGATCTTGGCAATGATGCAGTGGTTCTGCTTAGGTGCGTGGTTGCTGCTTTGATGGTATATTTCAAAAATTCAAAAATCTTCTATCTCAGGCCTTCCGACCATGTATGGACCTAAGAGGTGGCCACAAGGTAGCAGTTCCGATGAGGTTCGTACTCTGCCAGATGCATATACCCTGCTAATAGCGGACGAATCGAGAATACCCAAGGTTTAAGGACACATTACCATGAACAGAATAACATCCTTTCATTTTACAATTCATATCTCATATCTCCTATATTTCCATTACGGATACCACACAGGTGTTATATTTCAGATTCTCATCTGCGGCTTGATGCTTGGAAGAAAAGCTATTGTGCAAATCGGAACTAAGGTATGATTTGTATTACATTCTTCTAGAAGCCAATTTTCATGTTGTGACTTATCAAATCTAAGGTTTTATGCTTGCAACACTTACTTAAGCTATTCCTCATATCTAAGCTATTGCACCATCCTTCAGGTCGTGTGTTAAGTGTGTTATGGCAGTCTCAGCTATGCCAATTCACAGCAAGAAAGCTTTACTCAGGCTATGGCAAATTTTATAGAAAGAATTCCTGATCATATTCAGACAGCAAGAGTTGCACAGTGCACTAAATAGCTTCAAATGAGATTGATTTTTAGAATCTGAGACAACAAATCTATCTGAGAAATCTACTCCGGTGAATTCTTAATCTTTGCCTCTTCTTTTCCCTGTCTCTATTTTCTGTTCTTTTTTAATGCTGAGACATTTTATGTTGCAGATGAATGGGATAATCTTTTGGAGACGATTTCACTATTCTTCAGAAGTTGAGATATGGGCTAAAGTCATAATTTAGTAGATGGATCCACTGTTGTTGGACACGGCAAGATACTTCATCCCCTTCTTTTTACTATTTTCTATTTACAAACATTGCCTTCTTTTTACTATTTTGAATTGAATCTCCAAGAATGACCACATTCAGCATGTGATTTACATTTGTATACTGTCATGAGGGACTGCAGCTTGCATTAGAACAATGTTAAGAGTAGTATGATGAAGGCTTTGTTGTGGGAAATGTTTACGGAACAATGGGGCAAGTTCTTATTGTAAATATTTGCAGTTGATCTTTATGATGTTTGGGAAAAAGAAAGACAATCCCAGAGGCATGGAAGAATTTCAGGATGTAATTAATCCGTGAATGGGGAGTAGATAAAAATGATGCACATGAGATGATGTAAATTGTTGATGCAAATACACATGGTATTGGGAACGCCAAAAGAAGATAAAATGATGCGCATGAGATGATGCAAATACAAATGAAAGTGCTTATTGTTTATTATAAGCATATAAGCATTGGAACAATTTAGGCAAGTGTAATCTAGAAGAAACATTATCGTAGGTCTTATGCATATTTATGGTTTTAATAGAAACAAGTGACAACAATATGTTCATCTTCTTATAGAGGGATTTCTATGAGAAGATATGACGGATTCCTTACAGCCTTACCTTATGCCTTGGCCATGTTACTTATTGGTCTAACATGCCGGTGAGAAGACATTAAAGAGCGTGGGAGTTGCATATACTACTGTTTTGAGTTGCATATACTACTGTTTTGCAAGATCGATGCTATCATACATTAAGAACTAAAAACTTTTGCCCAGCAACGCTGGGCACCATTACTAGTACTACATATAGACTGTAGACTTGAATATAGATCATCAATAAGTTACACAACTGAGGTATGGGGCTCACATGCATGGTCCTGTCAATATAAAATGTTTAGTGCTTCATTTGGTATAACCATGAAGTGGTACATTTGAAAACCAATTTCCGGTTCCAATGCACTGCTAAGACTTTGGTTTAGGTTTGTCCAGGGCTATTGTCTAAATACTTGATGCCCATAGATAGTATGTGCCATCACGGATCATGATCCAAGTATGGGCTGATAATACTACATATGGGATTGACCATAGTAGATGTCATGGCTAGTGGGCTTTGGGCTTAGGCTAGTGTGGACTGGATTTTTTTTTTTTTTTTTGAGGGACGACAAACTCTTATTCAAAATTCCAGAAGTAGTACACACGTAGATGCAGAGACAAGAATAAAATCTCAGCAGACAAAGATAATCCACTGAGTGCAGCCACCTGTCTATGCATAAGATAAGATACCCAAATATTCCTCAAAAATCAAACGTTTTTTCTCAGGAGCAAGCTAAGAACATAAGTTCACTGGCCATGCCGGAATGCCTGACCAAAAACCTTGAACTCATAATATATAGTACTTGAGCAGCAATCCCTTTTTTTTTTGCCTCTTTTGTTGTAGCTATCGCGTTTGTTGCTTGAGTTTCCTCTAACGGTCCTTTCATTTTGGTCAGCCCATTGCTAACTGCTGCAGACGGCAATCTAGAACCAAAAGTAATGTAGAAAAGGCAAGTGGCTATAAAAGTCTTGCACTGGCCTTATCTCTTGATGCATATACTTGGGAATGGTATACAGAATTGTGTGTTTTTTGAGCCCCTTACTCAAATGCTGTCAGGGTTTTCTTGCTCTGCTTTGTAGCAAGCTTTTTCTCGATAAAAGCTTGGATTCTAGCTTGCATACCCATGAACAAACCTCCGGCTTTTCGTCTTCCGTGCTTTAGGCTTCTACTTCTTCTAATTTTGGTATGTTGGTCTCTACACACAATAAAAAAAAAAAAAGAGGGAGAAAGATACAAGAACTATGACTACAGCTTTTGCTTGCAAACTATGGCTATAGCCATTTTGCAGGCTAAACAAGCTATGAATAGGGACACCGAGATGGAGACAAATGGATGGACGGAAGGGCAAACAGACAGTAGGGGTTTAACGTCTACAGAAACCAAAATTGGCAATGGGACTCAAACAACAAAAAAGGAATAAAAGCCTAAAAATTACAAAAGGGAGTAGAATATGGCCATGGACTGGATTCAAGCAATGGCCATATCTAGAACAGAGTATTGTGTTAATCGGCAGGAAACCAAAGATGCAGAATGGTAGATCCAATACCACGTGAACCCAATGGTAAAAGTTGCGCTCCAAATATAAATACTATATTGTAAAGGTGCAATGACTATTGAAATCTATGTTACACTCCCATGATTTTTATGGTGGACTTAGAAACAATGATGTCCATCCTTCAGTACCAGTCTAAATAATATGTTTTAAGTGTGAAGTGGTGGGAAAAGCTCTCCTAGGCACTACACAACAAAATAGCAATGACTAATGAAGTCTATGTTGACTTTTGGGATGGACCTGAAAACAATTATGCCCATTCATCTTTTTAGCTACCTAGTCTAATTAATAATTTCAAGTGTTAATTGATGTAAGGAACTCTCCTATGCACTACACATCCGATATTCCCCTTTATAATGATGCATTCAAACCCTAACCCTAATTACAAAATCCTCCACCTCCCTCCCCCATCCTCAAAATGGCAAATATGTTGATCATTATAAATGAATTTATAGTGAATTGTTGCATAGAGACTGGGCAATGGTTTTATGTTGAATTTTATGTTCTTGGCCAATTTCTTTGAGGAATTCCTTGTAAATGCACTCTTCCTATCATCTCAAATATTGCTAGTAGAGTCCCAAGGCTGCTTTTTTTCAGCCCTTGAGCCTGGTTATAATGGGGTTGATTTCTTTGCTGCAGCACCTTTGGCATTTAACCGTAGAAGGGTCTGAATGAAAGATATAAATTTGCTAGATTCTCATTCCCAATTACAGTGGATATTATTCTTTCCACCTCCTGATCGCTCACAAAATGTTGTTGGTCGTCCAATTTTGACAAGCCCCCAATGGTTATGCCAACAAAATCAATGCCGTCCACATGGCAAGCGTACAGTTCAAGCCATATGAAACCAAACCATATGCGTCAGCCAGTTTTGCAATTCTAAGCAACAGACCATCTAATTCTGAGCAACAAACCATTGAATCGTAGATGTTTTTGATTCTAAGCAGCATCACATCTGACATAAATAGATCCCAATTCTAGACAACTTTTTGTAAAGGATAGGATTAAGAATTAGGAATACAATAGAAATTAATCAGTGCATGCTAAAAAATTCATCTTGGAACTCCATATCTATGAATAAAGAACAAATAAACCATCTTAGGACAGCTTTGTTTCTCAAGTTCAATCCCAAACCGCTGCTCTCTCAGAAAACCTATCTTCTCAGTGGCACAACAGGTCTTCAACAGGCAATTCACCCTTGCATATCTTCAGCAAGATACGCGAAGACTAAAGGTGGAAAAAATACCACTTTTTGTGCTATATTTGTGGAATAAATTCGCATGCAGTCTCCTCATAATTTGCATTCCATTACAAAAAAAGAGATAGGCCCTAGAGTAAGCGCGCTTAAAATATTGTGAGTACTAGGAGGTTCTAATATTGTATCTGGAAGACATAAAATACATATAGACATTTTTAGAACACACAACTACTCAGTTATATACATAATTCGATTGAGGGGCACTTGTGGACGGGCTTGTAGATGAAGAACATGGTAGGGGTCTACTTTAATTTAAATATAGATTGTGAAAACATGACTTCACGGTTTGATTTAGGCCATTTCACCCTCAAGAAACTGAGGGCAACCGTCTGTGCGCAGCATCTTGTTTTTTTTTTTTTTTTTTTTTTTTTTTTTTGAGGGTAAGAATATAAATTTATAGATATAAAGTGAGTACAAAAAGAACCCCTTAATAGGGTAGATAGGCAGAGTAGGGACAGCATTTGAGTGCACCTATTTCATCTCTAGAGTGTGTATTAGTAGAACAAGCAGTCGTCTTTGCCATCAAGTAGTAGATACTATAGGGGAAGTCACCTTCTTCTCCACAATGAAGGGTACTACAGACTTAATTAGACCAGTCTACTTTCATAGCTCCAAGAGGTTGATAGGCTCAGAAACAGTAAGAGTAGGATTTACCTTATTTGCAGAGTACTTGCGTCAGAAGGCAAAAAATCATCCTTGTCACAGCAATGGCATTTGAAGTAGGCATAGAATCCTGTAAGTCTTCCAATCCTATCAAGTCCCCTATTATAGGCAGTACCCATCTTTCTATGGTGGGATAAGGCCATTAAGGCGACCTCCATATTGAAGTAGTTCTTTACTTTGTCAAGGCAGGCTGCTTGCCCCCCCAGAGCCACCTCGCACCGATGCTTTCAAACCACCCATAGGGCAATAAACACCCAAAAGGGCACAGATCGTCAGCAGAGATACCTGTTCGAAATAATGCCTCTTTGGTCAAAAGGCCCCCCTGGAGGGCAGTCCATTGGAAGAATTGTATTCTTCTGGAGCAAATAGACTTCCAGGAGTTAGCCAGAAGCTAAACAGTAGCTGGCCCATTGATCCCTAGCCTTCGTATAGCTTTGAGAGGGGATACCTTACAGAGCGCATGATAGATATTGGCCACACAGTACCTTTGGAAGCCCAGGCATAACCAAAGTTCTTCAGGGCCCTCGACTCCCGAAACTCCATGGACATTAGCCAATATCTCTCTAAATATTTTCCTGTCACCTTCACCTGCGCCATTCATCTTACTCTTAAACCTGGTCCAGGAGATCCACTTTCCATTTTCCCAGAGATAGCCTAATAGGAATATCCCATGATGTTTCCACTTGACAAAGATACGAGGGTGCACCATTGCCAAGGAAAGATGTGCTAGTCTCCAGACTTGCTCATTCCAGAAAACGCTAATCTTACCAGCATGTTGTGGTAAATTTGTGGGGGAACAGAGGGCTTGAACAACCATCCAAGCCTAGAGTATTCTTCTCATAACTGGTGAGGTGCCAGGTGCAAGCTTGAAATCCCTAAAGGCAGCCCCAAGTTCATCTCTAGGTAGCGCAGGTTTACCTTTGAGCTTACATTGGCTAAACCAGTGCTTGACAAATACAAGAGCAGGGGAGGTGTCTCCATGTAGAACTTGGCAGCTAGAGATTGAGCTTGAGTGAAGGGGCCCTTACAGCCCAACCCACCTTCTTTTTTATCCCTACAAAGTTCAGACCATGCAACCTGAGCCAAGCCACCCCAAATAAAGTTCCTAATAATGACCTGGATTTGATTATAGACTCCTTTTTGCGCCACTAACACTGATGAGAAATAAACATGAGAGGTGGCAAGGATGGCATTAGCCACAGTGACTCGTCCCGACACTGCAAGTCCTTTGGCCGACCAGAGGCCAACCTTTTTTCGGAGGTGGTCCAATAGGGGGGACCACAATCCCTTAAGACTATCAGAGATGGAAAGTGGAAGGCCCAAGAGTTTCACCGTCCCTCCTACTTTTTTAGCCGAGAAACCCAAGGCTCTAACACGAGGGTCAATATCGGATTCTAAGGCCCAGATGATAGAACACTTGTTTGGATTTAATCCAATTCCTGATATTACCTCAAAGGCACCAAGAATTTCTCGAAAGGACTGGAAGCTGTCATCATCAAATTGGAGAAACATAAAGGTGTCATCTGCATACTGCATGATAGTGAGCTTGTTATCTAGATCAGGGAGAGTGAGGTCATGTAGAGCACCTTCAGAGATCTTGAGGTTCACTATCCTGGTAAGCACATTAGCCAAAATAAGAAATAGATAGGGGGCAAGGGGACACCCTTGTCTAATACCTCTCCTGAGATCAAAGAGGTCAGTGCACAGAGATAGAGGCCAGTCTATTCATACCCATGGAAATATTGATAAATTGTCGATCAAATCCCATGTAGGTCATAACCTCCCTCAGGGCCTCCCATCTAAGAGAATCATACGCTTTCCTAAAATCCATCTTGATGAGCACACAATTCTGCCTTGATACCCTGCTCCAGTGCAACCCTTCTCGCTAGGTAGTTATCCAGGATGTACCTATTCGGAAGAAAGGCAGATTGCTCCTTACCAACGATCCTGTTCAGAACGGGCCTTAGGCGGTTAGCAAGTACTTTCATTATAACTTTATAGAGAGCATGGGTCAGTGCTATAGGTCTCCATTCACCCAGGGCTTGAGGTCTTGGGACTTTGGGCACCAAAGTGATGAACCCTACTGCTAGAGATGGGTCCAGTGTTTGTGTGGCCCAGGCACCCCTGACTACTTTGAGGAAGTGGGGACCCAATATGTCCCAGAATTCTACAAAGAACTCAGGAGGGAATCCATCAGGACCTGGGTATTTTCCTGAAGCCAAGGAACATAGTGTCTTGTAGATTTCATCATTCGTCGGAGGTTGTAAGAAGGCTTGATTATCAGCACTAGTGACTCCCATAGATCAATCCATCTTTACCAACCATTGGGAAATCTGCAACCTATATGATGACGGGAGCTGCTCTTCCTTGAATTGGGATTGGAAATCTTCCTTTATAAAGGCTTTAATTTCAGCCGTCAAGACATTCTGAAATTTGTCCTTGATAGATGTGATACTATTTTCGGCTAGCCTAGCTCCAGCCATTCAGAAAAAGCACTTGGAATTTTCATGATCAAGTTCGCCGTTCCCTTTGCTTCTTCCTCTTCAATTGCTTTAGCTTTACCTTCAAGTTCTTCCTCTTGGGAGTGCATAGCTCGATTAAACGAGTCACCAAATAAATATTGTTTAACTTCCCTGAGTTCGTTGTAGTTCTCGCTTAAAATTCAAGGCTCTGTTCTTGCTCCAGATTTTTATCCAAGCCTTCATGACATTGAGCTTATGGACCCAAGCTTTCATGGAGGGAAGAATAGTCACCCCGTTGCATAATGAGCCAAGGAATTTCCTAAAAGGGTTGCAGAAAGCCTTCTTTCCCAGCCATGAGGTATTGAATTTGAAAGGGACATTACCATTTTTCCTTGAAGTAGGGATGTCTTCCAGGACCATTTTTTGGGGGACATGATCCGAGTATGAGAATGTGAGATCACCCTCTACGTAACACTTATCCATAAAGCTTGCCGTTTTGTTGGCCATGTAGAATCTGTCTGGTAGGCAGTACACCCTCTCCTGACCCTTTTGTTTGTTAGACCAGGAGAATGTGGTATTAGAGGGAGGTACTAAGGAGAGACCCACCGTATTTAGAAGCGAGTGCCATGAGTGCTCCTCCTCTGCTTGCAAATTCCTGTGCAGCCCTACTTTTTGGTCCCACACGTCTGTCATGTTCAAGTCCCCCCCAATATCCAGTTTTCAACCATATTCTCATGTTGGGATATCCAACTCTCAATCCCCTTCCACATAACTGCCCTCTCAGCTGGTTTATTGGAAGCGTACACATTAACAAGCCCCCATTGACAATTTTGACCTTCAAAGATAACTATCTGCCACCTGCCCCCAGACTCTGCAAACGAGTGTTTTTGCCCCTGTCCTTTCCAAAGAATGCACGTGCCCCCCTTGGTACCTTGGGCCGCACAGCTAAAAGATGAGTAACCACAGCCTACCCAGTTACCTAGAGATTTGGCCTCGAAGTCCGATAGTCCGTGTTCTTGCAACATGACGATGTCCGCCTGCATGGACCTGATAGCTGCTAGGACCCTAGCATGTTTAAGTACCCCTTTGATGCCACGCAAATTCCATGATACTATAATCATTAATGGAGGGGGGGGGTGACTTTTTAATGTTTCGCCCCATACTGTGCCTATATAGGGATCTGAAAAGCAAAGTCAATGTCACCAGATAGAGGGTAGATCTGGCTTAGATTCCAACAGATGAGGCCTCTAGAGAGAGAGGAAAGTTCGGATAAAAGAGCGAGGCAACCCCACAAGTAGATAATACTGTGCCAAATATTGTTCATGTAAGCAGAGGAGGAAGGCAAGAGAGAATCCCAAATAGACCAGAACTTGGCTAGGTAGACAAAAGAATGCCATGACTGGGCAACCATTGGAATATTTCCTAAAAAGCATGACTTGGCAAATAAATGCCATACTTGATTGACAGAAGAGTGCCATGAGTGGGTAACCATTGGAATATTTCTTAAAAAGCATGACTTGGCAAATAAATGCCATACTTATACTTGAAAGACGTAGTGGGCAACCATTCAAATATTCCTTAGTGGGGCAAAGCCAGAGAATCTCCCATATAGACCATGAATGAACTACCATTCTAATATTCCTTAAAAAGACACCAAGTTGAAGAGATGGTCCCCATGGATTGGCAAATAAATGCCACTGACATATGTTACCAATACTGTTCCTAGAGGCTGGTCCCCATATATTGGTAAATAAATACCTTGATTAAGCCATGGCTCTAATGTTTTTCAATAATGAGTCAATCATTGCCAATATCCAAATCATTCTTAATATACATTTGGGGTAGCAATCGGTTCGATGTGAAATGATACTTTCACCTCTGTTTCAGCATAGCAGAGGGAGCCTAGGAATGTTCTTAGAGTACCCCAATAAACAAAGCCAGATTCCATCATATGAATTGATTTTGTCTATCACATACTTCATAAGGTTTAGTATTAGCCGAAGCTTGAATAGAGCCAAAACACAAGTAGGTTGTTTAAAGATATAGGCTGAGTTGCTTGAACATGCGTCGTTGGGATTTATTACCAACCTTGTTGGGATTCTGTGAGATACCTGCAATAGTGGCAATGGCAAGTGGGAAAATCATGAAAGAGAGAAGATTCCTTTAGTTACATAATTATTACCCGTTGGAAAATGGCCCATGAGAAATGTGGATCCAATTCCAATCTTTATTATTGCTTCAATATTGCAAGTGCACATGTGCTGATGCTTGTGTCGTATGTAGTTTATGGTGAGATATCAGAGCAGTTTAAGTGTCTAAAGTTGACTTGATGTTCCAATTTCTTCCAAAAACATATTTCTAGTGGGCAACCCACTGTGCAATAACACCGCGTTTTATTAGTTGGGTAAATGCGCACAGTTAGACATTACTTCTCTATGTGGACTTTCTTTAACTATGCTAGAAATATTTTAACCATTACTCGATTCTCAGCTCACAAGCATCTACCAATGCTCTTTAGATATGATATGTTAACATTATTGCCAAACTAATTAGAAACATTCCAGTAGAGATTGTGCATTCAGTTTGTGGGTTTTTCTTAGAATATCTAACCATAAGTGGATGGATTGATGGTGCTCGAGTCGAATTCATCTTGAAACTCTTAGTTCTTTGACCTAATGGAGAAAAGCCCCTGTCAATTCTGGACATGCAAAGGACAATAGATCACAAAATGTCTAAATATTTGCTACTTTCAATCTATCTATAAAGGTTCCTTTAGGGCTAATAGATTAACAAGTCTTATGCATGTGGTTTTATTCACTCTTTTAAATGGTCTAAAACATCACAAATCATTAAGTGGATAATGTGGATAATTGAAAATCTTGTTTCTAGGCTATGATGTCCAATATTTCCTTTTTGTGGTTTATATTTTCATCAACATTTGCGGTTTGCCATCATGTTTGCATTAATATTTTTCGCTTGCAAATTTGTCTCCCAATTATTTCACGTGTATGCCTCATGACTACATTTACAAGATTTGATCGAAGCATCAAATCAACTCAACGTTATATGTCACTCAGATCAAAACACACTTCTTACTTCGTTAATGCACAAAGAAAGAAATTACAAATGCATCCTTATAGTTCATTCCATATTAATGCACTACAAAATAAAAAAAGGCATGTCGGAGAGGTGTAAGGCTCATCGTGCTTTTGTATGGGCTGGAGAAGCTTACTTATCTTATAGTTTAGAAGCTCTTTTCCGTCTTCTAAATCTGACTCTCAGACCAAGAGTTAGAATGAAAATTGTGTTGGAGTGCTTGATTATCAATTAAGAGGCTCACTTAAGGAAGGAAGGAAGGAAGGTTTTTTTATCGTCCGCGGAGGCCAATCGGCCTATGGGACCCAAATTACATGGGTGCAGCAAGCCCGTTGCTACTCGGATTAAAAAGAGCGGGGCTTAAAAGAGCAAATCAAATTGTCTGATTCAAATACTTTGAGTTTGAACCTAAGTATTCTGGATCCAAACAATTTAAGTAGCAATATATAATTAAATTTTATGAAATGCTATATGAACATAATGGACTATGCATTAACATTTTCTAAATTTGACTCATTGAAGGTCAAGAATTAGAATGGAACTTGATGTCAATTAAGAGGCTCACTTAAGAGAGGAGGTCTTAAAAGAGCAATCCAAAGCTGTGTAATGGTATATGTTATATGAACATAATGGACTATGGATTAACATTTTCTAAGTTTGACTCATTGGAGATCAAGAATTAGAATGGAACTTGATCTCAATTAAGAGGCTCACTTAAGAGAATGAGAATGAGAATAAATGAGAATGATTTTTTATCGTCCACTGAGGCCAATCGGCCTATGGGACCCACAAGGAGCGCAGCAAACTTATTACTGTCCGGGTTAAAAAACCCCCGCCCCGAAGGGTTTTCGAGGGAAAAACCGTGGCAATAATAAGAATGCTGTCAAACTGTACAAGTATACATCAATATATATATATATACAGGTCAAGTGTGTGCCCGAGGACATAGCTGATCTCGCATGTCCATAACCTCCTGAAGGTATGATCCCAAAGACCGCAATGCGGATCTTTGTGCTCAATGTCACATGTAACGGTGGCCGGGCCCGACCAACTCAAAGATAAGCGCATCCGAATTTGATCATATCTTTGGGCAACTTTGAAGGGTATGAGATTCATCCTCAATGACTCCCATTTGGCAGCATTGACAGAGCCTGTCCTGGCGTGGCTCACCAATCCATCTGCCCGTCTCAATTCGAAGATGATGTGCCCCTGTGCGAATGGAGGCAATGAGTCTGCGCCTTTTCATGGGCAAGTGGGTACGCAGGTAGCATTGCGGGCCTCGTTCCAATGTGGGATTTATGTGGCGCTGATAGTGTGCTGTCTTGACATGTTCAAGGGCATTGGCATCCCAAAGCTTGCTGAGGAAGCAAGCATCAAGATATTGCCTCAAGCTATGGCGATCGCCTCTGCTTGCACATGTATGCACTGTGCTCTCGCACATTCCATCTAGCCAACCATTGAGCTCTCTTTTCCCTCCAACAGGCCTTGAGGCGCTGCGGCCCCATTGCCATGATATAAGCTAGTTTAGGGAGACGAGCATCGTCCATATTGACCACCTTCTGAAAATAGACAATGTGGCGATCAAGGGCCGCCCTCTGAAGAGGCAAGAATCCTGTCTCCTGCAGTAGAATTTGATATGGGACTGTGGACTTCACCCCTAGTGCTCGTACTAAGAAGGCTTTCTGGACCTGCTCCAAGTCATTCCAAGTAGCAAGTGATACTACTGGGCCCCATACTTCCACCCCGTATAAAAAGGACAGGCTCTACTAAGACCTTAAACAGGTGTGGTGATGGGCCCAATCATACAACTCCGCTCTATGACTATTGTTTTGCATTGCATATAGTGCCTTCTACTTGAGTCACTTTCGTAGTCGTATGGATGTGTCCCGGTGCATAGTAGAAGGAAACTCCACTCCCAAATACTTGTATGTGGATGCAACTTCCACATTCGCCTTGGTAATGGCGAAGGAGGGACCCTACCGACGTGAAGATGATATGAAAACCACCTTAGTCTTGGCTAGGTTGACGCGCATATCAGTCGCTTGGCAGAATGTGTCGAGGGCATCGAGATGTCGTTGCATGTCTGCTGGTGTGTAAGCTAGGAGGTCCACATCATCGGCATATATTAAGCGTCTCGATGATCGATAGAGAAGGTGAGCTCCATCGCCCCCATTATCGGCAAAGCCAGCTCTCCAATTGATCAATGTAAAGCCCAAACAATGTTGGGGAGAGAGGGCATCCCCGACGAACCCCGATACTACTATCAAATGGTTGGCTTGTAACGCCGCAACCGAACCGAGCATCTTTTCATTATAGCTTTGTATTAATCGTGATTCTCGCAAATCTACGGGAACCCCCAAACCATTGCGATCTTGCCCATAGTTTTTCCCGAGGCACCAGTGTCAAACGCCTTCGCCAAAAATCCACAAAGCAACAATATAGATCCCGACGGCGGTTCTGGCTGTCTTCAATCGAAGTTCATAGCGTGAAGATGTGGTCAATGGTTGAGTGCTTCGGTGCGAATCCCGCCGGGTGAGGGCCCGCACCTCTCACGCCTCTGCCCGGCCAGTCGCCAATGGCGCTCAAGAATCCCGGCAAGTAGTTTTGCAAACACCGAAGCCCGACCATGATTGTTCCGGTGGTGGCCTGGGCGGTGTGGGTCACTGCCTTATAGATGGGAACAACTCGCTATTGGTCCACCGCGGCGGGAAGCCTTCTGTAATGCCTTGTTGAACAAAGGCGGTCAAGACTGGTATTATGGACGGCCCCCGCCCACTTAAGCGGTTCGCCGCATACCATCCAAGTCCGGGGCTTTCCCATTGGCAAGATTTGTAAGCCTTGTTCCACGTCCGAATCGTGATTTCCAAAGACGGGCCTTCTTGCAAGGGTATCTTTGCATGTGCACCCCGAGGGTCGTTATAGCTGTTGCAAGTATTGCCTCCTTCGCTTTCGGGAGTGATATTCCCGTGTGGAACATCGGCTTTCTAAGAACCCTTCGCCGTAAGGTCACGGGATGACGTTCGTGAGGTAAAACATTTCCCTTTGATGCGCCGCAATGTACACGGCTTTCTTAGCTTTAAGGAAGATGCGGTCTTTCACCGACCGCATGTGGGCGTAAAAAGTGGTCCGTGACTTGGCGAGCCAGCATTTGTGTTCCTTGCACTCGCATCAAACCATTGATTACGTGGGAAGGTTGTGTTCCGGAGGTCATGTCAAGGCGGCTTATCCCAAAGCACCTCTCGCCAAGTATCCTAAGCACATCGGTCGGTACCGCCCGTCTGCATTTGCTCTAGTGTAGGATATTGCAAAATTTCTGCGGGTCATCTATAAGCCTACGGGCATAAGCTCCTCGTGATGTTCATAATCCAATCGCTTTTGAGGCATGTGAGGAGTTGTTGCACCGGGGGTTCGCACAACCTGCCAAGCCAACTTCAAGTAAAGTGGTAAGTGGTCTGAGTCGATCTCTTCATCCCTATTAGTTGTTCCCACCTGAAAGTGCTTGATGACATGCATATCCTGCTCAGGCGCCAACACATAGTCCACCACACTAGATCCGCCCCCCTGGTTTTCCTGCCTACAAGTGCTCTTGCGGGTGGAAGGCCACTGTGCCAGTCCATTGCAGATTACCAGGTCAAAGATCTTTGCAGAGCAAAAGCAATCTGTCGACCATAGCGCGTGACCTGATTGTCATCTGATGTCCGTGGCCAAGCTCCTTCTGCAGGACGCAACTGCAATATATCATCAGTCAAGGGATCAAATCTCATGGGTTGTTCTACCCCGGTGCGCGCATTGAAGTCTCCAAGGAGTATGACATTGCCCAACTGCTTATGCTGCTGTATGTCATCATATAGATCGACATAGGGGTCCAGCCTATCCACATCCGGAAAGTGGGTGTGATAGAAGTTGCTACGATGTGGAAAGTAGCGGTACGCTACAAAGAGGGGTCTCATTGCGCAGTTTTGCACACGCACCCACAGTACCGGTTGTGCACATGCATCTTGAACAAGGAGATTGATTTGTGCCAAGGATGTTCGGTAGTGTGAGCAACCCCCATGCCCCCGCTTTCCTATGCAATCATTGAAGATTGAGTAGTCTTTGGTATCTGGCAAGTCGGGTATCCCGTGTCCCGCATGCTCCCATGTTTCCATGAGGAAGATGAGATCCATGTGCTGCGGGCAACCGAGTTGAGACTATCTCCCTTACGCCATGGGAAGCCCCGACAATTTCAGGGGAGACCATGCGGAGGCACAATTCCTATTTGTTGGCAGGGCGCCAGGTGGGGATTCAAAGGGCAAATGCCAGAAGGGGGTGGGTGGCGGAAGCGTACCGAGATGTGCGAAAGCCTAAGGTGAGGCAACTTGAGCGTACCGGAGATGTGCGAGCAAAATGTAAGGTGAGGCAACTTGAGCAGGGCGCGGGGCCAGAAAGGGTGAAGTAGTGGCTCCGCCAGAGGTGGCTGGAGGATTAGCAAGATTCGTAGAGAAAGATTCGGCTGCCTGAAAATTTGCATCTTGCCTCGAATCAGCCCCCGCGGCTCCCTCCCCGGGCAGAATGCTTTTAACTTTGGCCAACTTCGTGCCTGGGTCTTCTTTGTTGGGCCGGGTCAGGTCTCGGCCAACATACGTGCAGTTCCCTTTAGTGCCTACCCCGGGCGCTAAGATGGTCGCTTTCACTTGTGCATCTCAGATCGCGGAACGCGGACTACCCGCGGGCGGCCTGGCCGGCCGGACGCCATGGCGCCTCGCCCTAATAATGTTTACCGCAAGACGGGGAATGTCATTCGAGCAAGAATCAACATTTGGAGCGGTTAATGAGAGGTCCTCCCCGACTCTTACGTCGGGGCCACATTACCACCACATTGTGGCTTCTCCGTCTCAGCTCTTGGAGCTCTCTGACTGTTGGGTCAATCCTGCCCGGCACAACAGGAGTTGTTTGCTGTCGGCGGGGCATAGGCTGTGGCCTACATTGGGGCGGGGGTGGCATGGAGCGGCTTGGGGGTGCAGTAGTAGACGGCCCTGGCTGACGCCTTGCAGACTCTTGGGCAGGTGGGACTGCCGTGGCAGGTATAGTGGTCTCTCCTTCCTGAAGCCGGGAGCTTAGCTCCTGCTGAAAGGAGGATGTAATGGCATATGCAAAATATTTAATAAATATCAAATATACACAAATGAGAATTTATTCGTGATCAATACATATACAGATGAGCTTTGACGTCTATTTTAACATGGTTGATCCAAGTTTGGCTACCTTAGGAACATTGATCATATTAACATCTAAAGCATGACTTTGGACTTAGGAACATTGATCATATTAACATCTAAAGCATGACTTTGGACGTGGCTTCTTTTGCAATGTAATAACCACTTCATTAAGCTGCTATAATCATGTACAAAATCCATCAATGTGATGTAATAACCACTTCATTAAGCTGCTATAATCATCATATGTACAAAATCCATCAATGTGATGTTTGACTGTCTTTATGTATAAAACAATGGAGATCAGATATTATAAGTAGCATTATGCAAATGTTTATAATGCCGCTATCTTTGGTCCAATTGGTGCAAATTTACTTCGATGCCGCTTTGGAGTTGGATGCTTATAGACGTCCTTGGTGTTGAAGAAGGAATGAAAGAATGCCCTAAATGCAGTAGGGCACATGGTAGGGTTCCAAGAAAGTAGCTGTTGAATGAGATCTATGGCTTCTTCGCTTGCTCTTGGAATAAGCCGCCGCAAAGTTGAGTGGAGGTTTTGCTTTCTATCAAACTCTAAAGGATCTCGCAAATCATCAGACACCCGGCTACTTCCCAAATCCTATGCGGTGATCCACGTTGTTAGCGCCCGAGGAAAGAGGGGCTCGAATTATACAGCTCGCCATAATGACACCAAGCGCCCACATGTCAATTTTTTCGTCAGTAAGTCTTTCCTAAAAGGACCTCGGGTGCCCTGTACGTACCACAAAGTCGTTACTTCCTTCTCTAAAGGAAGGCTGGAATTAACATCTCGGCCATGCCAAAATCTGCAATTTCAGAACACCGCTTTGGAGTAGGAGGTTCTCCGGCTTTAGATCCCCTGTGGAAATATCCTTTCCGTGAATGCAAAGCACAATCCTTGCGAGAAGGTGTGAAGTCATATCGCGAATAGTGTCTTCGAAAGTGGATGGCTTCTTCCCCCTTTGGATGAATTGAGAGAGGTTAGATTCCATGTATTCAAAGATTAGACACGGACTCGATTTTCCCTTTCATATACATAGTTCTTAAAATTTGGATCACATTTGGGTGCTCAAGATTAATTAGAAATGAGAGCTCTACCTCTGCTTTGCATTTTTCCCAGCTTGGGTAATTGTTCTTCAACGCCTTGATCGCCACCTCTTCCCTGTTTCCGGATCCAAAGCCTTCCACACAATTAGTAGCTTCCTTCTCCTAGCCTCTTCAGAATCTTGTATTGCTCCATTTGCAAACCTTGCCTTCCAATCCAATCGAAGAAGAAACTCGTACCTAATCCAATCGAAGAAGAAACCTTGCTTTTAATCCAATCAAAGAAGAAACTCGTGTACTGGGTGTGAAGAAATTATTTGTGCACGGCTTTTCTTGAAGAAATTCTCAACGTGAAGAAACTTCATTTGTGAAGAAGAAACTCTGTACCTGGCCGTGAAGAAACTCACTGTCGAACCTGCTCGACGAAGAAACTGCTAACTTAATCCTAAAACCCTAATGCGCGTTCTGTGTCCTAACATGCTATTTCCGGATAATAAAAAAACAGTTGAAAAGGTTTTGAAAAGGTTCTTGATCTCCACCGTTAATCGGATTCATCTCGTCCGTTGGGAAATGACACCTTTTACAACAATCACGTGCATTCTTTCAAAGCATTTGTAATTCCTTTTCATGAAGTATTAGCATGTGAGTTCAAAACAAGTATCCATTTGAGCTAGGGACTACAATGCAAGTAAATCATCAACAAATTGCAAGTGAATTTTTGTAACGTGCCAAGATTGATGCTATGGCATTTTTGATGTTGCCGTGTGACAACATGTTATCTCCTTTCTTAATTGCATGTCTCGATTTCTAGAAAATCCACCTTCTTATTTGCAAATTCACCCTTGCATTTGTACTGGTTTCATACAAACACACACCTTGATACAATACCAACTTTTACATCTATCCTCTATGATTATCCTCTAGGTAGCCATGGCGAGTTCAAATTAAGCATTGCACTAGGATTGTGTGTGTTTCTCATGGCACGTGTGTATTTTTTGTGTCGGTGTTTGTTTAATAAATTAATCTGTAACAACGATCTCTCATGCACATCAACGTTTGTCAATGAGGATGACATTGAGCATTGCTTTATTAGTTGGTCTTATATGGATACTAGAAAATTGCCCACCTTTGGTGGGCAGTCCATATATGAAGAGTGAGTATTTATTCTATATAGTAAGGGTTGCCTTAGATGCTAGGTTTTAGCAACGACATGTTATGTTGGATGTTGTTGTATGGAGGACTTGGACATTGATTCCTTCTTTCTTTTTTTTTTTTTTTTTTGGGGGGGGGGGGCATTGTTGAGCTTAAGTTATTGTGTGTGTTACTCCAAAATATCTACAAGGACAATTATTGTTTAGAATTCAATGGAAGTACACTTCCAAAAATTGTAGTAATCATGTGATGGGCACATATCCCATAGAAATATAGCATAAAGTCAAACATTTTCTAGAGCATTCTTAGAAAACATGGTTGCTTGGTAAGAATGATAGATTAGAAACTATTGTACATGAGAATTTAATTTCGAAAACATTAAACTTTGTGGCAATCAACCATATACATGAGAATTTATTTTGACACAAAACTTTGTGCCAAAACGTAATATTATATACAACCAACTATATCCTATTCTTTAAGGCCTTTATGTGACATATGTGAAACAATAAAATGAAAAGGACTATTTTCAAGCTATTAATAAAAAAAATGTTCATAATTTGACATATTTTACATAGGGATTGCCGCATTTTCTGTAATGGGGCAAAAATATTCTCCCCCATTGGTTCCTCTTCTACATCACTTGTGTTTCTTTGCTTTCTAGACACGTTGAGAGAACTCATTCCAGCAACAAATGATTGGGAAATGCTATCAATTCTTGCTCTACGGTAGCAAACTTATTCAAAAACCTATATTCAACTATACAATTTGTAGGATGTCTTGGGAAGAAACAGAACTAATACCTCGTGGGGTTCTCTTCTATATCTCTCTGTGTCTTTACTTTCTAGACACATCAAGAAATAAGCAATTCTAGAAACAGATGATTGGGAAGTATTGTGGCGCAAATTACATGCTTCACCAGTTTTTACAATTGCACAAGGCAACATAGCATCCTATATTGCTACATTTATTCCAAAAATGGAATTTGGACAAAGATGCCTGTTAATGAGCTGGTTAGTTTCTTGAGTTTTCGCTATTGTGCATGCTTACCGAATTTCGTTGTTGATAAGGCCTTTGCCCATGCTGTTCCAGGGACACATCTCCTACTGTAAAACAACAAAGATCATTTAGAATTTTGTTCTTTCATAAGTTAGAAATATATATCTGCAAGTATCTTGCACATTATGAAAAGCTAGAGTAAAGAATGCCAAACCTGCAATAGTTGCTAAGTTGAGTTCCATCGAATATGCTCAGGTTAGAAAGTTCGCATGCAGTTAGTCGATTGCATGCTTGGGCTAGATTTCGGCTCCCAGCTATTTCAGGAATTCGTTCAATGATCATGCCTAAAGATCATAATGTGCTTTTCGTTGATCTTGGATTTGTGCGTCTTTCTTGCAGGTGCGAGATTTTAGCTAATCTTCGATTTGTGTATCTTTCTTGCAGATGCCAGATCATAATGTGATTTTAGCTAATCTTCGATTTGTATATCTAGGGGATGCAGATGATCTTCATAAATCAATCGATTAAGACTCTTGTTAACAAATTTGTGTCCGTTCGTAACGTCCTTTGCTTTCTAAGTTTTCCTTACAGTGAAAGATTGTGGCACAAAAAGGTCTTTATGTAATGCTTCCTCTCTATCTCTGTTCTAATAGCTCCCTATTTTTTGTTCTTTTCTGAGCTTGGCCTGGAATTTGAAGTCAGAAAACAAGACCAGTTCTCTACCTTCAACACTCTTCTACCAATTGGATACAGAACAAACTTAATCTGATATTCTGACTCTGCTCTTCTAGAACTAATATGCCTCACTATCTAGGTGGATTCTGGATTCTCCCTATTATCTGCAGGACTTCGATAGACATCAACACTCCTAAATCTACAAAGCTTCTATTTAGATATCACAGATAAACTCGACAATCCTTTTCGTGTGGCAGCAACCCCACCTCATAACTTCTTCAAATTAGAAGGTACTTCTCTGTATGAGTAGACCTGCCAGTTTCATTCGCAGTAGCCAGTAGCTCATTTTTACTTACACCAGACAGTTTCACAATGGCCAATCTTTACTCCAAAATGGGTTTTTCTATGCCTCAGGCCGATGTCCACCTTTATTCAGGATTCCAGCATCACGATTCAATCTTCTGTTGTTCGCTTCTGCCTGTCCAATTCCCCTGTCCAGTTCTCCCTCTTCCAAAGAATCCATTCTTCTCTTTAGTCATTAGTTCCCCTTTTAGATTATTGAACGTAATATGGATCCACATATCAATGAATATCGCATGACTAACAACCCATATATTCTAACATTTCGGTCCATGTATTCTATTTTTTTTTTTTTTTTTGAAGAACTGTGTCATCAATATATTAAAAGAATGGTAATGTCACAAAGCAAGTGAGGAGGAAGGAGAACTGCCCCAAAGAGACAGCGATACCTCGACACTCCACAACAAACTCACAGGAAAACTGCAACTCTACTGCTGTACAAACCGGCCATCACCATCTACAACACCCAAGAAGTCCCGCCAAATCGCAAACTTCCGCTCTACTAATCCGGGGAACACCGGAAAGCTTTGAGATAGCTTGTACCTGAGTCGAGGAATCGAGAGGCCGCATTTCTTTGAATCCCCCGAAGATCCCACAACCGCTTCCAAATCAACCACACCAACCAAGCCACGCACAGATGCAAGGCTTGCTGCCGCAAGAGCGGCCAAGCACCAGGATACACATGAAGCAGCAACTGCTGGCTAGTCAATCTCACATGAAACAGAGCCCTAACCCAATCCCAGGCAGCCTGCAAGTGAGGGCATAAAACCAGACAGTATTCTAGCATTTTTGTTGCTTGACCATGCCCTTTTTGCCACTGATGTCTTTTGCCATATCATAAAAGACATTGCCGCCTCATATTCTCTACAGTTCCTTTTATGTACATGCGGCATTACTCCGCATGTAAATTTTCATGTTTTTGAGAATATGGATGGCTAGAATTTCAAGGATTGTAGAACTCTATACATATCATAACGGAGTTTCTTTGCAGCTCGATTAAAGAATCGATCCTCAGTCTGTTCATTTGTACTAGATAGTGACGATGCCAGAGGAGATCTGAATACTGTTTTGAAACATCCAGGGGATTTAGGGCAAACGCGTTAGATTTATTACCAACCTCGTTGGGATTCTGCGAGAAAACTGCAGTAGCGGCAAGTGGGGAAATCATGAAAGAGAGAAGATTCCTTTAGTTACAGAATTATTAAAACCTACAATGCCCATTGGAAAATGGCCCATGAGCAATGTGGATCCAATTCCAATCTTTATTATTGCTTCAATGTTGCAAGTGCAAACGTGCTGATGCAGATATGGTGAGATATCAGAGCAGTTTAGATGGCTAAAGTTGACTTGATTTTCCAATAACACCGTGTTTTATTAGTTGGGTAAATCAGTACAGTTAGACATTACTTCTCTATGTTGACTTTGTTTAACTATGCTAGAAATATTTTACCCATTACTTGATTTTCAGCTCATAAGCATCTACCAATGCTCTTTAGATATGATATGTTAACATTATTGCAAACTAATTAGAAACATTCCAGTAGAGATTGTGCATTCAATTTGTGGGTTTTTCTTAGAATATCTAACCATAAGTGGATGGATGGCGCTCGAGTCGAATTCATGTTGAAACTCTTAGTTCTTTGACCTAATGGAAGGCTGAAAAGCCCTTGTCAATTCTGGACATGCAACGGACAATAGATCACAAAATGTCTAAATATTTGCTACTTTCAATCTATCTATAAAGGTTTCTTTAGGGCTAATAGATTAACAGGTCTTGTGCATGTGGTTTATTCACTCTTTTCAATGGTCTAAAACATCACAAATCATTAATGTGGATAATTGAAATCTTGTTTCTAGGCTATGATGACCAGTATTTTCTTTTTGTGGTTTATATTTTCATCAACATTTGCGGTTTACCATCATGTTTGCATTAATATTTTTCACTTGCAAACTTGTCTCTCGAATATGTCGCATGTACGCTTAGTAGCTACATTTATAAGATTTGATCGAAGCATCAAATCGACTCAATGTTATATGTCACTCAAATCAAAACATACTTCTTACTTCGTTAATGCACAAAGAAAGAAATCACAAATGCATCCTTATAGTTCATTCCATATTAATGCACCTGTAGAAGTATACTTATTGTAGTTAGTAGATGCCATAGGATGTTGGCAAGCGCTAATGGATGGCTAGGCATTTGGAACTGATCAACATACAAGAAGTGGTTAATCAGAACCTACACTGCAATTCGAACACATCAAGTAGAAAATGAAAACTACATAGATAGTGTTAAAGTTATGATAGCAGATGTTCCAAATGAGTAATGTCTTTCAAAGAGCTTTTTTTTTTCTTTTGCAGTGCCTTACTATATGCAGTCAACTCACTCATATCATGAAGACTATGCTGCATATGAGAAAGTTCTATTTCTAAATGAACTTCTTCAATCTGCATTTTTTAGCCCTTTAAAAATCTCCATAAATAGGCAGGATTCTATAGTAAATGTTTTTATCAGTATTATATTGACAGATCTCGTAAAAAATCAAAGTTTTGAACATGTTGACCAATGTTTCCTCCTTTGCCATAATGTCATAGGGACCTATCAATAAAGTGCTAAATTTTGGAGAACACAAAAGAACAAGTTCAGACAACCTTTTCCAACCTTATTTATACCAGTGAAGTTCTTCACCAAGGAGAATCAGAAGTTTTTTCGATCAAGAGGATACCATGTAGTCTAAAGGAACACCTTAGCTAGAACTCAGTAGCTTTTAAAGAGAGGTGGATAAAAGCTTACAAGCAAAACATAGATGTCTACACAAACGAATATTGAGTATATAAGAAGACAAATGTGTACTCATGGGCTTCAAGTTGGTGGAGATGGAACAAATAGTGCACAACCAAGTAAGTAGTGCAAATAGTTATCTTTAAATGTCTAAGAATGATATTTGGAGAAAGATAGTACAAAGATATCTATTGGGCATCTTAAATTCTCATGTTCCTTAAATCTCAATGCTCTAATATCTTAAAGAGAGCTTCATGCGTCTTAATTTCAATGCTTTGCACATCTGTAGTTCTCACTCAAATGCATGTGTATTTTCTTGGCATGATTTGTACTTGAAATCTGTAAGAACAAGGCCAAATGCATAAGATTGAATTGTTCTACAAGGTAACTAGGTTGAAGTGACGAAATGACAGGATCTTGGGTAACGATGCCTATGCTAGATGCTCACATTAGCACTATTAACATGAAGTCTTGTTCAGATGATAATAGGCTAACGATGTTGAATTGCCACTTGTCTTCAAGCAAAGTAGTTCCTGGCTTATTTTGCAAGTAATATACAAAATAGTTATGAATTATACCTTTCTTTATGTCGCATACTAAGCTTTTCTGCAAGTTGCAACATTGTAAAGTTTTGTCTTGAAGTAGTTAAATGCACACTGCTTCACAAAAGTCCAAAGCTTGAGGAAAAAAACATAAAGTTGTAAAACTTTAGGTGCGGTTGGATCATCTCCTCTCCAGGGAGAGCTAATGCTTGTTGGGCTGGTTCTACACACCCAGTAAACAAGCGAGCCGCATCGATGTTCAAGCTGAGTATGGAGATGGAGCTTAGAAAAGACACGCCTTGTGAAACTCTACACTATCATCAAAGAGGAAGATTGCATTCAGACATATGCGTCTAAGCCAAATTATCTCCTCCATGCAGACAAGAAGGGGAATGATTGCCATGTTGAATACAAAGCTAGATCTGTAGCTATAGAGTATATACTTCCATGTAAATGGCATTCCCATGATTGAAACCATGCTCGATGGAAAGCGTGCTATGCAACATCACACTCTTCCATTCTGTATCATCATGAAGTATACAAACCAAGCAAGGTCCTCCAACATGTTGCATCAGGATGATGAGCTTTTAATTGAGGACTCCGCAATCTCCAGTAAACCAATATGACCAAGGAGATCAAGCATGCAAATATAGTGCTCAAAGGTGGAAACAAATTATAATTTTGACTCCTATAAACATGATTATTAATTGAATTGAATAATTTTATCGTCCATAAAAATCGATCAGCCTATGGGACCCAAATAAAGAGCGCATGAGATGTATTACTATCGGAGTTTAAATATCCCTACCCGAAGGCCTTTTGAGGGGAAAACCATGGCAATAATAAAAATGCTAATAAACTATATAAATATACGTCTACATCATGATATATTGTGAGATATTTTAAGATATAGTTCGAGGGCATATTTGAGCCTGCATGTCTATGACCTCTTAAAGATATGATTCCAACAAGTGCACTGAAGTCGTGCTTAATATCACATGCAGCTGCAGCTGGTTGGAACTGACCAACTTAGCATTGCGTACACGGAGTTGTCAACACTAATGAAACTTGTCTTGGCGAGGCTCCCCAATCCATATGCATGTCTCAATTCTGAGGCAGTGTGTGCCATCTAAAAGAAGGAGCCTTTCTTTTAATGAACCACATGAACTCCCTGCATGAACTCCCATGCACATCAACCTTTGTCACTAAGGATGACATTGAGCATTGCTCAGCTTCGATTTACTAGTTGGTCTTATATGGATATACAAAACATGCTATTTTTCCTTTTCAAGCATAGTGAATGCATGCGCTTTGAAAGAAATATCTAATGATACCCTCTCTACTTTATACTTACAAGGAATTTGTAAGCAAGGTTGCAGCAAATATTCCTTTGATTTCAAACTTGTGGGGTCCTATATTAACATTCCAAACATCCAACAACGTAAATGTGTTAGGAATTTGGTTGTTAATATATGAGTTCCAAGTTCATGGTTTTTAGGATGGTATTCAGGCAAGGACCAATGGGGTCTTGCAGGCAGCATTAGCATAAAGCGGGTCATCAACCATGCCAAAATGCCATACCAACCCAAGAGAGAGTCACTGGCCTTGCCGGAATGCCAAAGCAAAGACCTTGAACTCACAATATAGTACTTAGGGAACAATCTTCTCTTGCCTCTTTTTTTTGTAGCAATTGCGTCTGTTGCTTGAGAAGAAGTTAACTCAGTGGGCTGAGGAAGCTGGAGTGCGTGCAGTTGGCCAGGCGGGGTTTCGCCCTGCCCACTCCACAATCGACCATGTATTCACTCTCAGAATCCTTATGGAAGCTACTCGCAATGCGCGGCGTGACCTGTACTGCTGTTTCGTAGATTTCAAGACGGCATATGATACGGTCCCTCGGGACCTGTTGTGGCAGCATTTGCAGGCGCTGCATGCCCCACATGACTTACAAAATGTCATCTATAGACTCTATGATGGGATATATGCTGCATTGCCTGCATCAGATCAGCGAGTTGCTAGCACCATAGGGGTTAAACAGGGATGTCCGTTATCTCCAATGCTCTTTGGTCTCTACATTGACAAGTTGGAGACCTGGATGCAAGAACATGGGGGCGGTGGCCCGCAGGGTGAAAGCATGCTACAGTGTACCATCTAAAGTTCTTTTTAGGTAGTGCGAAACTACCCAGAAAAGTACCCAGCACTAGGTACTGGGAACTTGCCTAAATGTCTCAATAAACAATAAGTTTAAAAGGTGATTCTTTATTTTAGTCTCTAATAGTATTGTTATTCTCTAATACTATAGATTGACATGATATTGACCTTCAATTCAAAATATTGGGATTGATTTAAATGAAAAGAAAAAACAGAAAGTACCAGTTTTAAAAGTACCCAGTATAGGTACTTTTGAGGGTTCCAAAAGTGGTACACCGTAGCATGCTTTCACCCCGCAGCTACCAGAGGCATACAGTATAAGGCAATTGCTCTATGCAGACGATGTAGACTTGCTATCCCATACAGCCAAAAGTATGCAGCAGCATTTGGACGCTCTTAGTGGGTTCTGTGACACAACAGGAATGACGGTGAACCTGCAGAAAACTAAGCTCCTGGCAGTCCTCTCCTCGCAGCATGATATCCCAGATCTCTATTACAGAGGACAGAAGGTGGATGTTGTAAGGACCTTCAAGTATCTGGGAATCGTTTTTTGCGCTAGCATGTTATGGGATGACTGTGTGGAAAGACGGGTCAGCGCGGGATGGAAAGCCCTGTATGCTATGCAGAATAGCTGCTACAGAATAGACCTATGTGACTCGGCATGTAGAGCACACCTGTTCAGAGCACTCGTTGAACCCGTATTGTTGTATGGAGTAGAGGTCTGGGGTCCAGCAATTAGCAAGAACACCTGGGATAAGCTAGAAAGGGTGCAAAAGGCCTTCTTAACATACAGCCTAGGTATCAAGGACACGGTGCCTTATCAGATATTGCTATATGAGACTGGGTTCTGGCCCCTGCAACATTCCGCTATGCGCAGACATCTTGCATATTTCCACAAGGTCACCAGCATGGATGCACAACGTCTTCCCCCGAGGGCTTTGTTATTGGCACAAGAGCCACAACGACTGAAGAGTATGGCAGGAGCATTGTCAGGGGTGGTTCGCAACGTGGTCTATAGACTACCAGCAGATTGTAGCTATGCCTGATGCCCAGGAACAGGCTGCATACCTGAATGAGCGCTTTGCCACCACTCTGTGGGATGCAGCCACTCGTGCAAAGCCTAAAACAGAGCACTTCCACATGCAAGTTAATCCAACACTGGAACATGGCCCACACCAGTACTTGAAAGCGCATATATCTATGAAGAAACGGAGAGCTATTGCCTCCGTGAGGACGGGGTCCCATCATCTCAGAATTGAAACAAGTCGTTGGACTACAGATGGAGGGCAGAGAATCCCCCGGCATGAGAGAATATGCCAGTGTTGCCACATGCAGACAGTAGAGGATGAGCACCATGCTCTGCAAGAGTGTCCGACATATACGCATATCCGAGCAACACATGCTGATCTTAGATGCTCTGGGCACCGCTGCATCAATTGCTGGCATCGCCAATGGTTGCACGTCTCGCATCCTACATTTTGCAAGTCTCTACCGTCAGAGAATCCCTTACAGGACAAGGGATCTGAGAGCCTACTACCAGGGTTTTTCCTCCCATGTGGGGGTTTTTTCATCCCAATAGTAGGGGCACATTGTATAGTAGCATTTGTCTTTTTGGTGTGGTTTTATCTGCTTTGTGTACTGCATGTACCGTCTCATAGGTCAAGTTTGGCCTCCGCGGACGTTAAAATATACTTCCTTCCTTCCTTCCTTCCTCTAGTGGTCCATGCATTCTGGTCTCGATCGCCTCTTTGAAATTACAACTGCTACAGACGACAATCTAGAACCAAAAGCAATGTAGTAAAGGCAAGTGGCTATGGAACTCTTGCGCCGTCCTTATCTCTTGATGCATAATACTCCACAATGGTATATAGAATTGTGTGTTTCTTGAGTCCCTTACTGAAATGCTATCAGAGTTTGCTTTGCACTGCCTTGCAAGAAGCTTCTTCCTATAAAAGCTTGGATACTAGATGGCATACCCATAGACAAACCTCTGCCTTTTCTTCTTCTGTATTTTTGGCTTCTTGTTCTGGATTTGGTATGCTATTCTCTAGGGGGGGGGAGTTACAAAAAAATACAGCCATGGCGTTTGCAAACTACAACTATAACAATTCTTTAGGCTAAACAAGCTACAGACAGGAACAGGGAAGCAGATAGATGGATGGATGGATCGGGGTTTTACCACGACGGAAACCAAATTGGCTATGGGACCCAAATAACAAAAGGACCATAGAAGCACAAAAAGTACAAAAGGGCAGAGTATAGCCATGGGTTGGATTCAAGCTATGGATCGAACATACTATGGTGTTAACCAGTTGGAAACCAAAGATGCAGAATGATAGACCCAAATACCATTTTGCAATGGATTTGTCTGCCACGTGATGCAATGCGAAATGTTGCGACCCAAATACTATACGGTAAAAGTGCAATAACTAATGAAATCTATGTTACACGCAATGACTAATGAAATCTATGTGAAATCTAATGAAATCTATGTAATGGACTTAGAAACAGATGACGTCCATCCTTCAATACTAGTCTAGAACATATATTTTAAGTGAAGTGGTATGAAAAGCTCTTCTAGGCACTATACAATAAAATTGTAATGACTTATCTCTTGATGCATATACTTTGTAATGGTATACGGAATTGTGTTTCTTACTTAAATGCTGTCGAAGTTTTCTTGCTCTGCTTTGCAGGCTACAGCAAGTGTGACGCTCCCTGAACATATACGACCCTCGGACGTATACATACAGGGACTTTCCCCTCCCATGGCGACCAATCTGCCACGAGCAGGGCCCTCCGTCTAACTCGGGCCATCTATAATAAGACGCTCAAGTGAAGGACACAGAGGGGTCATTCGGCCCACGCCTTCAATGGGCTCCTACGTCGCGGAAGCATGAATACAAGGGTTAGCACACAGCATAAAACACATATAAATAACCACCACGAAGGGCGGCGCATCCATCCCAATACCAACGGCAAAGAATATACATCTAAACCTAAGAAAACACCCCAAACCTCAGGTTCTACCCCGGCTCAGACTCCAGTGAGGATCGACTGACGGTTGGGCCTCAAGAGATCAGCAGACCGAGTCTTGGCATGGCGTTGGCTGGCATAGAACATCGGCTAGGGTTGTCCACTCCATCCGCCCCCTCATTGCACACTTTGCAGATGGGTCAATTCACGCTATGGCTTTGCTATAGCCTTCCCGGAGACGCAGGGCTCGAGGCATCACCCCGCCGAGCCTACTCGGGGTTCATGAAGCCCGGGCCCGATGAGGCAGTCGGGGAAGCGTCCCCTTCGGAATCACGCGGTGGTTCCATGGGTGAGCTAGAGAATACGTGCCGCATCGGCGACCCCGCATCCGTACCCGACTTACTCACCCTAAATCTACTCAAAGTGCAAGGTGCCCCATACGGGTCACACCACTACACCCAGGGAGTGTCAGACCCATACCCGGCCCTCTACGTGACCGGCTATCAGGCCTAGCTCACTGTAGGAGTCTCAGGAGCCTTTTATGTTCGTGCAAGACCCCACCTCCACTTCACCACTGTGTTCCTTATCAGGTGCTAAGCCAGTCCATAGCATCTATGACCCGGTGGGCTCTTGTGCACAAGCCGCATTTAACGGGATAATACAGGGCTCTATCTAGGAGCATACTACAATAAATGGGCTCAGAGGTCTCTACCCCCCCTTAATTCCCCCATTTCCAGAATAATACTAGGCAAAGAACCATCAATCCATCCTTTGGAAGCAATCCCAGAGTCAGAATATAAAGAGAACGAACTTACCTTTACAATCAAGGGTTAGTTCCTACGAGTATAAACACAGAAAGAACAGACAACCAACCCAACATGTGCCCAATGGGGGCTATCCTAGAATTTACAACTACACTAGCCACCCACCGTGTTTAGCTGCTTTGGACCCGTTATCATTGGGGATTTCCATCTTCTCGGTCTTGGTGTTCAGCTCTTGGTCACAAGGGTGGCGTCCAACTGCTCAAGGTGGCGCTCAGTTCTGGTCACAAGGGTGGCGCCTCCACGCTCAAGGTGAATAGTGGCTGATATGGAGGGGGTGATCCACCTTATGGGTCTCAATTAGCATTACCATGTTAGCCAATCGATGGTGACCCCACGCCTTCCCAAACCATAATTAACTTAATTATGCCTTTTAAATATGAGTTCCTTAATTATAGGGTATTATCCTTAATAATTAAATTAGCATAGCCAATTTAATCCCTTTTAAGTCAACCCCCTAGGTTACCATACCCCATGGTGGCGTATCTATACTGGGTGACGTGTCAATGTATTTATATGTATACCGGTATAAATACTTGGAACGTCACATTCTCCCTCCTTAGAATTAATCTTTGTCCTCGGCATTAGGGTTAGATACAAATGTAGTAAATGACGTTATGAAGGAAGGAAATTCCTTATTTTAAGGTAATATATTAAAACTTCAAAGTTTAGAACAATTTAAGCACTAAAAAGTGCAGTTCACATGATTATCATAATAAAAAAAGTTCAAGGACCAAAATCCAATAGCAACATCGGTGGAACAATAAACAAAACATGTAGACAACATAAAGTGAAGAATTGGGCCATCGGCAACCCTTTAACATGGGGCAGGTCACGTCTTTGCTCCTCTGGCTTTGCACATGTCAATATATCGATCAGTATAGATAAAATGATTAGGTTGTGGTTGAAGGGTCCACCCCCTAGAAGAAAATAAAAGAAAATGTATCTACAAAGGAACCTACCATGCCTATGGTTCGCAATTCATTGCGCGGCGTAAGGAATGGTCAAGTTCCTATTATAGCCAAGATGAATGCGGCTATGAACTACATGCTTTACAAGCAATTAGGTGGTCGTGTCCACATTGATGATTACACCACGCCCTAAGGAAACGAAGGTGATCCCATCATCGGTAATTGTTGTTAACTCACGATGCATCTACCCCTCTTGATTCTCGGCGAATCAAGTCTTCAAGCTTACCGTAGGGAGCGGGGTTGATAGCATCGTTGATGGTGCGACCTTGAGATTGGCGCATGATGAAATCCCGGATAGTGCTTCTCAAGATCTGTTTGCATCACCCACGTAGCATCCTCCAGCGGCAAGTGTTTCCACTTGACCAAGTATTGCAACATTTGAGTCCTCCCCGGTACGTTTTATAAGCTCGATCAAGAAGAGCTTCAGGCACTATCTCTAGCTGCTCCTCTGTCATTTCCAAAAGGGTTGGGGTTTCCAAAACCTCCTGCGGATCAGGGGTGTCTTTGCTTTAGAAGACTCACATGAAAAACCTTGTGGATCTTTAAGCCGGGTGGCAAGTCCGGGCGATATGCTTGCTCCCCAATACGTTGATGATCTTGAGCGGTCCAGCCCATCGGGTGCCAACTTTTGCGATTACCAATCTTAAGCTTGGCTTGTTTTACCTTAATCGTTAAGCCAAACCCGATTCACCCACGGAAGACTCGTGGGGTTACGTTGCTTATCTGCTACACTCTTTTGACGCATGCGTGCGCTAACAAGTAACCACGCACTTCTTCGACCAAAGCTTGCATCTCCGGGAGGAGTTGTTGAGAAACCTCCACTTTCGACGCGGGGGTTGTGCCATGTGTGTGCGGGAGTAAAGGCATTGATAACCATAATTTATCATGAAAGGAGACATTCGGAAGACTCACGTTTCATCTTTGTTATAGGCAAACTCTACGGATAAATATAGTTGACCCATTGGGATTGCTTACTCCACACATAACCGTAGCATATCCTCTATAATACGATTGGTGCGCCTCTGCCCGACCATCCGTCCCGAGGATGATATCTTTGTACTCATAGCAAGCTTGTGCGGATGGTGGCGAAGAAATCTTTCGAATGCACTTACAAATTTGGGATCTCTGGCCGGATACAATAACCCGTGGCATTCAGTGCAACCCGAAGATCTCCTTTGCGAAGAGCAGCAAGGCGGTGTCGAAGGCGGTGTCGGTGGTACGACATGGCAAGAAGTGAGCCATTTTTGACAATTTGTCGACGACCACCATTAGTGCATCATAGCCACGGAGAGTTCGTGGAAGGCCCACAATGAAATCCATGGTTATCACTTCCCACTTTGCGTTGGGCACATCTAGAGGCTGTAGCTCTCCTGGAACTCTTAGTTGCTCCGCCTTGGTTTCTTGACACACTTGACCTTTGCTTAATGTATCTAGCAATATCCTTCTTCATCGAAGGCCAAAAGTAACTAGAGCGGATTTTAAAATAGGTCTTCATAAACCTGCATGTCGGCTATAGGGCTGTTGTGTGTGTCATGGAGGATTAACTTACGCACTCCGGAAGTCTGAGGTACACACAACTTATCTTTGTGATATAACAGCTTGCCGTCTTTCTTATATGAACGGAAATCTTCGCGTTCTTTATCTGTGCGTGCCTCCTTACTCAAACTAGCCCAAATTTCACAGAACTCGGGATCCGTGGCCAAGGTCTGTTCTATCTGTTTCCCAAACTCACTTGTGAGTGTAGAAATTGCATTACAATGGGTTCGGGTTACCAAGGGATGGCGTGACAATGCATCCGCAACCACATTGTGCTTTCCAGGCTTATACATGATCTCAAAATCATATTCTTCAAGAAATTCCATCCATCTCCTCTTACGGAGGTTGAGATTCGGTTGGGTGGATAAATAACGGAGACTTTGGTGATCCGTGTCCAACTGGAATCTTCTACCAAGGAGGTAGTGTCTCCATATTCGCAAGGCGCGAACAACAGCTAACAATTCCTGATCATGGGTAGGATATCGCTGTTCTGTCTCGTTCATCTTCTTTGAATCATAGGCAATAACCCTCCCCTCTTGCATCAGGACCCCACCAGTGGCAATTTGACTGGCATCTGTGGCCACTAGTTTATCCTTGTCGGGGCAGACAGCGTGAGAGCGGGTGGCGGCGTTAAAGGCATCTTTAAGCTGGTGGAAACTTCCCACGAACCTTAGTCTTCGAGTGCTCCATCCAATCCTTCACCTTCTCATGCTTTGTAAGATTTGTAAGAGGTGCTGCAATCCTTGCAAAATCCTTTACAAACTTTCGATAGTATCCTGCTAATCCCAAGAAACTTCGGACCTCGGAGACATTTGCTGGAATAGGCCATTCCCTTACGGCCTCTATTTTTGCTGGATCTGTAGCAATTCCCTCTGCAGAAATGATATGGCCCAAATAATCAACCTTTGGAGTGGCAAACTTGCACTTAGAGAACTTGGCAAAAAGCTGATGACGTCTTAACTTTTGTAGGGCCAATTTAAGATGTTTCTCATGCTCTTCTAGAGTCTTCTTGTAGATGAGAAATCGTCAAAAGAAAATAACAACAAAATCATCCAAGTATTGTCGGAAAACATCATTCATTAATCGCATAAACGTTGCGGGGGCATTAGTTAATCCGAAAGGCATAACGGTAAACTCATAATGCCCATATCTAGTGCGAAAAGCAGATTTATGGATGTCCTCCTCTTTAATCCTTATCTGATGATATCCCGAGCGAAGATCAATCTTTGAAAAATACTTGGCCCCTTTGGGCCGATCCATTAGATCATCGCCCTCGGCAAAGCATAGCGATTTTTGATGGTATGCTTGTTGAGTTGGCGATAATCAATACACATTCTCAAGGAGCCGTCCTTTTTCTTTACAAAAAGAATAGGGGCTCCAAAAGGCGAAACGCTAGGTCGAATAAAACCTAGTTGCTTTTTGAGCTCTGCCAACTCTGGGGGACTCATACGGTACGGGGCCTTGCTGGTAGGCTTAGTACCTGGCTCTAAAGCTATTTCACATTCTACCCCTCTAAAAGGAGGAAGCTTCTGGATCTCGTCTGGGAAAAGATCGCTAAATTCATGGAGAATACTGGCAATCCCCCGTGGCAAGGTGTTGATTACTTGGCTTTGCTTAGCCCGGACTCAATGGAAGCAAGTCGATGATAACGAGAGGAGCTTTTGCTTAGCATTATAGCTTTATCTAAGCTGTCGGATGGACATAGGCGCATGATAGGGTTGAATGGTTCACCTTTTATAGTTTCGCGGGCTCCATTAGCTGCATTGAAGGTAACTTCTCTCTTCTCGCCGATCTATGTTGGCTTTTTGCGGATGCCAAGAATTCCATTCCAACAATGAGGTCGTATTTGCCAATATCCATTAACTTCGGCACCCATAGCTGGCGGAGTGCGCTGGCAACTGCATCTTAAGATTGATCACGGCGACCATGAGTATGTCTAACCTTACCACTGGCTAAAGTGATAGGCCTCGGTCGTGACCTTAGGGTTTCCAGTTGTAGGACCTGGGCCATTCTAGGAGAAGCAAAATTATGTGTACTCCCCGTATCCATAAGAATTACAAAAGGCTTACTGTCTACTTGGCCTATGGTGGAAATGACAGCCGGTGACTTTTCGGCATTGCGGTTTCTATAGCTGCAAGGATATGAGGCCGACCGTGAATGTACTTTCGGGGCGTCCTCATCCGTAGGTAATGTTGACTCAAGATCGTCCCAATCGAGGGTCGGCCATGGCCGGTAGGCGGTCTGGGTAACATATGGACAAGTGCATGAAGTGTCCAGGCTTCATACACCTGTAGCATGCCTTATCTCGGCGGAGCTGTTCTCTGGCCTCTTTAGGAATGGACTGTAAGAGGCTCCGAACTTCCTTACCGGCATTGTTCTGCTTATCTGGCGTGCTAAAGGTGACTTTCTTCTCCGAACGGCCGTACGAGTTCTGCTGAGAGGGCCCCGGACTTGGCGAACGGGGTTTATAAGGTGTGGACGGCCGTGGCTGCGAATAAGGAGCAGGACGCGAATACTGATTCTTTGGTGTGTCCTCCTCGAGGCTCAATGCTTTAGCCTAACTGATTTCAGGTCGATGGCCTTAACCATCCGTTTGATCGATGGTGCCAAACCCTCAATATAGCCTTCCACTGCCCTCTTCTCATTCATACCGGTACATACTCTGACCTCGGTAGCATAAACTCATCCGTGTAAGCACAATGTCGGACATATTTTTCTGCTCCAATCGTAGAAAGTGCGGATGTTGGCATTTGTGTGCACGGGGCACATAATGCGATTTGAAGGCCTTGGCAAACTTTCTGAAGTTGCATCTACTCCTGTCCAGATGTTTGGCTCTGGCATAGCCCTTCCACCAAATCCGGGCAGCTCCGGTAAGGTTTGTGGTGGCAACCTTTCCTGTATCCTTCTCTGTCATGCCATAGGACCTCCCGAACTCCTTCATTTCGTCCAACCAGGATTCGGCATTCAATCCGCCTCTAGATTTCCCATCAAACTGGGCCAATTTCCTATTCTTCCATATACTAGTTATAGCTGTATCAACCGTCTTACGGTACTCCTTATCTCGGCGCTTTGCATGGCCACCAGATGATGCGGACGATTCAGATGACACTGAAGTTGCAGATTTTGAAGAGGTGGTACTGTCTCTGGAGGAGCTCCGTCGGCGTTTAGAGTGGGTCCTCTTTCGCGCAGGTACAGGGCTGGTTCGCGGTGGGGACGGCTGCTGTGTAGGTGGACTAGGCGGCAACGGAGGTGGCTCCGGTCCGTCCTCTTGTACATGCTGTGGTGGGTTAGCATGCAACACATAAGCCTGTAATTCGCCTAGCTGTCTTTTCATCAACATCAATTCTTGTTCGGGTGTCAACCGACTGGCGTTTGAGGGTGTCTGCCAGGCGGCGTTGCGTGCACCGTCTATATTAACCATAAAATGATATAAGAAAAATTACAGTAACAATAAGTGTCACAGGAAGATCATTTTAGGTAAAGTCGAGAAATCAAAGTGAACACGCAAAACGACGGAAGATTTTAATTACAAGCGAAGTAACGGTTACATCAAAGAGCTTCACACTGGAAATTTATAAACTTATAGTTATATAATACATAAGTGGACCTGATACAGGTCATTTTCTTAGTCATACTGAAGCATAAGAACACAAAACTAGAAGATCCGGCTTAGGGGTTTGCAAAGGGATACATGACGGAATAGCGCACACTCTCACGTACAACTCTGATGAGCTTGTAACGTGCCCAAGCCTGGATGATCACGGGTTGATAATCCCAAGTGGGGCTAATGATGAGAAGGTTGAAAAGCCTCCGTAGCGCGTAGAAGATTTGCCAGAGATGGTCATTGGCATCCTCGAAAGCTTCATGTCTGGACATATTCCAGTAGTCCCATGTGCGGCAGAGGGTCCATTTCAGATCATCAAAAGCCCGTTCTCGGAGGAGGGTAACTATCGCCATCCCCTTGTCCGGATCATATAGTTCTTCCGGCTCTTCAGCTTCCGCCATCTCTTCTCCACTTTCCCGCTCCGGATACTCGCCGTACCTTTGCCCGTAATCTTGTTCAGGAGGTCCTTGATCATCCCTCAATATCTGTTCTGTGATCCTCTCTTCGTACTCCTCTAGTGTTTCTTCTGCAAAACGGTGCAATGAGCATATAGTCCCAAAGAATTCCAAGAGATATAATGACGCATCATGGAAAAGATCCATTCAAAATTATATTGGCATTACGTATTGATTGATACAATAGACAGTAATCATAAAGGATAACACATCACGAGTGATAACCCTGGCTTAAGACATTGCCAATGAAAATTTTACAGTGATTTCAGAATGCAAATTACATAATACAATCGTCTAGGAGCTGGGTCCCTCGTCTTCGTCCATTGGCTGAGGAGGTGGACGGTAGCGCATCAAAGTGGCGCTGGGGCTAGCAGAGAGGGCGGCTCGAGCTGCTGCCTCTGGTGGCAAGCAAGTAGCCAGAGGTGCCGCCACAAGGAGGCGCATGTTGGCGCAGCCCGCCACGTCCCCCAATGCTGCTATAGCCAAATCCCTACGGACCAAAGTAATGGTGGTGACGTGATAGTCAATCTTCTTATGGCCCGCTGAAGTAGATATGGCTCGGAGCGCCCACCAAGAAGCTTCAGAAAAAGGCCCTAGGTTCTTAGAGAAGAATAGCACCTCTCCTTGGCGGAAGGCTGAGAGGAAGAATCGGGCCACATGGTTGCACATTGCCCTAACCTGAGGGTCGGTGGAGGTCTCCGCTTCTTTCTCCAAGTTAGTGGGGAGCTTCTCCTCCTCTTCTTCTTCCCTCTCATCCCTAAGGCTGACCTTGGTGTCCCACAGGTCTTCCTCGTCCTGATCCACTTCCCCCATGGTGATTTGCAAAGGCGGTTCCGAGAGAGATGGCCGTGTCGGGGCCGCAAACTGCTCTTCTGGAGGCTGGGGTGTGTCAGTTAGTAAGAACTGGCGAAGTGACAAAAGAGTCTCAATGGGCTCTTGCTCTTCGGGCCGATATGCCAAGAGGCTCTCTACTTGGGCAGGTTGCACAACCGATGTGGTGAAATCGATGAAGTCATCTTGGCAATACTCCGCAAGATCATAAAGAATTTCTATTTTCTTGCAGCGAATCCCAGTAAGAACGCGGTAGGCCCACATGATATCCTCAAAGATCAGGTACTCTTGGTCATTCAAGAGTACTGCAGGGAGAAGGTTTAACCCTTCGAGCTTAAGGGCTTTTTGTCGGCTGGCAGGGGCTTCTGTAGCAAGTTCCTTCCATCTTACGAAATCCTGCTCATTGACGACTTCGTCATCTTAAGGTCGAGGAGGAGGCGTAGAAGAATGCTCGGCCCGAGGAATCTCCTCATCCTCTATGTCTTGGTCCATAATGGCCCGGCCGGTGCAAATCGGGCCTCAAAACAGGTTTCCCGATCTATTGTAGCAATAGGGAGGTCGGTCCCTCGCCGTCTGATGCCTTTGATGATGTTGCGGACATGCTCATCACCCCCTAACATCTGGTGCAGGGTGTGAGAGTCAAGGTAGAGCTGCTCATCGTCGTCGTTGTAAACGCATGCCGGTATAATCTCCTCACAATAAAACTGAAGAAAAGCGGCATAATCTGGATGACGCTGCATGTTGGAGATAAGATCTACCTGCTGGAGCAGGTAGGGGTGAAGAAGATCAAAGGGAACCGTAGGGTCCCAATGCTCTAAGATCTAAGTACCCACTTGCTTTGGGGGTTGGGCGAGCCATGAGGAGTGAAGGCATAAAAAGGAGGAGAAAGGATTTGAAGCAAGAAGGGAAAATGAAACCCTAATGGCCAAAAAGGGGTTTTATACTTTTTGGCACGTTTCCCAAAATTATTATTAAAATTTTTTATTTACTTAATAATATATTTCCAAAAAAATATTTTTATTTTCACAACCCCAAAAATGGGACTAGTACATGGATAAGTTACAAATTTTTTTTTTTACAACAGAAAAAGACGGTCATTTCATCACCTAAAATCCCCTCGGATCCTTCGTGCCAGCTGGAGGTCCTTGGGCATGATGGTGACCCGCTTTGCGTGTATATGGGCGCAAAGGTTGGCGTCAGCGAAAAGCTCGACGAGGTAAGCCTCGGTAGCCTCTGGAGAGCGAGGATCATAAAAGCTTGGAACCTTAGGTGGGTTTTAAATTCTGGGCGATCTCGGTACAAGCCATTTGGAAGGGGAGCCGAATCAAGGGCTCGGTAGACCGATATACATTATCTCCCGGTGCTACCGTGCCCGGTCAGCTTTAATGGGGTTTCAGCGGCTTAAGTGCGCCTTAAGCGGCGGAATGGATTACCTTTGTGTTAGGATGCTTTGTCCGCTCAACGATGTGCTCCCGTCTACGGCCGATGTCTTCTTGGCGATTGTTGCATCTGCTGCGGTCGGGTCTTATAGTGCACCCCACTCTTAATAGGCGGGGGACCCGTTCTCTTTAGTCTCGATTACCCTGGCTGCTGGCATTTGTGTGGAGTGCGCCGATCGGTTAACGTCGACAGGGTTTTCCTGGGGGTTAACATTCTGGCCCGCACCTAAGTCTTGCTGGTCAACCTGTTGGTGATCTTGCTGGCCCCCCTCTTGATTCCCGCTCTGCTGGCTATGAAGGTCCTCCCTTCCTCTTGGGAGCTCTCGCTCTTCATCCTGGCCTCTTTGTCGAGGACGCATTTGTACTGTAGTAGAGCAATCTCGGTATGGTACCTGTCCGCCGGTGCTGCATGTGTCCCTCCATGCAGATTCGGTGGCCTTGACTAAACCTTGGCGGGACATTCTCAAAGATGAAGCTGTTAAGGCCTTCATTCCAAGAGAAGGTAGGAAGATTAAAGTACTCTCGGTACGTAAGTATACGACCTTTCCCCAAGTAATAAAAACGTTCCATTCTTATATGCGGTGGAGCACGGCTATCGGTGCAAGTCTTCCACTCGCCAAGATGCATGATCCTCACGGGCTTCATTCGACTAAGCTCTGCGAGGGTCGTCATCCGGGTCTGGCGAGGATAAAACTTAACCACGGCCCATGCGGTCCGGCTGCTCCACGAGAGTGTAGTCCTGACCGGCTTCATTCAACTTGAGGAGGAAGCGCTCGTTGAAGTGGAAGATAGGGTAGGGGACTCGTCGGCCCTCGACAAAGTTGTTTGGGGTCTGGGTTCGGGAACTCCTGGAAGACAGCCCTCTGTGAGGACCCGTGGATCTAACAGGAGAGTCCGGGGGACTATGTCACGCGGGATTTGCAAGAAGAGAAGAAGAAGAAGAAAACAGAACAAATGAGAGAAAGATGATAAGCTTCCTTGATATCAATGATGAACATACATGAGCTCTCGCAATAGAGAGAAAACTGAAAGGAGACAAGACTCAAAACTCATCTAAAAACTCATGTGCTAGCTCTACTCATATATATAGTACAATGGCCTTGGGCCCAATATAGACACTCTGACTGATCTGGTGCCGACTCACGGAAGGAGGCCTGATTTGCGAGGAATGTTGGCGGTGCCTCTTGAAGTGCCTAGAATCTCGTGCTGGACGTGATGCTGGCGGTGAGGGCCGTCACTTGTCCGCGGCGGCGCCTCTTGTTGCGGCCAAAGGCTTTGACTGCGTGGTCTCGCTGCTTGGTCTTCGCGGGAGCCTTTGATGGCTGACCCGTGGGTGGACCGAGGATCCTTGAGCTTGACCTGGTCTCTGTCGTATGCATGAATAGTCCATGTACGGGAGGCATGGGACTAACACTCCCCACCAAACGCGACACTCGAGTGAAGAAAAGGAGGAAGTGTTTTACGGGGGGGAAGCCATGCGGTGCGAAAGTGATCCTCACGGGAGTGAGGGCGGGCACCATTATGGTATGGCTAATGAGATCCTGGCGTGTTTGAAGAGCGGGAGGAGTGTTTTGGCCAAAGGGCGGGATCTCGCATCAATAAGCGAGGCGTACCATGTCTTCAAAGGCGGCGTGGGCGCCTGAAGAAATGTACCGACATTCCATGAGGAGACAGGTCCGGAGGCCAAAGGCATCGACACCGCATTCGGATTGCGATGAAAAATGGGGCCATTTGCCGATTTAAGGAGCTTAGCAAAATGCATTTGAGAGCAGCGCAAAATCACGCTTGAAGATGGATCAAGGATCGGTGAGGTGGTGGCGTGCAAGAAGGTGTCAAGACCATGAAGCGCGATCCGCCGGGCGTTGCCAACCACGCTCATTAGCAATGTAGATCCAATTCGTGGTGGTATCCGAGTGGCACCTTCTTCCCAATGTGAGCGGGCGAACAAAGCGTGGATCCCAGGAGATCCGTCAAGATCCGAGGTGGTGTCCATCCGGCATGACCATCCATGACCTTGGTCCAAAAGGAAGGCGCCAATCAGAAGTCGGGGAACCGGGGGCGTGGAGGCGCCCGAGGAAGCATAGGGAGAAGGAACCATGCCCGTGGGCGTGGGTTCTTGGCGGTCTCCCTGAATTGACCGACAAGATCCGGATCAAGAGCGACACCAACGATCCCAAAGAGAAGCAGAGAGCGAGAGTTGACGGGGAGGGCTATCCCATCCCGTGGGGACCGTCTTGCTATCCAACGAGCTTGTGGCTGATTGTAACCGGCGAGTCTTTGCATATAAATTTGTGCATAGGGAAGATCCTCGGGATGTCCTAGATACTTTCGATTTGTTGCGGCGCTTCCGCTTGCCGAGAGATAAATGATTGGCAAGCTCGGGCATGTACTCTCGATGAAGAGTTTGGGTCCGGCGGGATCCGCAAGATATGGATTGTTATCACCGAAACACCCATTGCACGATTGGGGTCACCACGAAAAATTTGGCGTGGCCCATTTCAAAGTGTTCCCGTGTATCACCCGGATAGAAATCATGAAATATGTAAGCCATGGGCTGAACCACTCTGAAGGTGATAAAGTGCGGATCGGCCGCGGTGTATGAGATCAAAGACCACAAAGGGCACAAAGACAACCCTTTGTCTTCAATGGAGAGTTCGGCCAAATCCAAGAAGAAAATGCGACCGCCGGGGAATATCCACGGGGCCATCTGCCGCATGCCACTTGAAAGGAAGAGGTGGCGTCGAGCAACCACATAATCGTGATAGCAGGAGGAACTGGAAAGTCAACGGGCATTCGTTAGAATGGCGGTATGGGCGTCAAGTTTTGCTTGAGCCTCATCGCCAGATCAATAGCTTGCTGCGCGCTGTTGTTCGAGATCACGGATCCGGTTGTCCCTTTCGGCGGCGGGCGGATGGGTCCACGGACCCGTTTCTCGAAGTGTTGACACGGGAGGAGGATTTCCCGGAGTATTGAGACGAAGCCACGGCAATCTATAAGCGTCATCCAAGATCTTCGTTTACGCACCTCTCGTAGCTGATCTTGAAGAGAGGTGAGCCGAGAGGTCGTGTAGAAAGCCTGAGCCGTCAAGGAGTCGACTTGAGCGTCCGATTCGTAAGGTTTTGAACTTGAGTGCTGAAGTTTTCACAAAGTTGAGGAGTACAAGGCGTTGAGCTTAGCAATATCTGCATCCTTGGTACTCAGGAGAGCGGCTTTGGACTTGTTGTGCTCCAATAGAGTCTGAATTTCTGATTGGAGCTGAGCCTGTTGATCTGCAAGTTGGCTGACTTGAGCTTGTGCACTTTTGAGATCTGCATGAGCCTGTAAGAGAGCTTCATGCTTGTCTTGAAGTTTGGCCTCCAAAGTTGCAACGTGGGCAGTTGCAGCTTGAAGGTCCTGGTGTACCGCATCAGAGGCTTCTAGTGCCCGTTGAATCCCGCTCATAAGAGCGTCTTGGGATTCTTGTAACTTGAGAGCGGCGGCTTGAGCATCCTGGCGATAATCGATACAACAACCCGGCGAGGGTGTTGTGGTGGTGGAGCCGGCTGTTGCCTGGTTTGTGATGTTTGGGAAAAATGGTGTGAACTGGATGGTGTAGCGGAGGAGGAGACAGTGACATGGGTGTGCGGACTTTGGACATGACCAGGGGAAGACGGGCGTGAAGTGCCAGCTTGGTGAGTTATTGGAAGGGAGCGCTGAGTGGAATTATGAGAATTTGGTGGTGTGGGAGGGAAGTAATGACGGATGAGGGCTTGAAAGTGGCCTCCCACAGAAACTTCAGAAATGGAAGTGGTACCCCTAAGGCGGTCCATTTCTTGGAGAAGACGATAGAACATCATTTGGGGCCAATCTATGTGGTGTTTGGAGTGTGTAGCAGTGAGGACCAGGTTATAGAAAGGCTTATTGATATGGGTGTTCTTGATAGAATACCCAAGGAACTTTCGCCACAGAAATTTAACAAAGGTTTCGTGAGGCTTGTCGATATTGGTCAGACGATGGACATTGGCATGATAAGCAGGTGCACCAAACTCTGTGACATCGAGATCCTGTATAGCAGACCATGATACACAAGGGGTGTGCAAGGGAATATGAAATACCTCAGAAATCAAATGTTGAGTCAGCGAAATGGTGGTGCCATCGACCACAGTGGTGTAGCCTTGCGGGCTGTTAACGATATTGGCGATGAACTGCTTCAACTGGTCAGGATTTGGAGCCGGAAGTTCCATTTGAGAGAATTCGTAAAGCTTGTGGCGTTCAGCGACTTCTTTATTTGGGCCAACAAGGGCGTCACGGAAAGTGGGCGTCAAGAAAGATACAGATGCAAAAAGAGCCGGATCCTTGGGAGCAGTAGCTTGAAGTGTAGAAAATCTTGGGGCAGCCATGGTAACGATTTGCCGAAACGAAGAGTGATTCCAAAGGCGGAGGACAAAAGTCGAGCACGGAGGACAAAGGCGCAGAAGAACGAAAAGGTTTTTAGGGCGCACAACTGGAGGCGAAGAGGTATGAAGAGGGCGAAACTCGAACCGTTGATGGTGCCAGGTGTCAAAAGATGCCAAGAAGGGTATTGAGAGGCAAAAATTTGGCTAAGTCCCAAAAAACGTAAGGGAGAAGCAATGAACGGTGAGGATGAGACGTGAAAGAAGGATCGGATGTGGTGACGGTGGCAAAGGACACACATTAATGTTCGACGGGCGTGAAAAGAAGGAATGGCATTTAATGCTGGCAACTCGAAGTGGGATATCATTAAAAGGAATGTGTCAGAAGGTACCATGGCTAGATATGCGGCGGGAGAAAAGATTCTCATTTTAGAAACAGCCTTGCATTGCAAACACGTTGGCGATTTGTGTGATTGGTCCACGTCGACAAGGAGTTCCTCAGTTGCCTATATAAGACGAACCGGGAGGAACGAAGGCATCCGATGGCGCTCAGTATGGCCGCTGCCGCTTGAACGAAGGCGCACTATGCCCCATTTAACCGTCGAGTGGGTTACATGCAAGATGAATTGTGCGGATCTCGGCGGCTGCCACAACCGTGGCATTGAATGGGCGGCTGGTGTGCCGGGATGGCTGAACATCCCGAGGCCGAAGACCAACGGGATGGAGGTGGTTTACGCACCGCCATTTGGGATCCGGCGGGAACCTCTACCATCTCCTCCGCATTACCTCTGCTCCGAACCCGGAGTAGAGGATTTTTCCTCTTAGGACTTAGTAGATAGGGCGCTGAGCCCGTTTTTGTATATAGGGCAGTGCCCATAGCGGAAATAGCTGGGCTGCGCCCACATTTTGTAAAAAAAATCTCCACTATAATATAATATACCGCCTTTCTAGTCACTTTCTGTGGTGTTTGCATCTTGAGCGGTATCTGTTTTGTTGATTTTTTTATGCGTGTGATGAAATGTTTTGAGGCGAAAACCATTAACCAATGTAGGTAATGGAGTGCCATCTAACTCTGCCAGTTGGAAAACGCTTGGTCTAAACACGTGAACAATTTGATAAGGGCCAAGCCAACGAAACTTGAGTTTACCCGGAAAATTTTTGTACCTGGAATCATAAAGAAGAACCAAATCGCCTTCTTTGAATGTTTTTGTCTTGAGGCGTTTGTCATGTAAAGATTTTTGCAAGCTGTTGTCCATGGAGAACACGAATATAAGCATCCCGCCGAAGTTCATCCAACCATTTCTAATTGATAGACCCTTTCTTTGAGTGCGGCAGGTGGATTATGAGCATAGCCGATTGAAAGCGGAGTGTTGGAAGGATGTATTCAAAGCGGCATGAGAGCTTCTCGACCATAAACCAATTTAAAAGGAGTGTGACCGGTAGCAATCTTGAAACAAGTATTGTAGGCCCAAAGAACGATAGGAAGTTTTGTGCGCCAATGCAATGCGGGAAGCGTCACAAATTTTTCTTGAGAATGGTGACCGAGTTTTGTTGGTGCTCTCTGCCAAACCATTGCCTTGAGGATAGTAAGGTGTGCTCTTGTGATGATGTATCGGGGAGATAATCCGTCGGCTCCTTGATAGTATGATTGATGAAATGGACACCACGGTCAGCGACCGAATCGCGTGATAATTTGTTGATAGAGGACCCTAGCGTGCTTGCGGCGGTGTTATGCGGAAGTGCACAAGCTTCCGCCCATTTGGTGGCGTGGTCGGTGAGGACCCGAATGTAGCAGACGCGGGTGTGTGCCTTGAGGAGGATCTATAGGTCCCACAAAGTCCATTCCCCATTTGTTGAAGGGAAGTGGCGTGGCGGACGGCGTCAAGGGAAGAGCGTCCACGGGCGTGGGGCGCCCCCACCGGCAAAGCGCCGCGTCTTGCGGGCGTGGGCGTGAGCATCTTTGAAGAGCGTGGGCCAATAATACCCCGCGAGAAGGATTTTTGCGTCTTTGTGGTGTCACCATGAAAATGACCACCACGAGGCCCTTGATGAGCTTCTCGAACAATATCACGGAACTTCATGAGGTAGAACCACGGCGTCCGAAGGATGGTGTCCTTACCCTTTTGGTAGAGATGTCCTGCAACCATGGTGTAGTCACGGACCTCTCGGAGAAATTGATGGCGACGGGATTGTCGCTTGGCAGGAGAGAGCGTCTCGTCTTCTGGTGGAAGAGCACCTGTGAGGAGGTACTGCTGAAAATCATGGAACCAATGTGGTGTTGCCGTGACTAAAAAGAGCTGAGCATCAGGAAAGGCGTCTGAGACTCCAGTTGAGGGATCATCTGTGTGGATGCGTGAAAGATAATCCGGAACGACATGAGATTTGCCGGCCTTATGAACGATTTCAAAAGGAGCAAATTCTTGGAGAAGAAGGACCCAACGAGCAATGCGGCCCGTGGGCGTGGACTTGTTGATCAAATAGAGGAGTGCTTGGTGGTCCACAAAGAACTTGATTTGACTGCCCAAAAGGTAATGACGGAAGCGTTGGACACAGAAAATGAGACCCAAAGCTTCACGCTCCGTGGCAGAATAGTTAATTTCAGTGAGAATTGAGTTTTCTATTTGGCGTAGCGATTTGGTTTGTCGATTAATGCGCATCATATTCTTGAGAAAGAACAGCTCAATAGCAAACGCCGGAGACATCGACATGAGCGTGAAAGGGCTTGTCCCATTGAGGAGGAACAAGAACGGTGCACGAGTAAGCAAAAGCTTCAAATTTGAAAGCGACATCCGCCGGGAATTCCAAGCCGGGTAGATTCGTCACCCGTGAGTTTATGAATGGGATCTGCAATGGCTGCTAGTCCAGGTATGAAGGTGGAGTAATAATTGACCTTACCCAGGAAAGAGCGTGTCTCCTTGATATTGGCCTGGTGCTTGAGCCTTGAGCACACAAACCGATTTTGGCGGGGATCCGTGGTGATACCCGCTTTGCGACAACATGGCCTAATGAGAACACGGAGGTGGCGCAAAAGGTGCATTTTCGGGATTGAGACTAATGCGGACTCATCACATTTACGGAAGATGAGTTCCAATTTATCCAAATGGTCGACCATGGAACTGTAGGCGAGAAGTCATCTTGAAAAATTTGCAAGAAGGGATTTTCCTTCATGAAATCATGAAAAACTGAGAGCATGATGCGTTGAAACGTTGATGGAGAGTTTGATAGTCCAAAAGGAACCACCTTGTAGGCAAAAGTGCCCCACGGGGTGGTGAAGGTAGTCTTGAGTTGATCAGATTCTTTGATTGAGATCCGATTGTAGCCGAAAAAACCATCCATGAAGGAGTACATCTCATGTCCGGCCACTTCTTCGAACTGGTGCGTGAAGGGAAGTGGAAAATGATCACGCTCCGTGGCCCTGATTGAGTTTCCGATAGTCCACATGCAGGCCGCGGATCTTACCATTGTGTTTAAGGGCAATGGCGATGGGGCTCACCCATTGAGAATGTTTGACCTCATAGATCAAACCTGCGGCAAAGGAGTTTGTCAATTTCCGCCTTGGCGATCCGCGGTAATTAGGGTTGAGCACATCTCTGTCGTTGCTACACGGGTCGTGCATCAGATTTGGTAGGAATGGTGAGTTCCCCCAAGCTTTTGTTGATTCCCCGAAGATCTTTGTAACTCCAGGCGAAAATGTGTTTGAATTTTTTGAGCAGCTTGGCGGCCCCTATTACGATAAGGAGCGGAAGATTTGCGGCAATGCGGGACGGGTTGATTGTTGCCGGCGTCCACAATCGACTTACGGAGTGCGAAGATGGGGTATTACGTCGATTATCTGGACAATGTGTGCGGGGAGGTTGGAGCATAACGGATCGTGGCACTGCGTGGTGAAAAGAGGGGTTGCTTTCGGTTTCATCCGGCCAGAGGTTGCTTCATGGCGGCGTGTACATCAACGGGGAGTTGCGGGGAGGTTGAGCATCGAAAAGTGATCAGCGTTGGATTCGATTGCAAGGAGCGGTGAGGGTCAAGCAAAGCAGCCACAGCCTGGTCCTGATCAAGAGTCATTTCTCCCCAAGGATCAGCATATTCGGGGTAGGATGACAGAGGCAGACTCGCAGGTGGAGCCTGAACTTGATAAATATTCTGAGCTTCTTCAGAATCTGTGTCTGAGAGAGAGGGTTCCGCATTGTCAACAGAAATGATCCTGCCTGTTTGCAAGTCCATGGTGGCATTGAGATGACCATCAGTGATGACTAACTGGTCCGTGGCCCAGTAATGGATACTCTTTGCCTGGCGGAGAAAAGGTCTGCCGACCAGCATTTCATAGTCACCTGGATCTTCGCCAGCTTTCCAAACTCCAAATTCCATGGGGAAGCGGAGATCACCAATGTTGATGTGAAGAATAGGTGTGACGCCTTGAGGTCGCGTGATATGGCCATTAGCCAATTTGATGTCATATGGGGCACGAAAGAGTTGTGTGATGCCCATTTGTTTGCGGAGTTTATCCGTGATGAGATTGACTGCGCTACCTCCATCTATTTGAACATGGTTGACTTGCTGATTACCCACCGTGGCATGGACCGTGGGTGTAGAGGTAACCCACGGCCCCAACTAAAAGCAGGTTGGGAGTGGTAGCCGGTCCTTGAGAGCAGGACAGAGTTTTAAAATGGTTGCCAAGCTTAAAGGAATTTTGATCTTGGCTAGCTCCTCTTGGAGTTCTAGAGGCACATGAGAAAAAGGATCTGCTGGTTCTACTGGTGCGGGAGTGCGTGGCAGGGAAGCAGCAACTTCTTTGAGTAAGTCAACCTCGGCAGCAATATTGGGATACGCCCCGAGGCGTGGAGGTTGAGATGTGGAAGGGTATCTTGTCTTTGTTGAGCTCTAGTGGTGGCATGAACATTTGCCAAGGTGCGGCCTTCAGCAGCTTGCATGAGGTTCAAAATGCTTTGTCGAACTTTGGGCATGACATGTGGCATAAGCTTCTCCAAGTCAGGTGCAAAGTGAACCTTTTTTTCGTCCTCATGAGGAATGGTGTCAACTGCAAAGGCAGGTTGCGTGCCATTCGGAATAATGGTCAAGGGACGTGATGCCTTGGTCTGGCGTGAAACTAAACCAACCCAATTTGGGCAATTTGGATTTGGAGGATTAAGTGCTGAAAAATTTCCTCTTGTGCTTGTTGATCCGGTGAGGTTGATTTCTTTGGAGCTGGTTGATAAGCGTGATTCTTTGGCGCTCTTGGTGGCTTCTTAAGAACTGGTCTCGGGCCTTGTTTGCCATTAGCAATCCAGAGTTGGTAAGCCGTGAGGCGGACCGATGTGGTCTGATTTGTGCGAGGAAGCTGTACCTGAACTTGTGGAAGTTGAGGACACGGTGGTGGTGGTATGACCCCATTCTTGGCGGTGATAACACCGAGCTTTAGAAGGATCAAAAGGAGGGCGTTGGTTGGATCCCCCGTGGTTGCTCATTCTTTGATAGAGTTGCGTGGGTTGCACTTTTGAAGTGGTGGCTGGCGATAGTGCGATTGTTCTTTGAGGTGTGGTTTGTACTTGATAAACCATTTTGTTGCGGAACGATTGTGGGATGAGTGCGAGTGCACTCTTCCGTGGCATGATTGCACATGTTGCATCGCTTGCAATGAGGCGGGCCATTGGTGGAGTTGCACTCATTTGCCAAATGGCCTTGGTATTTGCAAAGATGGCACCAGATTTGACTGCGCTGTGGATTAGCGTGTTGAGGCTGAACAGCCGTTTGTGGAACCATGACAGGTGGAATGAACGGGAGCTCTTGAAGAGCCACGCCTCGGGAGGAAACATTGACTGAGTGATTGACAAGGTCGATAGCCTGCTCCAAAGTCTTGGGACGCAGGTATTCATCATGAGTCGAATATTTGGAGGAAGTCCTTGGAGAAACCGGACCAAAATCGGCTACGTGTGGGGTATTCCTTGAGCTTACTTAGCGAGAATGTGAAGTCGATCCATAAAATCCGGGCGGACTCAAGTGGGCTCTTGTTGAAGTTCATTGAGTTGCTTGAGATGAAGTTGATCATCATCCGTGGTTCCATAATGAGACGTAAAAGCGGTTCTCATTTCGGACCCGATCTTGTTTCAATGGCTTTTGTTGGACATGAGCCATTGATGAGGAAACCTGCCAGGTGGTGGAAAAGATGTGGAATTTCAGTTGAGGTTGCGCATGACCATTTAGGACAGCTAGAGCCTCAAATTCTTCCATGTGGGCCTGAGCACTTTGGTCTAACGGTTTGCCTTTCGTGTTGCCAAAGGTGGGATAAGTCAGTTTCAGAGTCTGAAAGGTAGATGTGAAAGTGCTGGGCTGGACAGGAACAGTATAGTGAGGATATTGAGGTTGAGTTGGATGTGGCATGGTGCTGAAGGACCACGATGAAGGGGTGGACCGTGTGGTTGAGAAACTGAAGTAAGCGGGAGCATTGGTTTTGAGATCCGTAAGGTTGTAAACAGGAGGGAGGCGATGGGAAAGCGTGGGGAAAGGATATTCTGGTAGGCGCAAAGGAGGCGTGTGGATAGCGTGCCCACGGGGGTGGAGATGATGGTTGTGAAGGAAGAGGCGTATGGCTTGAAGAATGATGGATGTAGGCATGTGTTAGGGGTATGAAAGTACGGTTGAGAAGGTTGAGCCATGATAAGGCTCCTGATAGTGATGAGGGGACTGAGGTTGTGAGCAATGTTTGCACGCTTGGGGCGGGGAACTGGGACGAGACAGGACACGAGGGGTGGGTGGCGCTGACTGAGCCCTAGACCGAAGATGGCCTCCCTCTATGTCATAAGCAGATCCATACATGTCGCGAACAGTTTCCCGACGCTGATGTCGCTCAAGCCGAGAGGCCGTCGAGAAAGGAGTTCTTCCGGCGTGAAGTTCTGGGACGGAACATGGCGGCATGAAAGAAAGTAGGATGGAATCAGACCCCAGGTGATGGCGGCGGTGTTTGGGGTGCAGGTTCGGGAACTCTGGAAGGCGACCCTCTGTGAGGACCCGTGGATCTAACAGGAGAGTCCGGGGGACTATGTCACGCGGGATTTGCAAGAAGAGAAGAAGAAGAAGAAAACAGAACAAATGAGAGAAAGATGATAAGCTTCCTTGATATCAATGATGAACATACATGAGCTCTCGAAATGGAGAGAAAACTGAAAGGAGACAAGACTCAAAACTCATCTAAAACTCATGTGCTAGCTCTACTCATATATATAGTACAATGGCCTTGGGCCCAATATAGACACTCGACCGATCTCGGTGCCGACTCACGGAAGGAGGCCCTCGATTTCTGAGGAATGTTGGCGGTGCCTCTTGAAGTGCCTAGAATCGGCCATTGTGGCCGACGCTGGCGGTGACGGGCCGTCACTTGTCTGAGCGGCGCCTCTTGTTGACGGCCAAAGGCTTTGACTGCGTGGTCTGCTGCTTGGTCTTCTGCGGAGCCTTTGATGGCTGACCGTGGCTGACTGAGGATCCTTGAGCTTGACCGGTGCATGTCAGTATGCATGAATAGTCCTGTACCAGGAGGCACAGGACTAACAAAAGTGCTTGACAAAAAGGTTAAGAATGGTATCTATCATAGGGTCTTCCTCGGCAAGATGCTCGACTAGGGCGGCAAATAACTGGAATACGCTCAACTTCTTCAAGTCCACGGTTAGCTTGAAGCGCGGCATGGCTATACTAACAAAGAACAGCAAGGAAGGAGGAAGGTGAGGCTCAAGCAAAGCTGGTCGGTCGGCGCTAAAAAAGTAAGTAAGGCACTTAGAGGTGTAGGGCGATGCAAGGGAGGCATGGAGGTCGACTATGGCTTAATTTGGAGCTTAAGTCCCGTGACTATATGGCGGAAAAATTTCTCGGAGGAAGCACACGTCCGAAAATATAGTTCAAAATTCAAATTTCAACTTTTAACTTTTTATAAAAAATTTCAAGAAAATATTATTATTATTATTTTTTTTAAAAATTTTTAAACAGGCGCGTATAAAAATACGCGCGACTGTATGGGGCGCTGCGTTGCTTATACGCGTTTTATTTTTGAAAAGAAACACCTCTGAGTAAGGCGGCGCCCTTTTTCCATCCCACCGGTGACCTGTTGTCTTTTTGACCTCGGGAGACGTGCCCCCTAGGGTATTTGAGAGGTGCCCGATCCATTGGAGCCATTTTCGCCTTCATCCGAGCTACCTACAAAAAGTTATAGCTCTTCGAAACTTGGGTCTTCCCGTCGCCCTGAACTTCTTAAAACTTATATCCTATTACCTTAACCTAACACAAAACCAAACATCAGAGAGCCAAACAATCACTCTAGCTTAAACTCTCTCTCCTGACTACCGGACTAGCGAGTTAGGGTTTGGTCAGTGCTATGATTTCGAGTAACCGAAATCACGGCTCTGATACCACTGTGACGCTCCCTGAACATATACGACCCTCGGACGTATACATACAGGGACTTTCCCCTCCCATGGCGACCAATCCGCCACGAGCAGGGCCCTTCGTCTAACTCGGGCCATCTATAATAAGACGCTCAAGTGAAGGACACAGAGGGGTCATTCGGCCCACGCCTTCAATGGGCTCCTACGTCGCGGAAGCATGAATACAAGGGTTAGCACACAGCATAAAACACATATAAATAACCACCACGAAGGGCGGCGCATCCATCCCAATACCAACGGCAAAGAATATACATCTAAACCTAAGAAAACACCCCAAACCTCAGGTTCTACCCCGGCTCAGACTCCAGTGAGGATCGACTGACGGTTGGGCCTCAAGAGATCGGCAGGCCAGGAGTCTTGGCATGGCGTTGGCTGGCATAGAACATCGGCTAGGGTTGTCCACTCCATCCGCCCCTCACTGTGCACACTTTGCGGATGGGTCAATTCACGCTATGGCCGCTATAGCCTTCCCGGAGACGCGAGGCTCGAGGCATCACCCCTTGAGCCTACTCCGGGGTTCATGAAGCCCCGGTCCGATGAGGCGGTCGGGGGAAGCGTCCCCTTCCAGAATCCGCAGTGGTTCCATGGGTGAGCTAGAGAATACGTGCGCATCTCGCGCGACCCGCATCGATCCGTACCCGACTTACTCACCCTAAATCTACTCAAAGTGCAAGGTGCCCCATACGGGTCACACCACTACACCTGGGGAGTGTCGGACCCATACCCGCCCTCTCACGTGGACCGGCTATGGGGCCTAGCAAGCTTTGTAGGAGTCTCGGGAGCCTTTTATGTTCGTGCAAGACCCCACCTCCACTTCACCACTTGTGTTCCTTATCAGGTGCTAAGCGGTCCATAGCATCTATGACCCGGTGGGCTCTTGTGCACAGGCCGCATTTAACGGGATATCTGGGGCTCTATCTAGGAGCATACTACAATAAATGGGCTCAGAGGTCTCTACCCCCCCTTAATTCCCCCATTTCGAGAATAATACTAGGCAAAGAACCATCAATCCATCCTTTGGAAGCAATCCCAGAGTCAGAATATAAAGAGAACGAACTTACCTTTACAATCAAGGGTTAGTTCCTACGAGTATAAACACAGAGAGAACAGACAACCAACCCAACATGTGCCCAGCAGGCGCTATCCTAGAATTTACAACTACACTAGCCACCCACGTGTTTTCTGGCTGGACCCGTTATCATTGGGGATTTCCATCTTCTCGGTCTTGGTGTTCGGCTCTTGGTCACAAGGGTGGCGTCCAAACCGCTCAAGGTGGCTTTCGGTTACGGTCACAAGGGTGGTGGCTCCCTTTGCTCAAGGTGAATAGTGGCTGATATGGGGGGGGGGTGATCCACCTTATGGGTCTCAATTAGCATTACCATGTTAGCCAATCGATGGTGACCACGTGGCGCCTTCCCAAACCATAATTAACTTAATTATGCCTTTTAAATATGAGTTCCTTAATTATAGGGTATTATCCTTAATAATTAAATTAGCATAGCTAATTTAATCCCTTTTAAGTCAACCCCCTAGGTTACCATACCCCATGGTGGCGTATCTATACTGGGTGACGTGTCAATGTATTTATATGTATACCGTATAAATACTTGGAACGTCACAGCAAGCTTTTCCTCCATAAAAGCTTGGATTCTAGCTGGCATACCCATGAACAAACCTCCGGTTCTTTTCTTTTTTCTATGCTTCACGCGTCTACTTCTTCTAGTTTTGGTATGTTGGTCTCTGCACACATCTTTTGTTTGCAAACTACGGCCATAGCCATTTTGCAAGCTAAGATATGAACAGATAGACAATGGTAAATATATTGATCATTGTGTTTTATCTGCACGGCTCACATCAGTAACATTATCCATGTTTTATTTATATAACCATTTTTTTTAAAGTAATTGATTGACTTAAACCTACAATACTTACTAAGTTGAGTTCCATCGAATATGCTCAGATTAAAAAGTTCGCAACATTTAGTCGATTGCATGCTTTGGCTAGATTTTGGCTTCCACCTATTTCAGGAATTCGTTCAATGATCATGACTAAAGGTCATAATGTGCTTTTCATTCATCTTCGATTTATGTGTTTTTCTTGCAGTGCCAGATTTTAGCTTATCTTCGATTTGTGTATCTTTCTTGCAGATGCCAGATAATGTGCTTTTAGCTAATCTTTAATTTCTATATTTGCAGGATGCAGACGATCTTTATAAATCAATCGATTAAGCTGTTGTTAACAAATTTGTGTCCGTTCTTGATGTCCTTTGCTTTCTAAGCTTTTCTTACATAATTGAGTAGTGCCATACGGCTCGGAGACTTCAATGCACGCACGGGGATAGAACAACCCATAAGATTTGGCTCCTTGACAGACGATGTGTTGTAGCTGCGCCTTACAAAAGGGGATCGGTCGTCGGCATCATATGACAGTTAGGTCATGCGCTATGGCAGGCAGTTGCTTCTGCTCTGCGAGATCTTTGACTTGGTAATTTGCAATGGAGTGGCACAGTGACCGGCCTCCCAAAAGTGCACTTGGAGGCAGGAGGATCTGAGGGGTGGACCCAGCATGGTGGACTATGTATTGGTAGCTGAGCAGGACATGCACGTGTGTCAAATACCTCTGGATGGGCATAGACAGTAGGGATGAAGAGGTCGACTCAGACTACCTGCCACTTTACAACTGGCCTTGCAGGCCATTCGAACTCCCTCATGTGGCAGTTCCTCGTATATGAACATGCAGAGGCTTGCGTCAAAATGCTCATCGATGACCTAGCCAGAGTTTTGCAGAATCCCACGCTAGAGCAATATAGGGGCCAGTTGATTGACGTGCTCGTGATGCTGTAGAAAGGTGCTTTAGGAGAAGCTATCCTCGACGGACCTCGGGGACCACAACCTTCCCACGTGACCAGTGGTTTGATGATGAGTGCAAGAAACTCAAATGTTGGCTCTGCCAGATTACAGATCCCACTCTATGTCGCATGCGACCAGAGTATCACGCTCTCCTCAAGGCTAACAAAGCCAGGTACATCGCGGGACATCAAGGGAAAATGTTCTACCTTCTGGATTGTTATCCCAGGACCTTCTAATGAAGGGTAATCAGAGAGCCAGTACAACCTGTAGGGAACATCACTTTCAAGCAATGGAGGCAATACTCACAGCAACTCTACAATAAGGTAATACATCAGTTTGATGCAAAAATCTGGAAGCTTCTTCATTCTTGGCTGTATACAGAAATATCTAACCGATTTGTGAGCAGTGGCGACTGAGCCGTTTAGGGTGATCCAGTACTTGGCTATGGCGTGCTATGGTGAAGATGACTGGGTTTCTTCTGGCTGGGTTGCTATGACTCAGCCAAGTCCGGCTATGGCTTTTGCAACTGAGTTTTGTGCAATGAAAAAAAGATCCATGCCCATTATATTCACATTGCACTAGAGTTTCTTCTGGCATCACCTATCCGATGTTCCTTTTTTGGAGTCGTTGCTTCACAAAGGGCCATGAACTAGAGTGGATGTTGAAGAACTTGAAGAAGCTCCAGGAAGCAGTAGATAGTTTCCCAGTTGGCATCATGACAGATTTTATGTTGGTTTTAAATTAAGCTTTTATGTGTTTTCATGTAATTTGGATGCTGAACCATGACAAGAATGTGGTTCAAGGTAGCTAATCTACATGCGGATTAATATTCTACTTATTCTTTTGCTGTTAGACTCATGTGCATGGCTTTGCTTTGCTACAGCTTCTGATTTCAGAACCATACTGGAAGCAATGTCAGAGTTGTGCAGAGTATGCACAAAATATATGCCACGATATCACAGGTCTGATAAAATTCTTTCTTTCTTTTTGCTTTCTTTAAGAATGGCCAGTCTCAGTTATGCGCAATTCTTATTTCCAGTTCAACATCTCTTACATTCTACTATATGCTCAAGCTAGCCTATAAATCCTTGGCTGCAGGGTAGTTATGGTGCCTCTGTTAAGATGCATGTCATTTGACAACCTCTTGCAACACTCTTTATTCTTAGTGCACCTCTTCTGGAGATTTAATCATTGCCTAAGCAATTGAATCAACTGGAGTAAATGCCACATCTAATATGTATGATTCCTCTATTTGCTTTATAAGTTTTTGCATTCCGTTTTCTTTCCTTTACAAAAGTTGTGGTGTACAAATTGTAGATGCAGATACTTGGCCTCTTATACTATCTATGTCTGCTATGGTATTTTTCAAGCTTATTTAGCATCAAGGTGGCAAATCTGGTCTAGGTAGACTCATGTTGGAGAATGCATGTATGTTTTCTAATTCATGCATTTTAGTTCTTTGTTTCATTCGTGTATTTAGAATTCATATAACATGATTTAGACTGCAAAGACCCCCTGAAACAAATTGGTCCTTTGGTGTATTAAGGATACTCAAGCTAGAGCCATCAGGGCATTTGCCAATGCTGGAGGTGTAATTTATGGCAGAGCTGGAACTTCAATATCACTCAGCTAACCTTGAAGGAATTGTTATCACATGTGATGAAGTTTCTACCCTTTCATTCGTGTATTTAGAATTCATATAACATGATTTAGACTGCAAAGACCTCCTGAAACAGATTTGTCCTTTGGTGTATTAAGGATACTCAAGCTAGAGCCATCAGGGCATTTGCCAATGCTGGAGGTGTAATTTATGGCAAAGCTGGAACTTCGATATCACTCTGCTAACATTGAAGGAATTGTTATCAGATGTGATGAAGTTTCTACAGTTGATAGCATGCCCCTATGATTCAGTTCATGCTATTTTTACTTTTTTCGGCCTTTGTTTATGTTTAAATTCCATCTGCTTATTGTAGCTCCTTGCTCAGGTGGTAGCCATGCTGTGAATGCCTTTTTCTTTTTCCAATATGGTTGCTGGCGTATTAGCCTGGCCTATTGTAAGTCTTAAGCTTCAAGATGAACGTTTTAAAGATCCTTCTGCTTTCATCTACCATATTTCTGAAACTCTTCCATATATGCTTGACCATGTGAATTACTTACAGTGGGCATGGATTAATTCAAAGCTGATGACCGTGATAAAAGAACATTGTCAAGATCTTGGGTAATGCGACCAAGTTGTATTCATAAGATTGGAATTTCAAGGGTCTTCAACTCTGCAGATGCCAGTAGGTAGTGAAACATTCTCATCACTAATTCTTTAAAGATTGACCATACATGTACAATGTGCCAATAACATTCTTTTTTTTGAAGAGGCCAATAGCATTTTTGCAACTCTCAGACTTGACAATATGCTGAATATGAAGGGCATCATGATCTGGGCCAAGCTTTTGTAGTAAGGCATAAATAAAAATCAAATGGAATTTTCAACAGAGGAATGACAGTTTTGAAGTATATTGATGGCGATGCTGTGGAGGATTTAAGACATGTTCTGCATTTTATTTTGTTGTTTTTAGTAGGCCAATAACATTTTTGTAATTCTCAGACTTGACAATATGCTGAGTATGAAGGACACGATGATCTGGGCCAAGCTTTTGTGGTAAGACGTAGATAAAAGCCAAATTGAATTCTCAACAGAATAGTGGCAATTTTGAAGTGAGATATATTTTCTTTCGCAATCATCTCTTAGTTTATTCTCTTTTCTTCTTCTAATACAATCTCTTGGCAGATTTTGGATATGACATTCGATGTTGCTTGCCATAGACAAAAGCTTGACTAGCTATGCAAAGCATATCTCTCTACATTGTTAAGCATTCCTTTAGTTGGGATAATTAATACTTTTTGAAATTAGTGTGTTTTCGAGTGATAAGATAAGATGTGGATGTGATACACGTAGAAAGACGGGGATGCAACAAAAAAGGGTATATAATTAAATTATTTTTGTTCTATGAAGCATATGTATTATTTTACAATGTCTAAATATGAAGCAAGTTTGATATACGGTTCTCAAATTCATTGGCAAGTAGGTACAAAAAAGCCTTACCCCAACAACACTCATGGACAAATACTCTGTGTACTGTGTACGAGTGCCCCCCTAGGGTGGGCACTTTACTAGTCCTGTTATAATTTTTTCCGTCCTTGCCCCCCTAGGGTGGGCACTTTATTAGTCCCCTGTTATAATTTTTTCCGTCCTTGAAGGATGGAATTCCGAATAAGGGAAAGTCCCTTCGGGCTTGATGGCTCAGGATAGTCTTACCCTGGTTTTGGGGATCCCGGAGGTAAAAAAACCGTCCTCCGGTATCACCGCCAGGGCTCGACGGAATCCGTTTCAGGACCCCCCGTTTCACCGTACTGACACACGTGAGGGGTCCTGCATAAATCTGGGCCGTCCGCCCGCGCGACACATCCGGGCCGTCCGCGGTGTTCCCCGCCTCCGGTATCACCGCCTGATCCCGCCCTCCGGGATCACCGACGCCTGATCCCACCCTCCGGGATCCCCATGCCCTGGCCGATAACCGCGCCCCGATATCAGCCCTGAGTGTGATCCCCTCCTCCGGGATCGCCATCGCGTGGCCGATATCGGCCACCCGATATACGCCACCTGATCCCGGCCTCCGGGATCACCACCATGGCCGACGTCGGCCGACATCGGGGACCCGGGAAGATGCTGCCCTCCGGGATCCCGGAAAGGACTCTGGCCGATAACCATGCCCCGATATCGGCCGTGGTGAATCCCTCCTCCGGGATCACCGATACCCCCCGGGCGTGATTACTTCCTCGGGATCGCGAGGAATCGACGGCAAGTGATCCCCCCTCTCGGGGATCGCCATGGCCGATATCGGATGCGATTATCGCCGGGCTTATTAGGCGTCGGGATCCCGAAAGTCCTTCTCGGTGAAAACCTCCTCCGGGATCACCACTGCCTTAACGAAAGCCGGGGGCCGTCCATGTGGTTCAATCGATGCCATTGGTTTGAATTAATGCGGCGGCCCCAGTCGTCGTAAACGCCATCCACTAATGGTGTAACGGAGAAGCGGGAAAACGCGCGATTATTCGTCACGGGCCCAATTGCGAGAAGTCGCCACGCGTGTGCGGTGGGGATTGGGAGGAAGGAGCACAGATGGTGCGATGGCTATGTCGAACTTCATGCGCCAAGAAACGATTGCCCTTTCCGGCCCGAACCGATTGGAAAGGGCCCGATTACGCCGAATCAGAGGGGCATGTCGCCTCTTGTTGCATCTGCTTAGAGTATTTAAAGGTAAGCGCCATGGACATATCCGTTGTTAAAGTCTATTTTAGTCTTATTCTAACCGGTTATGTTATTTTCTGAGATGGTGGAGGAGTCGATTAACTTCGAAATCAGCCTAAATACCTCCATTAACGAACTGGAATGGGGAAATGGAAGGAAACTTCGGCAGCCATTGCCCGATCGCCTCAAAGATATTGCTCAGATTGAATCCGACCAAGAGGTTCAATCCCAGAACAAGAAGAGATTAAGGGCGAAGCAAGAGCTAAGGGCGCTTCACCCGAGAAGAATACCCCCGGCCGCCAAGGGCGAGGCTTGGGTTGATGGCCAATGCCACGAAAAAGCGAGATGATCTAAAGAATGCTAAAAATGCGGATGGGGGATGAGGCCCGAAAAGTAATATTGAATGTTTTAACGTCAATCCAAGCGAGGAACCGACCATCGAAGAAGTTTTGAAGGACTACTGAGGTATGATCAGGTCGGTCGAAAATGGCGCTGTTGCAGTCGGTGGCTGCGGCAAATCCTCTGGCCGGGAAGATCGAATCGAGAATCATAGGTTCGGGGGTGCATCAATTATGGCAAAATTACGGGCTTCCGGATGCCCGAGGGGTCAAATCAGAAGAACAAGGCTGAGGTGAGGGTTAGAGATTATGGGAAGATAAGTGTGGAGAGATCTCTTGACCCCGACTTCAAATTTAGCCACAATCTGAGACGAAAACTTCAGAGGGCAAGGGCAGCAGCAGAGCGTATGGCAGATGAGCAAATCGCCCTCGGCCTTTTGGATGACACGGCCCGAGCCGAGTTTATAAACCTGCAGGTGCGGAGAAAGGAGGCCACAGAACTAGAAATGCAGGTAGAGCGGATAAGGGAAATCAAGGAAAGGATTAGGGGCAAGCATGGCAATTTGGATGAGAAGGATTTGTTTGGTGATTTGAGCTATGAACAGCACCAGTTGGACGAAGACGATGTGAGTGCGGAGTTTGAAGCTGCGCATACGCTTGATTTTAATTCACCTCCTTCCAAAACCCCAAATTCGAATAGCCCAAGTCTACAGGTGACCCCAAGGAAGCGGACTTTTGTGCAGGCCCGGAGGGATGCAGATCTGATGGCTCCAAACCATATTGTGCATGAAGAATCGAGGAGGAGGAGGAGGAGCCCGAAAATGCGGATGAATTGGCTCCCAGACCCGAGCAAGATAAAATTGTGGTATTTGTATATCTTTGGACCCCCACTTCTTTGAATCTCTAAAATTATATGAGAGGGATTAGAAAGGAGCTTTGGCGGTTTAGATTTTCTCTGGATTATCAATTGTGGTTCAAAGTCCTCTGCTTTGAAGGTGGGCAGCAAATCATCCGATGTTGAATTCCACATCTCGAGAGGCAGAGGCACGAAAATTTTCGACTATTCGGTGACCTCGGTATTGAAGATTCGAGAGATCGATGCCGCGGCGCCTAGGAGCCTATTTCTTGTATGTGTGTTGTCTTTGTTTTATTTCTTGCATGGTATGCTAAGTTGAGCTTTGGCGGGGTTCTTGCACACTCAATTCCTCACCAAAAATTTGTCATCATGTCTTCCTCCACCTGCCGCTTTTGGCCTGTTTCTAAATGGCACAAAACCGGGCCTGCGTGGTGCCCTACGGCGATTCGTCAAGCTAATTCGGGATCCCCTTTGGCAAGGCCGTGTGGAAAATCCGGTATATGCAGTTCTACTACATACCGGTCAATGCCAGGTAAATTGGGTTTGGGAAGTGGATTTTTTATTGCCTTTTTAGTTCCGGTTTGAATTGATGGCAGCTTGTCCTATCACGGTGGCTTTGGAGCCCTGTTCATTTTGGTGGCTGATCCTTTGGCATGCCAGAAATTGAAGAAGCCTTGCCCTTGCATATTGCACTTCGATTCCTTTGATCCCCTCCATGCTCCAACACGCGGGTTCATCACTTTGTGAGTGCAAAATTTGGTAACTATTCATTCATAGCCTATCTTCTAATGCCTTGAATTGCAGGTTTTTAAGTGATGTATTTAAGAGGTGGAGGCACGAGGCATCAGCATTGCATAATGCACCAGTAATCTTGATGGAAGCTCCACAACAGCACAACAACCAGGATTGTGGCATCTATGTTATTGGTTGTGTGTAGAAATTCATCAGAGAAATCTACATGAAGGAGACAGATGTGAGTTGTCCATGTCTTTTCTTTTGTCTTTCTTGATCAGCAAATTTATTTAGTGTCCATTTATAATCTACTGTACATGTGTACAGATGGTGATCCACCGGGACTGGTTTGCCAAAGAAGACATGGACAATTTGAGGTCAAGCTTCAAGGTGATCTTTGCTTGAGAAGTTAAGTGGATCGCCTAAAAGCGGGGAAAATCAACCTTCTACTTGCCCGAGGGTAGCAACCAATTCGATCGGCCCGTGACCCGTTTGATGATGAATGGTCCAGGATAGAAAAAAAGGTTGTTCCTTGTTCAACATGTAAACTTTTGGCTATGATTGTAAAATATGACAGTTTCTGAATAGTTAATTGATGTGGGAAATAGCTTTTGTTTTTTCTTATCGGGTTCCTCTGAAGCTGTCAATCTGCATCCCCTCAATTCATAACAGATGTCTGGGAATTTGAATACCTCTGGGATCCCCAAACTTGAATACCTCTGGGATCCCGAAGTTTGAACACCTCGGGATCCCCAGGGTGCCAAATATTAAAACAACCAATAGAAAAGACAAACCAATGGCAAGAAAAAATAAAAATAAGTCCGTCCGCGATCTGGTGATCCCGGAGGTGGGGATCACCAATGGTGATCCTGTGCTCCGGGATCCCCAGATCGCCAATGGTGATAAATCCCCCGTCAGGGATCACCGGATCATGAGGCAGGAATAAATTCGAATACCATGGAACCCTTGTACCTTAAAAAAAAATAATTCCGTCCGCCTTCTGGTGATCCCGGAGGTGGGGATAACCAATGGTGATCCCCACCTCCGGGATCACCAGATCGCGGACGGGAATAAATTCGAAAAATGGACCATTAAAAATTACCATTGTACCTTGGGGGAGAAATTAAAAAATAATCCCGTCCGCCTGCTGGTGATCCCGGAGGTGGGGATCACCACACGTGATCCCATCCTCCGGGATCACCAGCAGGGACGGGATTAAAATGATAACCTTAGAACCATTGTACCTTAGGGGGAAAAAAAAATTAAAAAATAATCCGTCCGCTCTTTGGTGATCCAGGAGGTGGGGATCACCGTGCGTGATCCCATCCTCCGGGATCACCAGCAGGCGGACGGGATTAAAATGATAACCTTAGAACCATTGTACCTTAGGGGGGGCAAAAATTAAAAAATAATCGGTCCGCTCTTTGGTGATCCGGAGGTGGGGATCACCACGCGTGATCCCATCCTCGGGATCACCAAAGCAAGGACGGGATTAAAATGATAACCTTAGAACCATTGTACCTTAGGGGAAAAAAAAATTAAAAATAATCCGTCCGCTTTCTTGGTGATCCGGAGGTGGGGATCACCACACGTGATCCCATCCTCCGGGATCACCAGCAGGCGGACGGGATTAAAATGATAACCTTAGAACCATTGTACCTTGGGGGAATTAAAAATAATCGAGTCCGCTTTGGTGATCCGGAGGTGGGGATCACCACACGTGATCCCATCCTCCGGGATCACCAGCAGGCGGACGGGATTAAAATGATAACCTTAGAACCATTGTACCTTGGGGGGAACATTTACCATTACATAACATTTACCATTTACCATTACCTTAGACCATTTAAACATTACATTTGAAAGATTGAGAAATAAAAGTCATGATCTGATTATGAGAGTCATGTTTCAGGTCCCGAAATTTGGGAATCATGGTGCCTTGCATGAAGCCTCCATCTGAAGTTCCTTCCAACTCTTCCTTGCTTTCTTCACCTTATGTTTTCCAAGTTCTATAACAGGCTTCAGCCGTGACAAGCTAGTACCACAATTCACCTCCAAGGTAAGTTCAGGTAGACTTGATATATTAGTGCTCGTGCCAACTATGTCATCCATCTTCTCAAGTCTAAAGTCGAGCTGCCTCATGAGAGAATCAGTTGCAACTAAAATGTTAGGATCTTTTTGAGCCCTAGACATCACTCTAGCAATTACCGCCTCCAAGGAGGCCTGAGTCTTGTTCAAGCCCACTTGACTGCTTGTTTGCAAGGGAGACTCTTCCCCTAGGCGTACTACCTCAAGCACCTCAGATCCCCCTGGTCTCCACAACTCTCTTTGCGGCCAGTATTGCTTCAGGTGGTCCATGCCCCCACCTATTGTCCCATATTGGGAACCCAACACCTGTAAGAGATCTTGATCCCTGTAATTGCCAAGCATTTGCATAACTTTCACCTGATGCTTACATAGATTACCCTTGGCTCCCCAAGGGCAATCACAACATGCCCAATTCTTGTGTGCTCCAGCAACAAAGTACGGGCCCTGTCCAAGAGTGCGTTCGGTTTGCACTTCAGCCTCGCCCTCCTCGAAGTTGGTAATTGTGACTTGTTCGTCGGCAATTCTCCGAGCGCCTCTAATTGCGCACTCTACTATTTGTTCCTGTGAGGTGTTCACTACAAATCCATGTTCCTTCATAGACCTAGAACATAGCTATATATCAATCAATTGCAAGGTAAATAGTGATATGTAAATGTTACCTCATATAAGCCATGTGTGTCTCCACATTGTTAGTGAGAATGTAGAGCAACCAGTCAATTCTCCTGCCTCGAAGTGCACGTTTACATATGCCTAGGCGCAACTTAAGGGCAGCATGCCATGCCTCTATGGCAGCATTGGTCTCTTGATTGGAGTGCATGTACATTCTTGTAGCCAATACCCATTCACAGATGTTCTTAGTCCACTCCTTACTCATGTAGGCCGACAATTTAGGGTATTGAGGATACTTCCTCACCAACTCTTCCAATCTCTTGATAGCCTCTTTCCTACTTGACTTCCCTGTACTCTCGACCATACTCATTGTCCCCTACAGGGACCCTGCCTTCTTGTACATTATATTCCCTAGCTCCTTGAACATTTCATTTCTATGCACCTTACTCCTTACATTTTTGCTTAGCCACTTAATCCAGGCTCTTCTCAAATGCCAAATGCATATTTGCACAGGCACGTTTGGGAATACCTACAAGTGTTAGTGTTAGAAAGTATGCAAGAAATTATAACTTGGGGGAAAATTGCAAGGCATCACTTGCATTTTTTACCGCCTTGATTTCAGCATCAGCATCGTCAGTTATGATGCAAGAAGGGTGCCAGTCCGGATCATCCTGGCATAATGAATCCTTTAGTGCTTTCAACCACTTAGTTATAGCCCTACTTTTTTGAGAATTGGTTATGACATATGCCAATGGCATGCCATTGCAATGGTCATCGAAGGCAATGAGTGTAAAAAGATAGTACCTGCATAATTGAAACCAATAGCTGTCATTGCATCTTGAATTTTAAACCAATAGATGTCATTGCATGATTGAAACTAACTGCTATAGCCATTTTAAATGGACTATGAATCCGGATCTAGAATGGAAATGAACTCTTAGAGTGTACCTCTTGTCATTAGTTTTGAAGGTTGCATCCATGCAAATGGCCCTATTCTTTCCAAACTTCAGCATTGCCTCTCTTTGGATTGGAGTCATCACTCCCAATTGGAACGTGTCACCATGTTCATACAAGAACACGGACTCTAGATGTTGTTGCACCCACATGTTGATGCTAGTGGGAAGGTCTTCATGTAGCTTCCAAGTGTTTCTAACAACACTCTTCTCAATGTTGTAAACATCCCGGATCTTCATCATGTCATCCCTACACAAACTATCCTTGCCATGCACATCTACTTTAAATCTCCACCTCTCCTCGTGCATGTTCATAACACTTCGTGGGGTGTGCCAATGCACGAGCTTTTCTCTAACCCATTCCCTCAATTCCTGTGAGATCCACGGTGCTAGCTTGAATCTGATACCTTTCTCTACGTCAACAAATTTACCATGGCAAGGCTCACCTTGGAGATTTCTATGCTCAAACCCATAATAAGTAACTTGAGAGCATTCTGGGAGAAGGTAGAGTTGCCTGATGGTAAAATGGCATTGGCAGCCCCCACGCACACTCTCACCCCTCTCAACTCTTTTCTGCGTGTGCGGGTTGGCGTGGTCCATCAGCAACCACGTGAGTGTTCAAAGTCTTGTCACGGGGACCATATGTGCACCAAGTACCTATTTTGAGTGTTCAAAATTAGTGCATGAAAGTAGTGCATGTACATCTAAGAATTAAATATACTTACCTTTCTGATGTTTTCTACTACGTAAACAACAACAACAACAACAACGAGGAAACTAGAGGATAGGGTTTTTAAATACATACCTTTTCATAGTCAAATAAGAATCCCTGGTTGGCCTCTTTAGCACCCTCTGGGATTGGAACTCCTTAAGTAGAAGGCGCGGTGCCACACAATTACTTTGTTCTCCAAGAATGAAGTCTTCAACCCGGTTTGTTGGGAGGTAGCAGGTCCACACAAGCATTTCTCCACCTCCCCGCATGAAGGAACTTGGTGCTCTTCGGAAACCGGTGTATGTTCTTCGTGGTCGAAAATGCCATTAGGGGTGACTCCACATGTATTTCAAAGACGCTTGGTATTTGGGAATGGGCGAAAGGGAGCTCGGATATCGTTTCTTACCTCCTAAAAATAATCTAAAGCGGATAAATTGCGTGCTATCTTCTCCTCCGACCCCCAAACGTCCATAGCTGCAAGGGGCGCTTCAACATCCGTCATGCATATGCATATGCAGCCAGGCAGAGAAATCCTCGGAAGACAAATGTGGGATCCGGAGGGTGGTTTCGACGTCCCGTGTGTCCGTCGGGATGGTTGGTCCGCATGGGCCGACATGTTCAAAACCGCCGCGACGATCATTCCATCGCCCACGGGCCACCGGGCCGATTTTTATGCAAATCGCACGCGGGGATCCTGAGGAAGGAATCACGACCGGAGGTGGTGATCCCGAGAGGCGGGATAACGAGGCGGATATCGGATTGCCGATATCGCCCCATGGTGATCCCGAGGCGGATAACGCCGGGCCGATATCGGTCCGATATCGCCTTGGGTGGGTGATCCCGAGGGAGGAATCACGATCGGTAGGTCGGCGGATCCCCGAGGCCGGATTTCCACGTTCCTCGATGTCGGCCGACGCCGGCCATGGTGGTGATCCCGAGGCCGGATCGTGTGGCGATATCGGGTGGCCGATATCGCCACGCGATGGCGATCCCCGAGAGGGGATCACACCTGTATCGAGCATCGGCGCTGTTATTATTGGCCAGGCATGGGGATCCCCGGAGGGCTGGATCAGCGTCGGTGATCGAGGGGGATCGTTGGTGATAATGGAGCGGGGAACACCACCGGACGGCCCGGATGTGTCGTGGGATGACGGACGGCCAGATTTACGCAGACCCCTCACGTGTGTCAAGACGGTGAAACGGGGGTCCTCAAACGGATTCCGTCGAGCCCGGGCGGTGATATCGAGGAGGGCGGTTTTACCTCCGGATCCCCGAAACCGAGGTAAGACTATCCCGGCCGGGCTTGATTCGGGAGGGGAAACCTCGCCGACCCGCAGAGGGGTAAAAAATTGGCAGAACGGCGAGTAAAATATGGTTTGGGATAGTCTTACCCTGGTTTGGGGGATCCCGGAGGGAAATGGGATCCCCTCCTCCGGGATCCCCACGCGAGATCCCCTCCTCCGGGATCCCACAGTTAATCAGGCGATTAACGCCTTCATCAAGCAGCTTTTGCCGCTTTTTTGCCGGATTGGAGCGAGGCGGCAGGCGGCGCTCGCCCCTTCCTCCTCCGCGATCTACGATCCCCTTGCCCTCCGGATTCAGGCCGCCTACTGGCCCGATCCCATGCGATTCGGTCTTGGGATCGAGGGAGAAAATCCCACAACAAATTTGCCCCAAAAATCCCTATAAGGGCCAAGATTTTTTGATAAAGAAGCGATAACGGGGATCCCGTCCTCCGGGATCACACCTCTTGGGGATCCCGTCCTCCGGTATCACCCCTCCGGGATCCCCGAAACCAGGGTAAGGATATCCCGCGCCGTAAAATATCTGCACGATTTTCAGAGAGAGAATCAACGATACGTGTCGCGATACGATCGGACGGAACGACTGGATTGGTTTCAGCCGTCTTTTCCGAAAGCTAATCCGGCAGGGCGTGGTGGTCTTTGATATACTTCTGCGATGGATTCGCGGCAGCCGGATTTGAGCGACGTAGCATTGCCTGATGCCTACGAGGTGTTCAGCACTCCTTACACTAGCGAGGATATTCCTAGAGGTGAGTTTTTCTACTTCTGCTCGTAAATTCGTTTTTTTCCTCGCTCTATCTCGAGTTTCTGTTCTGTTTTTTCTTTCAAAACCAGAGCTTAAAGGTTTTCCCTTAACCTTTGGAGCCTCTCTAACTTAGCAGCAAAGCTAGCAGACCCATCTGCTGCATCGCAAGGAATGATCCGCCATAGCTGCCATCGGTGCTTCTTGGCTGACCCCTAAGTTAAAATGTTCCCAAAATAGTTTGAGCGTTTTTCCTGAAAAACTGAACCACCAACATTCTTGTTTTTAGCCTCGACCAAAAATGAGCTTAAGGCTTAAGGCCATGGAAGAATAGATTCGTGTTTCTATCCTTTTCGAAACTTTGAGAAACCAACATGATCGATACGTCAGATTCCTTAAGTAGATACGCCAAAAAAAAAAAGCAAAAAGAAAAGGTTAGTTCTAAAAAAGACAAGCCTTAAACAGCATTCGTCCCTCTATTTCATCTCCGAATACATGCAGAGGAGTGACCGAATTTAATTTCTGTTGCATGAATCAAGTGAAGAGTGGCACAAATCCAGATGAAATTGATATCTTCAAGCTCAAGGAAGGGACTCCAATTTTGGAACCAGCGCATCAAGATCTGTATCTTCAATTCTTGAATGAGAGTGCACATTCTATGATAACAAGAGCTAGAGGAAGACGAACATCTGATTCTAGATTTTGCAATTGAGAATGACAACAATAACATTGCTGGGATAGAATAGAATAGAGTTTTTTGCAGAGTTGGATGGAGATGGGGACAATGAAGAAGAGTATGGATCAGATGATTAAGGAGGGGACACAAAAGTCTTAGAAGAGTAAACGATTTTCAGATTTGTACTTTGGAGTGAGTCAGACTTTGGATCCTTTCATGAATGTATGAGTTTCAGCCAAAGCATTCAATTGTCATGAATTGTAAAATTACGTTTCTTAAACAGTGACATTTCTTAAAAAAATAAGAAACTGATAGAATCTGGTTTCTGGAAGTATAGTTTCTGATCACGTTTCTTAAAAGTGTGCAACCATGCTTAAGGCTAAGGCTTGAGGTGTTTAATTCTAAATTTGCATATGGGGACCTACACAGGTGTTAGGGCAAAACGAAGCATTGCTAGGGGCATGTTGGTGGAGGTAGCTCATTGCATTCGAATACCTAAGCACGAGTATGAGCATCATCTCAGGTAACGTAACGTGACATCTTATTGATGGAGGGCAACCTCATATCCTATTGTGAGGGAGATTATACGGGTACAGACATTTGTAGTCATACATCTGTGTACATTACATTGCAGATACAGCGTTCTAGAGCATTACCTCTATGTTGGCAAAGATGGTGGAATGTTGTTGGCAATGGGGGTGGGATCACTCTTCAACCACAGCCAACATCCCAACCTCAGTTATACTATAGACCACGACCATCTAGTTATTAGGTATCGCGCATCACGAGACATTGTAGCTAATGAGGAACTCACAATTAATTATGGCAGCAGTAGCAAGCTATGGTTTGAGGATAAAAGCGTGGATTCTTCAGTGAGCAGTAGGATCAGCATGCTGCATGAGTACTTAGATGATGAAACTAGATTTCTCAGAGGCTTTCAACTTGATAATGACAATCTGTAATGTGCATGGTTAGTGAGTAAGTTATTTTTTCTTCCTTTTTAGCAGGCTTGCCTAACCCCTCTTATAACATTTCTTGGATTTCTAGCCTATCCACGTGTCATGACACCTCAGCCAAAATTATTCTCTACCCTTGGATTTTCTATTTTCACATCGTGTAGTTGAGGATTAGAAAGTCTCCAGGAGACTACATTCTTCTTCTCTCTTTCAATATGTTATTCCGAACATTAATCGAGCATGCATCCCAAGTATCCTTCTTTCCATGCCTGATCCATTTCCAACTTTGGCATCTCCATATAGGTTCCCTTTTGCCTCCTTTAGAAGCACCTTTCGTATCAATCTGTTCATTTCACCATGGATGTCTTGCAAGGAGCGAATGGTTTTGCCATTTCCATTACCCATTTCTCTTCCTATTTGGCACTTGAATTTTCTTATGTTCCAGCATTGTCTTGGCTTTGTACGATTCAAGGTGGTGGAGAACCACGAGGATGGCTGTTTCTATTTGCCATTATACATGTTCCTGTCTCGAAATGAAGCTTCTCGATCATGCCAGTTGACAGATTACATGCTATGATCATTTATCAGACATGGACCGTGGGAGATGTTGGAGTTGGAAACAAACATGTAAGCCCCAAGGATCAGAGAATAGAGTCATATCGTGGCCTATACCTATTAACTGTCCACCGAAGAACATGATGATAGTCATGATAAATCATGGAGCAGTACATCCATCACAATACACAATCAACTGAGTGCATGAATGGAAATGAATTGGTGTCAATTGGAAAGCAACTATTTGAGCTTGCACTGAGGCAGTCAGACCTTATGGGAATGCTTCAGGTGAGTCTTTGTTCTGCCATAGAAAACTAAACAGTAGGGTGCTTGGTTTATTGAATCTTGTATTATGTGAATCATGTTATGTTGTATCTTTGTCTAAATTCAATGTAGGATATTCTACAAATACAATAGTTAACTCGAACCAATGTACCAGTATCCTGATCTTTTACAACAGAGAATCCATTTGCAAAATGAATTTGATAGTGCTTCAGCAAGGACTATCATTCTTTTTTCCTTCCAATCTGCCAATCTTAGAATATTATGATGGTACGTGGGCAATTAGATTGGAACTGTCTGCAGATATATACTGTCCTGCTTGCAGATGGGATGAAATGTCAAATTTTGTTTTGCAACAAAATAATGTTGTTCCATTGGCTTGAAGCTTGAGGAGAGACACTTGTTAAACACCAATATATCAATCTATGGAATAGTTCAAGATTTGGCATTAATGATTTACTCATACATCATGATTATGCTACTGCTTTGGTACTGATTAAGCTTGTTTTTTTACTAGTTCCTTTTTTTTTTAAACCATTGATACTATTAGGTGACTATCCATTATGATTTGACAATGGATACAATGGATATATAGGAACATAAAGTTGAGCATTGACATCATAACCCATGTTAGGTGTGACATTAGGTGACTATCCACAATATGACTTGATGATAATGGACACAAATCGAGATATAGGAATATAGAATTGGGCAATGATGTATTGACATCTATATTTGTAGGATGACTTGAACTAGAGATTTGTCGAATTTGGGGTAAATCCATGACTTAGCATTTTGAAACATTGTGCACCTCCCCAATTTAGATTCATATTGACCATTAAAATTAAGTCTTTTGCATGCATGTTTGTGCATGTAGACATTTGGCATTAGCAAGCAAAAGGTTTTGCATGCAAAGTCAACTAATGAAGGCATCTCCTCTAAGATGCTCATGCATAAAGCTATATCACGTCATTTGGCATCTAACAAAGGTAAAAGGTTTTTTTCCAAAGGTTTGCAAGAATGATTAAAAAGGTTTTTTTATCAAAGGGCCAAAACATTGAAATGCATTTTTCTTTGAAGTTGCCACGCCCACCTGAGAGTAGCTCTGCTGCTGCATCTAGGTGTAGTTTTCCACAGAAGCAGTTTTGTTGAGGTGCCATCTGAGCCCTTAGAAATTCGTCAAGATAATAAGATGCATCTTCTTGCAGATGTATGTGATGCCAATGGTCATGCTCTTAGGAAGAGAGGCAGGCCTAGGAAGGACGTTGCTTTGAAAATTCGAGAGCAGGATGAGAAGGCGGAGAAGAGGAGGCAGAGGCAGAGGGAGAAGGAGGAATTAAAGCAGAGAAAAGAAAAGGAGAGGGCAGAGAAGAGGGAGGGAGGAAAGGAGAGAGGCAGATTTAGTGAAAAGGGGGAAGCTTGCAGGCCAGAAGACTGAGACTAGACTGCTGAGAAGTCTACTGTGATTGATAGTGTCACAATTAGCATTGGGGGAGCTGATATATGGGAGGATCTGTATGTGAGGACGTATCAGTTTCTTGAGGGTGAGTGCTTGGCTGGCATGGTGTCTATTGAGCGTGGATCTGAATTGGACCATTTGCACCTGCAATGTGTCTTCAGGATGCCTATCACCACCCCTACAGCTGTGAATATTCACCTCAAACATGCCCTGAACTGGGTGGATCACAGGCCGCCTGGAGGTGTGATTCTTTGCAAAGCTCTTAAAGACACCCGTCTGCACTGCTTTGAAGGCATGCTAGGTTACTGCCTTAAAGTTATAGACAAGATGCACTTCAAGAACCACATGAAAGCAGTTACTCAGTTACTCCTGAGCAGTTGGAACGAGGCAAGAACCTTTATGCTCTTTACGGGGCGGGGGAGATAAAGAATTGTGTGGTTCTGGACAATCGAAATATTCTTGCTCGTGCACGGCATTTCGTACTTTATCATGGCAGGAAGCAGAAAACTGCTAGCTTATGCTACATGCTTGCTAGAATGCTCCGGAAGCGCTTGGGTGCTCCCATTTAATAGCAACAAAATCAATTATGAGAGAGTTGAAGCGACGTGACGTCTTGCATTGGATACAATGCATGCGTCCATCAAGGACATGAGGTGTGTTATTTATGGTCTACCATCTGGCGAAGATCCGATTGAGAAAGTTGGGAAGAGGCGAAGACGATTCTGGGATGATGCAATAGCATCAGGAAATTAAAAAAGCGGATGCGATGTTGGAACGAGGAAGAAGGCGTGAAGCGATGGGGATGAAGAGGTGAACATGGGGTTTATGGATGGTGAAGAGTGCTTTGAGGAGACCCCAGCTTTCCAGCCTCCTGAAAATCACGAGTTGATCCCGTTCCAAGACTACATCCCCCTGGATATAGTTAATGGAACGTTAGCTATCTCTTAGTGAGCAATTCAGTTGCATTCTTTGAGCAAACAAACAGAGTGACTGATGCATTCTTGATTGTTATGTTTTCTAGGTGCAGTTGATGGCGAGCAGGAGCAAGAGACCCCTACAGCCCCGCTGTTCACTCCATTCATAGTACTTGATCCGGAGTTTGATAGTGACAGTGGGGTGGCAGGTAGAGTGGTTGTTCCTGCTGGTCCGTTCTTTGATGTGGAGTGGATGAAGACGAACACATGGAGAATTGTTCATAACTTGAATGTAAATCTTATTGATATTGTTGACATCTTAGAAGAGGCGCTTACTGCAATGGATGATCCAGCAGGTTATGTTACTGTGAGGGAGCGTCGGATCTTTAGAGGAGAGGGGAACCATGTTCGTGCAATGCTCCTTTCCAAGTTTCGGCAGCTTGAGCAGCTTGTTAGAGCTCACCCAGGGACCATGCGTGCATGAGGAGAGCTTCCTTGCATTGCATGTTCTATATTCTATTATGTATTATGTGGCTTCATATGTTGAATGTAAACTTTTTCCAATGTAAACTGCTGTAAACTGTTGTATATAAAAAATGGAACGTTGTTTTTGGCTGATGACAAGTGTAGAGTTCTCATTTTTTGTATTTTTTTTATGAAGCCATTAGAGTTATGAAGCCATAAAAATCAAATCTAACCCTAACTCTAACTCTAATTCTAACTCTAATGGCTTCATAAAGAAAAAATACAAAAAATGAGGGCCCTATACTTGTCACCAGCCAAAAATAACATTCCATTTTTTATATACAACAATAGTTTACATTCAACATTACATTATTACTGTCAATTTAAATTCAACATTATTACTGTCATATATGTCACATATGAAGCCACATAATACATAACAGAACATAGAACAAGCGATGCAAGGAAGCTCTCCTCATGCGCGCATGGTCCCTGGGTGAGCTCTAGCAAGCTGCTCAAGCTGCTGAAGCTTGGAAAGGAGCATTGCACGAACATGGTTCACCTCTCCTCTAAAGATCCGACGCTCTCTCATGGTAACATTCACTACTGGATCATCCATTGCGGTAAGCGCCTCTTCCAAGATGTTCAACAACATCAATACGATTTACGTTCAAGTTGTGAACAATTCTCCATGTGTGCGTCTTTATCCACTCCACATCAAAGAACGGACCAGCAGGAACAACCACTCTACCTGCCACCCCACCGTCACTATCAGACTCCGGATCAAGTGCTATGAATGGAGTGAACGACGGGGCTGTAGGGGTCTCTTGCTCCTGCTTGCCATCAACTGCACCTACAAAACATAACAATCAAGAATGTATCAGTCACTCTGTTTGTTTGCTCAAAGAATGCAACTGAATTGCTCACTAAGAGATAGTTAACGTTCCATCAACTACATCAAAGGGGATGTAGTCTTGGGGAACGGGATCAACTCGTGATTTTTAAGAGGCTGAAAATCGGGGTCTCCTCAAAGCACTCTTCACCATCCATAAACCTCATGTTCACCTCTTCATCCCCATCGTCTATAGCCTCTTCCTCGTCCAACATCGCATCCAGTTTGTGTAATTCCTTGGATGCTATTGCATCATCCTAGAATCGTCTTCGCCTCTTCCCAACTTTCTCAATCGGATCTTCGCCAGGTGGCAGACCATAAATAACACACCTCATGTCCTTGATGGACGCATGCATTGGATCCAATGCAAAATGCCACGTCGCTTCAACTTTCTCATAACTGATTTTGTTGCTATTAAATGGGAGCATCCAAGCGCTGGAAAGCACAAAGCGTGCTTTCTAGAGCATTCTAGCAAGCGTGTAGCATAGGCTAGCAGTTTTCTGCTTCCTGCCATGATAAAGTACGAAATGTCGTGCACGAGCAAGAATATTTCGATTGTTCAGAACCACACAATTCTTTATCTCCCCTGCCCCGTAAAGAGCATAAAGGTTCTCCTTCAAAGCAGTGCAGGTGTGTGTCTTTAAGAGCTTTGCAAAGAATCACACCTCCAGGCGGCCTGTGATCCACCCAGTTCAGGGCATGTTGAGGCGAATATTCACAGCTGTAGGGGTGGTGATAGGCATCCTGAAGACACATTGCAGGTACAAATGGTCCAATTCAGATCCACACTCAATAGAACCATATTAGCCAAGCACTCACCCTCAAGAAACTGACACGTCCTCACATACAGCTCCCCCAATACTAGTTGTGACACTGAGATCAATCACAGTGGACTTCTTAGCAGTCTTAGTCTTCTGGCCTGCAGGTTTCCCCCTTTTCACTAAATCTGCCTCTCTCCTTTCCTCCCTCTCACGTTTTTCTGCCCTCTCCTTTTCTCTTCTCTGATTTAATTCCTCCTTCTCCCTCTGCCTCTGCCTCCTCTTCTGCGCCTTCTCATCCTGCTCTCGAATTTTCAAAGCAACGTCCTTCCTAGACCTGTCTCTCTTCCTAGGAGCATGACCACTAGCATCACATACATCTACAAGAAGATGCAACCTATTATCCTGACGAATTTCTAAGGGCTCAGATGGCACCTCAACAAAGCTGCTTCTGTGGGAAACTTTATCGCACTCTGACACACCTAGATGCAGCAGCAGAGCTACTCTCAGGCGAGCGTTCTTCCTCGTCTAAACAAAAACCTGATGCAAGCATCCTAGTAAACTAGGCCGGGTTGATGAGGCGCTCTCTGCCATTGCTGCCCTCCTATTCTAGAAGTAGAAGCACCCACCTGCAAATTCGAACTTTCCATCCCGCGGGACCAAATCCGAAAACCATCTGCAGATCCGTTGCAGATCTCCAGGCATTGGCCGACCACACAGTGGCCATGCCTCTGTCGCCTAAGAACTAGGCCCTTACCAACTGTAGGGCTAGGGAAAAACCAGAACAGAGAGATTGCAAAAAATCGACGGCCACGTCCCTTTTTGGAATTCCACAATAAAACCAGACATCCAAAAACAATTGCACAACTCTAATCGCCATTAGGAAGCATTCATTACATTGAAATACATTCTTTCTTGGATTGATGTTATAGATGTATTCTTATGCAAACTTTGTGGCAAAAAAGACAAAGGAAAAGAAAGACTAAATATTCGTTAGGTTAGAGCTAACCATGAAGGGCTAGCCAAAAATGGCTGCGCCATATGGCAGAGTGTCTCCAGGGTTGTACAATTATGCTGATTGGCTGCTTACAACGATATTCCCTACACTGGCCTCTTGTTCAAGGTTAGTAGAGCTATACTAGGTTTCCAGAATGGAGTAAATTCCAAGATTTCTCCAAATCATACAAGCGTGTAGAAAGATTTCAAGGACACAGGGTCGCAATCTGCGTACTATAAGAATTGATTATACTTGGAATAAGAAATCTTTCCAGTCTTATAGCTAAAAGGCAAGGTGGATGAGCAACATTTCGAATATGATACAGATGGATTGTTTTACAGTTCAGGAGATGATTGAGAGGCGTTCAACAATGAAATGTTAGATTTGGAATTTGGCCTAGTGTGCTATCTCCGTGTGCTATCTCCATTGATTTACAAATAGTAAGAGAGTGAGAGGATTGTAAAATGAATCTTGGTGGATAAAAGCTCTTCTTGAGCAAGAATGCTACTACTGATGGCTCTAAGAAGGTTGTTGGTGCAAGAAGCAGTACATGAATAAAGCACAAGCTGAGGAGTCCTCTGCTTTAACCGTTTCAAGGACACAAGCTGCTGATGCAAATCGTTTTGACCATGAACAGGTAGCACATGGGGTAAAATGAATGTGGAATATGCACCGATATATTAGGTATTCAAGAATGGGATGGAGTAAGCATAATTGCATATAATTGCATGTATTTTAAGAAATTGCAGATGTGGTGTGGACTTTAAGCTTAAATGTAGAATAATGGATATCTGTTAGAAATTAAGTTCTTAAACATCTCCTTGCTTTCTTCTATGGATACTAACTCATGGCAAAATGATACTAAGGGTGAAGGGCTATAAGCCGTGAAAACCCAACGTAACTTTTGGCCCTTCATGTTTTACCATTAATATGCTAATTCATGATTGATTGGCTGCAGGTATGTGGTTTTCACCTCCCTTTGTCTTCTATTTGCTAGTTTGTATATGCTCTATGGAGAAAGACTTTGGAGTAGAAGATTTTCTCTGAAATATATGCAGCAGCGGAATCCTTATGATACAATGAAAAAAAAGTGATGGCAATGTTTTGCGCACCCCTGTTTTCATGGATAAATCAAGATATGAAAAATGTGTTTTTCTATACGCAAATAGGGAAACAAATGGAACAAAACGACAAAGATTTGGAGGTTGACAATAAAAATTCAAAGGTACATGCAATTAAAAATACCGTTGGCTATCTGCTTGTGAAATTTAAATTATGAGAAAATACTGGAGAGAGATCAGCTCCAATAGTTGCAGTAATCTATGATATCTATACGTTCTGCTTGACATTTTAAAGCAGTAAAAACAAGATATCTGGTATAAAAGAATCTTTGATTTGGAATGTTACAAGGTGTATCATTTATCTAATTTAATTTGCAATAAGATAAACCATTGTGGGAAAAAGAAATAGAAGTGAGGCTGTGTAGATGTGAACATGCAGGTCCAAACTGTTTAGTTAAATATGGCATAGAATGACGTTACATCCAAAAATAATCAAACATGAAAATATTGTCTCTTGGTGACCAGAATGAGTTAATAGAAGCACGTAGCAGATATGGAAAAGACAGCCTCAAAGCTTTTGTTAGAGAAGTTAAGAATAGTTTTGATTTTCTACATAAAGTTGCATGGCAAATGCTAGAAAGGGCAAATTATGTGTACCCCATGTTCTGGAAATGATGATGGATTTGATGGTGCAGTGAGAGTTTTGCTAATTTATGACATGAAATACGTTAAGGAGTCATAGAAGTTAAAAGACAAGATTCACAGGCAAAAAATGCTAATGGAACAGATATGTTGTTTTATCTTGTTGTGGTCTATAAATGATGGAACATGATCCTTTAGACAGCAGGTACCATTCTCGTCATTGCATGATGGGTGATGGATTTGATAATACAATTTAGGGATTGACCGAAGTTGATGTATGGGCTAGCTGGTTGGACCAGGCTAGGTCTACCCCCCTTCCTTTTTTTGCTTGCATGCTCTATCTATATTATCCTTTTTTTTTTGGACTTTATACGGCCACACATGCACTAGTTAGAGCCTCAAAGAGAGATGGGAAAAAAGGAAGACATGCATCTAGACGATTCCAAACACAGTTCCTTATAGATTATGGTAAGTTAGTGCTGAAATTTCCATATGGAACAGGAGGAATTTCCATATAAAATACAAGATGGTAAGGCGGCGGCGTTGCCGCCGCTATACTTCGACGGGTTTTTTGTAGTAGCCCAAATAGATCAACGGGTGGAACTTGGGATTAGAATGTTGCTAGTTATATGTTGAAGAAAATGATAAGGTGCCCTGACGGATTGGTTTTAGCTCAATACTCCTTCCTTAGTCAGAAGGAATTTCTAACATTTGCGTGAAATCTTGGAATAGTTTTTACAAATATGATGTATTCTAATGCTCTTGCCTTAACTAACAATTTTACTTGACTTAACAACTACTACTCTTTACACAACACGTGTTATCTAAAACATAATCAGAATATCTAGTGCACTACCAAGCATTCCTATTATCAACATATCTATATGGCATTGATTTCACATCTCCCAATGCTCTTGCCAGAATCTTAAAGGAAGTTTGGTCTTATTGTCATATTTGTTGCAGATTAAGTCTGCAAGGTTTTATCTTTTGGTTACAGTGATATTAACGTCTTGCAAGATTGGTTCGGATTTGCTCGAACTATGTGAATTCAGGAAATGACGTCTTGCTATTAATCATCCGAGGACTTCATTAAATTGGCTTTTAGCAACACTGTAGAGAATACATGCATAGAAGAGGAAACCAAAACTATTTGCTTGAAAGCTGGTGCTGCTGCATGTATTAATCGGCATGAAAATGAAATTGAAATCTGTTGCAGACATTACAGACTGCTACAGTTTGGAATCTGTCGGCCACATCAGCCGTGTTTGTTGCCAGGCATTATACAAAATAAGGAATTGAGCTGAAGCTCGTCTAAGAAGTGTTAAATTCGTTCGTGTCCAAGGAAGCTAAGGTTTGTTCTTCCATTTGAAAGCTTCAGCAGAGAATCGAGAAATGCCACCGGCCATGCCCTGCCTTCTGCTGCGGGCTTCTTTCTCTTTTTTTTTTCTCTTCTTCCTCTGTTTTGGCCTTAGCGATCATATCACAGTGGCTCCATGTCCTTAATTCGTGACTGAGACCTCAGACAGATTCCACTTCTTAAATTGAGTACAAATTCTCTAACTTTGTGTATCTGTCAAATTTGTATATCCCTTAACCTTAGAAATCGATCAATATTTGGGCAAAAGTTCGGCAAATTCGACTGAAGATTTGACAAACTTCTACTAAATCTGCACTAAGTCATTTTCGGCATTGACTTCCTCTTCAATAAATACAATTTAGTTCCACTGACATATCTACAGTGCTATCTCGAATGAATTGCCAGGGGCTTTGATGAATTGTTAAAATGGGGAAGTTCTTTGAGACAACTAAATTTCTCAGGGATGGCTTAATTAGAATGATTTCTGGCCCAGAATATATATCTTTGAAGGCAAAACTAACAATCCGATTAAAGCAAGCCCCAAACTAGGATCGAGCGTCTGAGAAATGAGGCCGAGTATTATGCCAGGGGAAGCTCTGGCAGCTTTAAGATCTTCATCCGCTTGATTTAATCTTATAACGTTACCATAGCACAGTCTCCTGCTCCAGATGCAAATCCAAGGCTGCAAAATCCTTACCCCATCATGACGACCTTGATTTCGGAGACAATTATCTGCGAATTCCAGGCCAAGATTTCCCAAATCTAAATTGTTCAGAATCAATATTTCTCTAATTCGATTGCTCAATAGCAAGATTTTTGACTGGTGTTGCAAGCAGGTGCTCTCCACCGATGTTCTTATGCGCAAGTTTATGGAGAAAAGTTAAATGCAACTCTGCGAAAATAGAACTCTGCGTTTTTCTGCTGTTGGATGAATTCAGACAAATAAGAAAGCTATGCTTAGCCAATACAGAACTTCTCGGTTTTATTTTGCACCTAAGGCTCCAGCGAATTGCATAGCCAGAATTCGGGTGCTGCAAGAACAGACATGCCGACGCCAAAATGCCGACGTACATGCACAACCAGCAGTCAGGACTCAAAGCGGAGCTCCACACCTTGCCGCATAGTTGGGGCCGACCTAGGTCGGCCCTAAATTCCGAGCTGTTCCGACCTAGGTCGGAGTCGGACTAATCCGACCGTGGGTCGTTTGGGTCAAAATGACCAAAAAGTTTTTTTCCGCCCTTCTTGATTGTTGCATCCCGTGGGCGCCAAGAATGCCGAAACAGAGGATTTTGGAGCAAAATATTGCTGCCAAATCCATTCCTGAGAGTCTCAACTCTCTGTTTTAGTGCAAGGATGCCCAAACCTTTGCTGAATCGTCATCAGGTAAGCATTCTTCCATGATTTCTTTTATTTCTAAGCTGAATACAGTGCAAAAATATCTCTGCTGCTTGCAGGCCGCTCTTCTTTCTCATGCACATTCTTCAATCTTTCTTATGCCCTTTCTTATCCCCTGCTGCAGTGAGGATCAAAGTTTGCACCAGCTATCAAAGAAGCAGAGCCATGCAGAGCATCAACCAAGCTGCTCTCGACCAGCAGAGCATCCTCTCGAGCAGCAGAGCATCCTCTTGAACGTCCTTACTTGTAAGAGTTTCTGTAACTTTTCATGGTCACATCATGCTTCACGGGCCTCTCTTTGAAAATTTTTGCAAATCGTTTCAGTTCCTGTGTCTTTGTTGGATGAAGCTTAATATGTGTGGCATATACAGGAAGCAAAGCACCAAGGGAAGACCACCACAAAGTGGAACTATCTCATCTACAAGCGCAGGTGCTGGCTTCATCCCATCTCTGGTTGTAGTTTGCTGAAATAGGTATTTTGCATGCAATTGTGATAGCTCTTGCAGGTTATAAATTTTTCTTTCTTCTTCCTTGACAGACATTAAAGTTGCAAAAGATTGTGCATCTGGTTCAAACAAAATGAATTGAGAGAATGAGGTAAGCGGTGGAGATTTCATTCTCGCAGCATATGGCGGGGTTGATAGAATAGATAATTCATGCAAAGATATACCTTTTTAGTAGCTCGATTTAGATGCTTCTTTGTTTCTTCTAGATGCCCTCCAAAAAAAATGATGTTGTTTCTTCTTCTTTGTTGCAAAAGGATGAGGTGGTAGCGACAAATTGTATAGTTTTGTCTCATAGAGCACTGCAGCGGAGTGTTCATGAAGAAATAATTTTGTACATGGCATCATTAAAGCTATTATATGCTGAATAATCTACCCCCAACAGTAGTGATCCCCTATTCATTCATTGCTAGAAGTATTTGGCGCTACTTGTTGCTTGGATTTGGCAGCCGATCCATGGATTTTTTGCAAATTTTCTAGTCTAGTGATTAAAACTAACATTAAAATTATTCTAATCTAGGTTTTTATGCGAACAATATATTGACAATCAAGTGTTTTGCAGATATCTATTAATAGGCCTCATAAGTGAAATGCATTCTGCCCGTGAAAAATTATCTCCACAATACACAGGTACCCTGAGTATGCGAAATTATCTTCTATCATTTATTTAACAGTATAATAGCATAAGTATAATAGCATAATTCGACTGTTTTGAGGTTATTTGAAGTGTAATCTTGTCCATATTAATTATTTATTTAGAAATAATGATGTATTTTCTTATGCTTATCTATTATCTGCAGGAATAAAAGAACTTGAATTTTGGCAAAATAGGTCGGTAGGTCGGCGAAAAATTCCCACCTAGGTCGGCTTTCTCCCACCTAGGTCGGCAAGTCGGCTAGGTCGGTGGGTCGGCCCAGGAATGGCCCAACCCCTATTTACCTAAAGAAATCCTGGCCCTCCATCTCAATCTGACGTGGAATTAATTCCCTCATACACGTCACCTTCCCTTGCCACGTCACCAAAAAACACATACATAATTTTATATATGTTAGAGATAGAGATATTTCCTATGGTGGTTTTGTTCAGTTGGGAGCCCTGAGGAAGAAACTAGAGATGTTCGGTTTTAATTAAAGCTTTCACTATTAGATATGTTTGAGCTATATCAGATATACATGAAACGACGATGTCAGTCTCTCATTTCACCTTCCAACTCTGCTTCCCTTGCTTTCTTAAGCTTGGTTTTCATCATGTCATGCATTCTTAAGCTTGGCTATGCCTATCTTTACGAAGTTTTCTATGCTTTTTAGTAGTAACGTAGTTCTTTCACCTTTCCTTGTCATACCTTTCCTTCATACTTTGAACAGCAAAAGCTTATTCAAATCTATTGATACAAGGGATCACTTGCAACCTTCATATTAGAAGAGCTGTCAAATCCACACCATTTGCTTTCATGGATGATGTTGTGAAAGTGAAACAAAAAGAAGAGGAGAAGACGCTCTATTGAAGTTAGGTAAAACAGAGAACAAGCCTAGCTATATAGTAGGATGACATGGCATAGATGGGCCATGTCATATGTAGGTTAGGGTTACGGTTAGGGTTAGGTCAGTTTCTAACTGCAATGCCCCTCCTGAAATTGAACCCTAACACAAACAGAAAAATGGAGCACACTTAAGTGCCTAGCTGTAGCCTTAAGGCCTGCTTCATCTGCTTGAGTTTGACTCCAACCAGAGGCTTAGTCATCCCATCAGCCAGTTGTTTTCGTGTAGCACAATATTGTAGATTGATCATGGTGGTGTGAAGCTGCTCTCTCATGAAACATAGTTGAGTGTCCAAATGCTTTCTTAAGGGATGATACTTCTGGCCTTTTGTCAATGCTATAGCACCAGAGTTATCCATTAACAGTGTGGTCTCCATGATTGACACTCCTAAGTCTTGAAAGAGATTTAGCATCCATAAGAGTTCTTGAAATCAAGTGCATATAGCTTTCAATTTGGCTTCTGTTGTGGTGAGGCTAATAGTGGTTTGCTTTTTCGATGACCACATTAAGACTCTTTTCAAAAAATGCAACAAACCCTGTAGTAGACTTTTTGGTCTCATAATCTCTTGGCTGCCATCCAATGAGTCCTCTTTGGATGTTGCATGTACTTGCTGATCTGCCCAACTGCAAATACTGTGTCAGTTGCCTGGTTCATATGGAGCAGGAACGGGCTTGGAGTCTTCCATATGAAATCTGGTCAAGACTTCCTTAATGTATTTGGTTTGAATGAGCATGATAGAGGTATCTTTTTGCCATACCTCAACTCCTAGACAGTAGTGCAACATTTCTAGGTCTATGATCTCAAATGACTTGTTGAGTTGTGCTTTCAAATCTGAAATAAGGTGAGCTGCATCCCTTGTTATGACCGAATCATCCACATATAGAACAAGAATGCACATCTTGTCATGATCTTGCTTATAATAAGGACTAGGATCTGCCCTAGATCTTTTGAAGCTTAAGTTCAGTAAGGATCCATTGATTTTCTTATGCCAGCACTGTGGTGCTTGTTTTAGCCCATACAAACTCTTATGGAGTCGATAATCAAGTGTTTGTTCGCCTGCTTTGATAAAGACTTGTGGCTGTTCCATAAAATAGTTTCCTACGGATCACTATTGAGGAAGGCACTTTTAAAATCTAGCTGATAAATGGGCCATCCTTTGCCAGCAGCTAAAGCAATAACAACTCTGATAGTTGGCATTCTTGACACAAGAGCAAAGACATCGGTATAGTCAATTCCAAATTCTTGGGCATATTCCGTAGCCACAAGTCTAGCCTTATGCTTGGCTATGGTTCCGTTAGACTTGTATTTTGTGACGTTCCAGCATAACATAAGGTCCGAATACGTATATTATACTGCCACGTTACATGTACATGTCACCATGACAAGTACTTGTGAGCCGTAAAGAGTTGCGCCTTGGGGGAAACCTCGTATGTTGCACATGTATATTAAATATATGCAATTAAACCCCCTTGCCAAGTGGCAAAGCCCCATTTGATCCCTTCTAACCTAACCCTAAAAGTTCATGTATAAGGAACAAAAAGAGAAACCCTAAACATTTTCCATTTTCGCATTTTGGCTTCCCTGAGCCATTTCGGCCAAGCCAAGCTGCTATTCCACATTGCAAGGTGCCGCCAAGCCGCCTTTGCACAACAGTTCTCTCAGGAGCAGCTGCCTTCAGTAAGAACGAAGGCATGGGCACGATTTGGGGAGCTGGAGCAAGCCAAGGATCAGGTAACCTGCGATTCCATTGTGCAAAGCCGACTCTTAGCCTTGCAATGAGCTAGGATAGTATGTTAGATCAGTCTTAGCAGCCTTGTAGATCCTAAGATCACCAGCCGTAACGAAGGAACCTAACCATGTATGTTTAGGTAAGATAGATTAGATCTATTCAGTGTTTTAGTTCTTTGATGATGATGTTGTTCCATTCTATGCCTCCTGTGTATGTGGGAAGGGGGGTAGAGACCCTAAAACCTTCAGTAGCAGATGATCCTAGATAAGCTCATTAATTCCCAATTAATGCGGCCCGTGTACAAGAGCTCGTCTGGTTGTGAGTGGCGGGGCTAGACCGGTGGAATAAGGGGGACTTGTCTCATCACTGATTGATCCCTCTGGTGTGTAAAGCCTACACAAGACACCCAAAAATTTAACCACTATAATAAATCACTAGAAAACCACTATAGATGTGGTTTTTTATGTCAAAATTTTCATTCCTAATGAAAACCACATAACATAGTGGTTTTCATAACTAGAGCGTGGTTATTCATGTTGCTTTTTTATTATAGCATGGTTTATTAAAACCGATATTGTTTTATTACATAGTTTCTAGCACCAACAGTGGTCATTCATATTGGTTTTCTAATGTCACATGGTTTATTAAATTGACAGAGTTGTGTAACATGGTTTTTCAACACAACTTTAACGTGGCAATGGTTGTTTATGTTGGTTTTCTACTGTCACAAAGTTGAAGTACTTTATGGCGTGCTTTTTTATACCAACTTAAATGCGATGGTGGTTATTCATGCTAGTTTTTTATTATCATGGTGTGTGTTATAAAATGGTTGTGGTTTATATCATAATTTCAATACCAAGTTAATTATCATGGTAATTACTCATAGACATTTGCCTAAGAGGACTTCGCTATCTATAGTGATTACTCATAAGGCCTCCAAAAACAATTATCATAATTAACCACCAAACCACTATAGATATGGTCTTTTGTATTTTTTGTGTTTTTGAATCACTTTGACCTTATTCAAATATCATGAAAAAAGCACAAAAGGTATCTTTTGTAATTTGTCATTGTTTGGTCTCTTGTAAATTGTTTTGCATCTTTAGAAAACCAATATCTTCTATCAGGGTTCTGAAACTATAGTTGCTACTTACTAATATAAGATCATTTATTACTTAGACATTAGAATCAACTACTTTTTTAATGTAATTATGTATAACCTAATGCATATACTTGATGCATTAGAAAATATCAAATATAATATCCGAGTACTTTTTCTTTTGATGCATATGTTCCCTAGCTTGGATTCCTTCCTTGTTGATCCATTTACACCTGCAGATAATAAGCTAAAGCTTAGTGCATTCATACACTTTACCAAGTTTGGTTCCAAGATACAATCCATCCAATTTCATATTTAGAATTATCTTTAGATGCTTTCTAATGTTGATATCAATATAGGAGCATGCCAAATATAGATAGCTTCATTTGGATTCTTGTTGGGGATACGATCATCACACAATCATCTGCGAATGTATAGTTGGTCAGCAAGCCTGTTACTGCTAAGGTTTTTCCCTCGAAAACCCTTCCAGACAAGGGTTTTTAATCTTGGACAGCAATAAGCCTGTTTGAGTTCCACAGGCCATTTGGTCTTCGTGGATGATAAAAGTCAATACAATTCGATTCAATTCTATTTAAGAGGCCAAATCTTCAACAAATGCTAAGATTATTGAGAAATTTTCAATCGCTCTGAAAACATTTTCCTCCAATTCATAGGTTGAAGGTATTTTCTAATCTATGATTGTATCAAGAATATGACTCTTGGATGTCTGATCGATTCTGAAAAGGTTTGAAAAGGCCTAACGAGGCTTGAAGAAAACATTTTAGACCTACGGAGGCCTAATATGCCTAGCAAGGTTAACATGTTATGGGTATTTACTTAAGCTGAGACCACATCATTTAACAATTTTTAGGATCTTTCAACCATTTAACCATTTAAGTTAAAAAAATATTGATATGCCAAAATAAATAGTTCAAATGAAGAAGCAAGGAAACCATCTCCCCCCCCACCTTGATCGAAGCAAATATAATTCTGGAGTAAAGGAAGGCCCCGGGGGCTTCACCCCTTTATATAGAGCATATGGCATGTGCGTGCAAGGGGTCGACTGAAACCCCCCTGTATACGGCTTTTTGCGGGCGAAACCCCCCAACCATACGTACATATGAATTTTAATTTTTGGCCCCTTATCCGTACATGTACTCCAGTCCCAACTAGCAATCCATATACCCTTTCCCATACATATACTGGACACCATAAGAAAAGTCCTAGCCCTTGTAGCACATATGGTAACACATCATTTTTTGAATATTTTTTTAGTCATTACAAGAGCTAGCTAAGCTAGTTTGTTGTAGGGGTTTGGAGTTTGATTATTCAAATAGAAGCCCATATTAAATGCAAGGTTAAAAGGGGGATTAACATCATAATGCAAGGTTAAAAGGGGCATCTAAGTTGATTAGGGAATTGAATTATCAATTGCCCTACAAAGTTTATAAGGCACGAAAGGATAGATCAAATAGCTTCACAATTATTAGCCAATGTTGGCCAATGGTTTATAATTTTGAAATGTTGGCCAATGGTTTATAATGTTGGCATATGGGATGTTGAAATGTTGTCCTAACCCCTATGGTAGTTATGGTCCTAACCCTTATGGCAACACTTATGGCCAAACATCATAACCTATGTCACCTCAAAAGGTTAACATCATAACCTATGTCACCTCAAAAGGGACGTTGACATCATAACCTATATACCTATGGCAAATAAAATCATAACCTTTAACATCATAATCTATTGGCATACTAGATAATATTAAGGTAGAGCATAATTTATGTTTTAAGTTTGTAATCATGAAGAGACCATAATTTTAACTTTCAATCATAACTTTTAGTGAGTGCAACGTATTCATAATCATTTTAAAATTTATATCAGAAAAAGCTTCATAAATTAAATCAATACTACACCTTTTGCACATCTTTTTTAAGAAACCAGTTAGAATATATTATAATTGACCCATCTCTTTCGTAAATTTAAGCTCAAGTATGTATATTTACAATCAAACAGCCTATTTTTTGCTGCCAATAAGTCAGAATAAATCATGTTTGTTTTCTAAATCATGTACATTTACAATCAAACAGCCTGTTTTATGCTGCCAATAAGTCAAAATAAATCAGGTTTGTTCTCTAAATCATAACATAGTGAAGACCTTGGTATTTATACTCTATTGACTGATACTTGAAGAGCTCAGAGAATAAGTTCCCATGTTCATAAATACCACCAAAAGGTAAGATCTCACCAAATCTGAAAATCTGAAAATCTGAGTCAACAACAGGCCATATTCTTCCTATGATCCAACGTTTAAGACTCATTGTAGCCGAAAATAATTCCAAGAGAGAGAATTCTGGTTACCTGCACCCAAACAGACCAATATTAGCATACAAAATGGTAATAAGGAAAGGGGCGTCAGGTAAGCAATAGAAAACTCTGGCTCATCGCCCTTCACTTATTTATTTTCAGCAAAAATGTACTAATTTTAACCCAAGCAAATCCTAATGATCCAATGGGTAGATACATGCTGATAAGAGCTCAAATGTAAGTTAAAATCAGAGCTCAACAATGTTTATGCTGACACAATAAACCAAGCATCCGGCTTCCAGCAACATAATGAAAAGCTTAGTATTCATAGGTCCTCCAATAAACACCCAAATGAATAAAAAAAATTTGAACATGCTTGCTATTGCAGCTTACGCAGACCGGATGATGAGATGCCACTAAAAATCATACCACTATCAACCCTATGAAATAATCTTGGTTAAACACTTAGGCATCCTTTGAAACTGTCTTTGGGTTTTGAAGAGAATATACGTACATTAAATCATGTAAAACTAGGAGTCGAGTACCTCTTAGATTATTATACTCAACTTAACAAGCAACTGTACCACTATTAGGCAAAGACAAAGTCTAAGTATTAAATACCACCGAGCATCGATTCTTAAATCAAACTCAGATTAATGACCTTCATCTAGCCATCAAAGTTACATATTGCATATGTGGACTAGATCAATGTTATCATCAGCAAAACTACCGGATAGCAGGCCTTAATATAGTACAGCAATGAAATATTGTTAAAGGAAAACAACCCTCAGATTTATAAGATACCATAAACACCATCAGGTGTTAAACCATCCAAACAATCTCTGTTCAAACCATTAATCTATCCTACATTTTCACAGGCCAGCAAACAGCCACCATATGTAGCAGACTACAAGTGCTAGTCTATTGGTCAACTAACCCCAAAGTGTTGAGAAGTCAGGTGCAAGAGAGCACAATCAGCAAGATATGCATTATTTTGAGCACCGCCATGCAGGGCTTTACTCAGGGAAGCTTATCATGAAGACGCTGGCACCTTTTGGCAACTATTGGCCACAGAGCCTAAGATATACAGCAAACTCATGTAACACAGGACAAAATCATAAGCTGGATTTCATCCGCAAAGGGAAAAGATTACAGAAATAAGTCATAGAAACCATATATTGAAGCCCAATTAAAAAAGCAGAGCTATATTATTCAGGTATTCATATAACTTATCTTACAGAATTCGATCTGCCATACTTTGGGTTTTACCAGCATTAAGATTAAAACATATAATTTCACAGACCTGATTAGGAGATCCACGTCCAGCCATACTTTGCATAGCTCCGCCATTACTAGGCTTTCGGCTGAAACTTCCTTATACCCCTGAAGCTTCCTGAAGCCCTATACCCCTACCCGGATCCATGCGGGAACGCCATTTCCCGCCCACCAACCCCTACCGTTTTGAGTACTGCTAGAACTTGGTTTTTCGTACAACCAACCCATACGTCTACGGACCCCTTTGCCAATTAAAAAACCCCCTACCAGTCACGATGTTGGTCTATACGGGTTTTTAATGGTGAAGTCCCCGGGGGAAGGCCAAAACAAAGCTAAACAAAACCACCAAGTGACCATTTAGCCTTGGGGCATGCCCCTTGGCTATATAGCTTGGTATTAAAATTAATCCTCTTGGGATTAACTCTCATTCTTCCAAATCCAACGTCTCTGACCAAGCAAGAAAGAATGAAGAGTCATTCCTTATGGAAAAAAAGAGAATAATGGAAAATTTTTTTTATGGAATGTTATGCCTCATTAGCCTCAAAAAACACAGGCCCTCAAGAAAAGGATACAGATTTTCTCTCTCTCTCTCTCTCTCTCTCTCTCTCTCTCTCTCTCTCTCTCTCTCTCTCTCTCTCTCTCTCTCTCTCTCTCTCTCTCTCTCTCTCTCTCTCTCTCTCTCTCTCTCTCTCTCTCTCTCTCTCTCTCTCTCTCTCTCTCTCTCTCTCTCTCTCTCTCTCTCTCTCTCTCTCTCTCTCTCTCTCTCTCTCTCTCTCTCTCTCTCTCTCTCTCTCTCTCTCTCTCTCTCTCTCTCTCTCTCTCTCTCTCTCTGGTTTGGATGCTAGGGTTTTGGAGGTGAAGGTTCAACAGGCCATAACTCTCTCCCAGAGTGTCAGATTGGCACGTTCTTGGGCTCGTTGGAAAGAGGATTCCGAGAGCTTTCTAACAGTATATAGCATGACCAGGTTTGGATCTTTTTAAGTATCTGTAATTGCAATTTTCTGGTCGGGTATAGATTAGATATGGCGACCACCAAAAGACAAACCAGAAAGGACAAACCAATTGATGGAGGGCCCTCTAGTCCTGAGCCAGAGGAGAAGCCTAAAATTGCAGCAGAGCAGTTCTTCCAAGAGACCATGGGCATCCAAAAGGTAGACATCTCTGATGCATTCCGGGTAGGGAAAAGAGACACAGGAACTAGACACATGATTGTCAAGTTTGCAAACAGGGATGATCGATTCTTGGTGCTGAAAAATACATATACATTGAAGGGGAAATTTATTTGGATCAATGAGGATCTAACCAAAGAGCAGCTAGCAGAAAAGAAAGTAGAAATTGCTAAGTACAAGGAAGCCAGACAAAACAATCAAAAAGCAAAATGGGTCAAAGGCAAGGTGATCATTGAGGAATAGGACAAATGGGAGGCACTCAGGATAATGGTCTGGAATATCAACAAACTGACCGAGACTAAGATCCTGAGTATGCAGGAGGAACTAAGAGACATTGATCTGCTGTGTTTTTTAGAAACCAAGGAACATGACTTATATGCATTACCGGACATAGAAGGATTCACACGGATAACATCAGTTAAGAACAGGAGATTCACAGATATGGATATTGGAAATGGCGGTGTGGCATGCTATGTCAGAGACGAGTATCTGGATGTAGTGATGGCTGTCAAGAAAGATATAAATAATCAATATATATGGATGCAGATCAAGCAACAAAACAATATGATATATATGGCAGCATGTTACTTCGCACCAAGACATAAACATGCCTATTCAGATGGGGCTACAGGTGAAGATATATTCTTTGAATTGGAACAAGATGTCATGGAATATCAGATGCAGGGTACTGTCATATTGGTAGGCGATTTCAATGGGAGAACAGGAAGCACACAAGCAACAATCCATACATGGGAAGATGAGCCTTTATGGTTTAAATCGATGGAGGACTCAGAAATTGCTAGGCTAGGCTGGAGCAGATTGTCTGCTGATCCGACAACCACAAAATCCGGTCGCCAACTGTTAAATCTTTGCACAAATGCTGAACTCCTGGTATGTAATGGAATGGATCGATTTCCTAACTCCAAAGCTTGTACATGCAGATCCAAGAGTGTGGTTGACTATTTGATCATATCACAAAATGCTCTGGAGTTAATAACAGATTTCGAAGTTGGGGGAGAAAACCTGGAATCAGACCATGCATCATTGATATTCTCCATAGGTAAGAGTAGAATGCCATCCCCTGTGGAAAATGCTGCCCCGCAACCTATTTGTATGATCAGACCTGCTATGGCAGAGGCATATAGAGCATATGTGGAAGAGCAAATAGAACAAAGCATTTGGGATGACAATGCCGCAGATATGCACAGTCAATTGATAAAGATAATTGCAGATGCCATACATCAATGTAAACCAAATCGGGTAAAAAAGGGACTTCCCTGTAAATCATGGTATGACGATGAGTGTCGATGCGACTAAGAAACAATGGAAAGAAAGCCGTGGAGAAAGCAAGAAAACTATGAGGAAGAAATATCAACGGATTGTTCGGCAAAAAAAAAAGACATTTTATCTTGTCAAAGCGGGAGTTTTACGGTCCAACAATGTCATGCGGATCCGAAAACATATTGGAAAAATCGAAGAAGCACAAGCACAAAGATCTTCCCATCTCTCGCAGTAGAGCTTTGGAGCCAAGTCAAAAGCTATACTATGATGTTAACAGCCAAGTAACGCCAAAAAGCAAAATCTGATTTGGTCTTCATCGAGGGAAGAAATAGCCGAGGGCATAAACAAACTTGCAAATGGAAAAGCAAAGGATCGAGAACACGCTTTGGCCTTGAGAACATCTCAAATGGGCGGGAAGAGCATGTATGCGAATAATAAGAGCGATGTTCAATATAGCGATGCAATGGGGATTCCCCGGGATTGGCAACTTAATGTAATTGTTCCCATACACAAGAGTGGATCTATCTTTGGATGGCAATAATTATCGTACTCTCATGGTAAGCAATCTATTCTCCAAGCTTTTGCTAGCATAATAGAGAAGAAAATTAGTGTATGGGCTGAACATAATGATAAGAGAGCCAAGACTCAGGCAGGATTTCGTGCAAATATGTCTACATTAGACCACCTGCTCACACTAAAATGCATTTTTGATACAGTGAAGGGCACCAAAAAACCAGTGTATGTTGCTTTTATTGACTTCCGTAAAGCATTTGATAAAGTTCCACGGAACAAGCTATGGGAAAGAATGGAATATTTATGTACCCAAACGGTTGGATGAGATGCAAATGCGAGATATTATATGAAAAAGTGTTGGTGCAGCTATCGATGCCATTCAAAGCAGTCATATCAGATGTAACGGAAAGTAACATTGGCGTGAAACAGGGATGCCCCCTGTCTCCTACGATCTTTGGTCTTTTTATAGATAGCCTTGAGGAGTGGCTGAAAGATAATTGTGATGGAGGCACGGAGATGTATGGTTATGTCATCCAATTGTTTCGTATGATGCGGATGATGTAGTGCTTTTTTGCACTCACATGGGCACATGCAACTGTACCATGGACCATTTGGCCACTTTTGTGACAGGACGGGGATGCAAGTCAATTTGGAAAAAACTAAGATTATGACTCGGATTTGGAGCTCTCAGGCAAGAATCCGGTTTTAAATATAAGGAGGATCTAGTGGAGACATGCGAAGCATACAAATACCTTGGGCTTGTCATAAGAAGAAATCACAAATGGCATGCATGCATAGCACAAAGGGTGGAAAGTGGGCAAAAAGCGCTATACTCTATGCAAAGCACATGCAGGAAGTCTCACATTTGGGCGTGGGCTCTTAAGAGCAAACTCTATGAGGCGCTGGTCCAAAGCACAATACTCTATGGGGCTGAAATTTGGGGGCCAGGGCTGCCACAGTGCTTATGGGAAGACATAGAGCAGGTGCACAAGAAATTTTTAAGACTGGAGCTAGGAGTAAAGGCACAAACACCCTACCCGATGATGCTAGTTGAGTGTGGCCTTATGACACTTGAAGGAGAAGCTCTGCTCAAGTGCATTAAATACTTGACTAAGGTCAAGAAAATGAATAACACCCGCATTCCCCATCATGCCATGCTGGGCACTGAAAATAAGGGATGGTTTGCTGATGTTCTTAAATGGTTTGCCAGGTGGGATATTGTATGGGAAGATATACCCCAAAATGATCACTTGAGGGCATGGGTTCATGAAAAGGTTAAGAGGAGACTTTGGCTAAATCCAAAAACGAAGATGTTACTATACAGAATGCATATGAATCCCTCACTAGAGACTGCTGCATACTTAGGGGAGAACATATCCGTGAGGAAAAGACACACCATTAGCAGAATACGACTTAGTTCACACCATCTTGGGGTGGAAGTTGGCCGTTGGGGAACTATCCCAAGGCATTTGAGGTGCTGCAAGGTATGCGGAAAAGATGACATTGAAGATGAAGAACATGTCATACTTAGGTGCCCAGCATATAGCATGATCCGAGATAGACATGGCACATATGCACCTGACCTAGGTACTTTCTTTGAATTGGATGGAAACAAAATTGGATCTTTTCTAATTGAGACACTACAACTAAGAGAGAGATGTACAAAAGATGTGAACACACTGTTGAATGAAGATGAAACCTGGAATGAGAGTGAGGAATTAGATGAGGAAATGGAGACTCATCTAATATTTTATGATGTAAATTAATTTTCTCGTCTTATAGGCCTGGGAGGCCTCCCAAAAGACGTAATACAATTCACTTCACTTCTCTCTCTCTCTCTCTCTCTCTCTCTCTCTCTCTCTCTCTCTCTCTCTCTCTCTCTCTCTCTCTCTCTCTCTCTCTCTCTCTCTCTCTCTCTCTCTCTCTCTCTCTAGGGGGGCATATCGAACTGTTAGTGTAGATACAGTGATTCGTGCTCTTACAGTTTCGTACCATGGCTATTCCAAAGGGACCAAAACAAACGAAGAAGACACAAAAGTCTGAATCAGATGATGAGGAGACCTCTGAGCGATCAGAGGAGATCTCACTGGCCACAATTTGGAGAGAGCTGACTGCTTTCCGGCAGGAATCGGTGAAGGAAATAACAGCACTTAGGCAGGAATCAGCTTTAAGAGAGGATAAACTGATGCATGAAATTCGCAACCTAAGGGCAGAAAATGAAGCTTTGAGAACAAGTCTACAGGAAATGAAAACGGAGATGGACCTGGCTAAATCGGAAATCAGGGAATTGCAGGAAACAGTTGAGGGAGATGAAGAGTCAAATGAAGTTGCAGATTTGAGAAATGCATTTGAAGAATATGTTGAGGCGCAGGAAAGAAAACAGCGAGCATTAAATCTTAGGATAGTCGATTTGCCAGAACAGGAGCATGAAGAAACAAAGGAAGTGGTCTCAAAATTCTTTGTAGAAGAAATGCAAGTGACCGGAGCATGTATAGCAGATGCTTTTCGAATTGGAAGAAAGGAGCATGGAACGAGACATGTTTTGGTGAAATTCCACAAAAGGGAAGATCGATTTCAGGTTCTCAAACAACGACATACATTGAAGGGCAAGTTTATCTGGGTAAATGATGATTTAACCAAGGAACAGCTTCGTGAGAAGAAACAAGAGATGATTAAATTTAAGGATGCCAAAAACAACAATCAGAAGGTGAAGTGGATCAAAGGGAAGGCCGTAATTGAATAGGGATTCGAGGGAGGTCTCAGAATCATGGTGTGGAATATAAACAGGTTAACAGTAGATAAGATATTGAGTATGCAGAAATTATTAGAGAACATTGACGTAATTTGTTTTGTGGAAACAAAAGAGCATGATTTGTATGCTTTACCAGATATAGATGGCTTTGAGCTAATTTTCTCTACTTCCAGCAGAAAATTTCATGACAGAGATGTGGGAAATGGAGGCATAGCGTGCTTTGTCAGACCAGCTTATACAAATCTGATCTGTGGCATAAGAAAAGATGTAAATAGCCAGTACATTTGGCTGGAAATTCAAGGAATACATGTTAAATATTACTTGGCTGTATGCTATTTTGCACCCAAACACAAGAAAATTTATAAAGAAACCGATGTTTCAGGAGATGATTTGTTCTTTGGTTTGGAGCAAGATATCATGGACTTCCAAGAACGGGGATGTATAATCTTGTCTGGAGATTTCAATAGCAGGACGGGTAGCCTACAAGCAACGGCGTTATCAGGAGATAAAGATCCATTGTGGTTGATGTCCCTGAATGAAACGGAACAAGAAATAGCAGGCAGGAAACGGATATCCAAAGACCACATCATCACAAGATCAGGTAGGCAATTTTTGAATTTGTGTAGTAGTGCAAATTTGATAATTTGCAATGGGCTGGCCCGGTTTCCTGGTACAATGAAAAATACATGCCGTGAGAGAAGTACTGTAGATTATGTGACAATTTCAGAAGATTACTTGGAGGAGCTCACTAACCTACACGTAGGAGAAGTGGAGATTGAATCGGATCATAACCCGATCTTTTTTACTGTGCAAACTCATTTACCTGCCAGGAATACTCTTCAAATGAAAGAACAGGGCCGCTATGCCATGAAGGCGCACTTGCAAATGCCGTACAGATGCCGGGTCGGAAGCAAGATATCAAATCTGAAATGGGAAGGTCTTGGCTTAGACATGATGACTCGTCAATTGCATGAGATCTTGGATACATCGGCCAGCGAACTTTTCATACCTCACAGGGCTAAGAGAGGTCTATCATGCAAGGCATGGTTTGATCAAGACTGCCGGACTGCTAAGGATAACTGGAAAAAAAGCAAGGCAGATCAGAAGGAGTCTTGTAAGCAGCATTATAAAAGAGTGGTGCGCAATAAGAAACGCCTATTCATGAGAAGTAGGCAGCATCTCTTATGTACAAGGTATCTGTATGAGCCAAAACTGTTCTGGAATATGCTAAGGAAACATAAACAGATGGATATTCCGATTGATGCACAAGCACTTTGGCAACATGTAAACACACTGTACCATGACGGGGAGCATCATCATGAGGATAATACAGGCAGCTCAGAATTGACCTTTACAATTGAAGAGGTAGCGGATGGAGTGAAATTATTAGCAAATGGCAAAGCAAAAGATCATATGGGATTATGTGCGGAGCATATGAAATGGGCTGGTCCTGTTATACATCCGATCTTAGTAAGCATGTTCAATATGGCTTTAGCACAAGGATTCCCTCTTGAATGGTGTAAGAACCGGGTGGTGCCAATACATAAGGGTGGCTTGCGAACAGAGGTAAATAACTATCGTACTATCCTGGTAAGTAGTTTGTTTTCGAAGCTTTTCTCTACAATTCTGGAAAAGAAATTAAGCCAATGGGCAGAAAATAATTGTAAGAGATCAGAGACTCAGGCGGGCTTTAGAGCAGGTAGATCTACATTAGATCACCTATGGACATTGAAAACGATCTTTGATACTGTTAAAGGCACAAGGAAACCAGTTTACATGGCTTTCGTGGATTTTAAGAAAGCATTTGATAAAGTACCACGCAGCCAACTTTGGGAGCGGATGGAGAAACTTCAAGTTCCTCAGGAGCTCCAAGATGCAGTCTAGGTGCTTTATGGTAAGGTTCTGGTACAATTGTCTCACCCTTTTGCTTTGGATATTCCAGAATGTGTGGAAAGTAATATCGGAGTGAAGCAGGGATGCCCATTATCCCCCACATTATTTGGTTTGTTTATTGATAGTTTGGAAGAATGGCTTCATAATAATTGCATTGGTGGGATGGAAGTACAGGGGTACTTGATACAATTGCTGTTGTATGCGGATGACGTAGTGATCTTTGCACGCACACAGGAGCACATGCAGCGTCATTTAAATGGGCTGGAATCCTTCTGTGAACAAACGGGAATGGAAGTGAATCTGGATAAGACAAGTATTATGGTAGTAGGCAAGCTGAAACAGGATCCCATTTTTCGCTACAAAGGGAATTTGGTGAACATATGTGACATGTACAAATACTTGGGACTTGTTTTCTGCAAAAATCACAGATGGAATACTTGTATAAACCAACGCGTTGAAGGTGGTCACAAAGCACTATATGCGCTCCAAAGTATGAGTAGAAGAGCACATGTGTGGTCATGGCATTTGAAGTTAAAGCTCTTTCAAGCACTCGTACAAAGTGTAATTCTTTACGGATGTGAGATTTGGGGGCCAAGCCTCCCACAATGCTTGTGGGAAGACATTGAGCAAATTTTGAAGAAGTTTTTGAGATTAGAATTGGGTGTTAAGTCCCAAACACCATATCCTATGATGTTGGCGGAGAGCAGTCTTATTCCTCTTGAAGGAGAAGCCCTCATTAGGTGCATTCTTTACCTTAAGAAGATACATGGCCTAGATGAAACAAGGCTACCATATGTTACTTTGATGGGTAGTAAGGAGAAGGGTATATTTCAGGATGTGGTAAAATGGCTTGGTAAATGGGGTATCTCTTGGGAAGAGGTATCTTCCATTGACAAGGATTTAAGATCATGGATGGTATCGAGGATTCATAGGAAGATGTGGGTGCAGCCAAAGACAAAGATGCTTTTGTACAAGCAGAATATCAATCCCAATCTAGAGCAAGCAAAACATCTAGATGAGAATTTATCTATTCAGAAGCGTCATGCTATTTGTAGGATACGTCTGAGTTCACATCATCTAGGGATTGAGGTAGGGAGATGGGGGCACATAATACCAAGAGAGCAGAGATATTGTAAGGTATGTGGTACGGATCAGGTTGAGGATGAAGAGCATGCTTTACTTAGATGCGAGGCATATGGGATGTTACGCGAAGAGTATGGGATTATATGTGAAGACCTTCAGATACTATTCAATATGGAGGGGAGACACACTAGGGACATATTTGTTAGAGCTACTAAGGTTCAGAGAAACTTGTTTGAATACTCTTAAGACTATTGATGTGGAGGATGGATATGATATGAGTGAGAGTGATGAGCTAGATGAGGATTCGGAAACTCATCTATTGTTTTATGATGATATTTGATGTTGTTTGTCTAATAGGCCCATGAGGCCTCCCATAGACATAATAAGATTTCTTTCTCTCTCTCTCTCTCTCTCTCTCTCTCTCTCTCTCTCTCTCTCTCTCTCTCTCTCTCTCTCTCTCTCTCTCTCTCTCTCTCTCTCTCTCTCTCTCTCTCTCTCTCTCTCTCTCTCTCTCTCCTCTCTCTCTCTCTCTCTCCCACTTCAGCAATGTAAAGTGGTGGGGGCAGGACCCATCTGGGTGTGTTGTAAAGTGTCACATGTCCGATAGGACGCTGCCTTGTGGCGTGACGTTAAAATCTCTTCTTCTTCTTCTTCTTCTTCTCTCTCTCTCTCTCTGTGACGAGCCTGCCGAGTTGACCCTCTAGGCAACTCGGGATCTTGTCAATACTGTGCTAATTCTAGGTTGGTGTGACAAACAATTGGATATGGTGAAGAATTGAATCTTCCTCTTGCACAGTTGAAATGACACGCTCAAAGCTCAATAAGCAAAATACTTATGATCTCAATATAATCAGAAAATATTAACATCCAAAGAATCCATATTCTCAACAAATATAACATCTAATTGTGAACAATTCAACCCAGGAGCTTCGCTCAACCACGATCCTCAGCTGCACTGCTGCCATCCCTTGCTTATTCACTGCACATGCACTCACTGGGGTTAGTCCTCGTGACTAAGTGGGGATCCCTGGCTGCCACTGCATGCATGGAAATACTCTGCAAATCTCGGATAAGCATAAACACAGACGGAAAATCCTATGTGAGTACAGTGCTAAGACAATGACAACATAATCCAAGGAAATATCAACATGAACATCAGAAGCAAAGACATAGTCAAAATACCAAACCATCATGACACATAGCTCCGGGACAATGGGAAGCTCAGCCAGCCTACATGCAGGCCCTGTTAGCAGAGAAATGCCCGGCCAGCTCACATTCCGAGCCCCGTTGGCGGAGTTGGTGGGGTGAACCTCGTATGCGCATACCCTTCCCAGCCCACGTCTGGCGCTGGAGGACCTCTTACCATGGAGTCACAGAGGTGACGTAGCATCCTGATCAGGGAGAACTACGCCCGGTGTCACAGAGCACAAGAACCACAGAGAATCACAGATGAACATGAGCATGCCGGAGCAACCTAGGCCACCGAACCTAGAAGTCCGACCCCGGAGGTTCCAAGTGACATAATCAAATACCAAGACAACAGTGGAACAATGCAAAGACCATGACATGTGCGTTCATTAAAGAATTTACTATAAATGTGCCTAGATCATACTCTTGCCGATGTTGCCTGTACAACTTGCCCATGTTGAAGTAGCTAACTTACTGATCCAAACATGTTGAGGAAGTCACAAGCCTAAATATCATTGATGTAGCTCCCATACCTATGTACTTCACTGAACAAGGAAAAACAACATTCCAAACATGCAAACTTACCTCAGAACCATTCTCCCATGAGGATAATCCATTAGCTATGATGCCTCTGATAAAATATAGCTCAACAACTTAAAAACTTACAGTTATACACTTAGGCTTACAATTGCTCCATGCCATAGCCCTCATCGGACCCTCCATATACTTCATATTTCTCTCTCGGCTCAACTTCTCTAGGTCTCCAAAGTTCCAACATGCTTTCTTTAATTTATCACTAACAATTGCTAGCTAAGGTTTTAATATTTTTATATTAAAAACCACTTCCATAGCTAAGTGATTAATTAGTGCACCCAATGTGGAAACTCCAATTGCCGCACTTCCGACTTAAAAATCCATAGGACCTCCTGCTTATATCACATGCTAATAACTCTAGGCCTAGGCCCCATCTTCAGGAGCCAAGGGATACCAATCTCCAAGAGTTCTCAAGTTATTACCCTTTAATTATATTTATTTATTATTACATGTTCTTTTCCGAAGCAATCCAGGTTCTTACATAGTTCGGGCCCCTATCCAAGTTTCTTGCCACAGGACCTGGCATACTCTGCGGATAGTCGGGCCTCAATCCAAGCCCTTGAGCTTCCTATTATTTTCCTTTGAACTACTAACTATTACTTCCTTTGAACTATTGTTAATTAAAGCATGCAACAAAAGTAACAACAAAGAACCAACCAAAACCAAAAATAACCAAAACGACCAAAACAAACGCAGACGTCTTCATTTTCGGCAGTTGGGCGCCTCCCAAAAGGCATCGATTCCTCATATTTAAGCCTTCCCAAGCCAAATCGGCATTCAGAATCCTCAATTCGGCTCCTTAGGAGCAATTTCGGCCTATTTTACTTTGAATTCAAGCCCAGCCTCGTAGCTCCGATTACTGATGCACAAGTCTCTGATTCTATCATCCCCTGACAAATCGATCCTTCTCAGCCCCAAATCGGTCCCTTAGCAGTCCAAATCGGCTCTTTCCTTGCAATTTCCAGTAGGATTCAGAACCTTTTTAAATCTAGTATGGACAACTCTAAAAGCTTTTGAATCGATGCAGAAACTTCATACCCATCCCTGATTCAATCAAATTAACATTTTATTCTGTAAATCTAGATATTTCCTGGCAGCTACAGATTGATTCTTCCATGCCCTCTTGCGATTCAGTTCCAGTCTAATTAGAGCTATAATACACTGCTTGCCGGCAGACTGTTAATGGAGCAAAACATTTCTGTACACCTTCAAGGCTTTGGTGCAGCAAATCGGCACTTATTCTCTGGCTGTCTTTCTTATTTTCCTCTGGTTCAAGCCATCATCTGCATATTCAATCTTGCTTTGCAGGCCTTACCAGAGCCTGAACAATTCCAGCCATAGCTAACAAAGAGTAAATCTACCATCCAAAAGCATGTACAGATTGATTCTTAGCAGCCTATGCAACCACAACTTGAATCCACAAAATCCAAAACCCCACCTGATAAGAGAAGATCTGATGCAGTCTCCAAGCTCCAATGTCCTTTCTTCAACAATCCGGTGCAATCCTTCCAAGCTCCTGCCTTCCCATAGCTTCATAGCTTCACGTTTGCAAAAAGCCCTCTTTCCCAAAATTGTCTTATTTTGTAAACCCCTTGTTTACATGAGCCCATGCTGCATGCATGCCACAAGTACATATAGTACAACCCATATACATACCATACACAAATGTGTATATTAGACTGTCAAGGGGCCAGGACCGTCTCTCTCTCTCTCTCTCTCTCTCTCTCTCTCCTCTCTCTCTCTCTCTCTCTCTCTCTCTCTCTCTCTCTCTCTCTCTCTCTCTCTCTCTCTCTCTCTCTCTCTCTCTCTCTCTCTCTCTCTCTCTCTCTCTCTCTCTCTCTCTCTCTCTCTCTCTCTCTCTCTCTCTCTCTCACATTGGGTTTGATAGAAGAGTTGGCACCTTCTCGAAGTCGAACAAGGGCAGGACTTTGCGCGGCTATCTCACCAGAGGGGAGAGGCCAAGCCTAGGAGATGGACCCCAAAAACGTTCCCGGAGTAGCCTTTCCTGGTAGCGCTCCTCTGGGATGCCATATGCTAATGCCCTCATCTCGGGGCTTGACTTCCCTATCCATGACAAAGGGTAGGAACCCTTGACCATCTAGCCTTAGGGCATGCCCCTTAGCTATATGCCACAACCAATAATGTTGGACACCATGCTATCAAGTAAAGAAGAAAGTACCTAAGTATCAGACACAAGGAGGGACTCATACCCCCACCATGTGAAAAAACACATCTATCATAGAGCTTAAATAATCTCGAATGGCACAACCCCAAAAACACCATCCCTCCCTCTAAATGAGACCAAGCAAATCTCATCTCCAAATTGTGAAAAAACACATCTATCATAGAGCTTAAATAATCTCGAATGGCACAACCCCAAAAACACCATCCCTCCCTCTAAATGAGACCAAACAAATCTCATCTCCAAATAGACACGCAAGCAAACAAGGGGACTCATACCTCCAACATGAGCTCAAAACAATATGAGAATTTGAACTCTTGATCTCACATCCTAGGAAGAAACTCTAGATTTAACATCATGACCATGAGAGCTAAGCTCAACAACCATCTCCCATAGGAAATATCACCAAATAAGGAAGGCTTTTACTTTGCTACTTATTGAAATCAGTGTGACCAACTCCATACAACATCAGATATTGAATCTACAATAATAGATTTATTGGCATAGGATGTTCTTGAACAGTAGCAAGAAATACCTTGGCTACATCATGAAGTTTTTGTGATTTGAGTTGTGTGATGTTGAGATGCCATGCTTATGGTAATAGCTTCTTTTAGCATAATCTATAGGTCTTGATATTCCATGGGGTCCTTTATGAAACGTTAAAAGTTGTCATATTTCTTGTAAAAATGCTTAGGCATCATGTTCACATCATCTTATCTTGCCATGTCGCCCAAACATTGCCACCTACCCCATGAAAGACCAAGATTGTACTTCATTCTTGTTTGGAGTGAACCTACTTGGAGTGCCATGTCATCATATTCCATGTCACCTACTTGGAGTGCCATGTACTTGGAGTGCCATGTCATCATATTCCATGTCAACTTTTGTAAATTTTTATTTCTCCCAACTTATCTTGTAGAAATTGCAAGAATAACACTGCCAAATCATCATGCCACTTTTGCCATGTCATCAAAACAATTTGGCAAGTCATTGGCACACGTCAACTATTTCTCATATAGGTTGCATTTGCCTTGAATTTTTTTTTTTTTTTTTTGAAAAGTCCATAAATGCCTTTGGATTTGACAGTACATTAATTTGCTTCCTTCTAGTACTATAAGCACCTAACATTTAGGTATAAGTGTATTCAAAACTCAAAGCATGTAGAATTGAAGTGTAGTTGAAAATTTGGCTAGATGCCATAAGGTTCCCACTACACGTTTTTCATCCGTTTTTTAAAGGTTGGGAAGGGTCTTTAATATTCTGGGTAGTTTGAAAGGTTTATTTTTGGAAAGTCCATGCGTATCACGTGGGCTTCCTTTTTGGCCGAACCTATTTTTATTGTAGTGCGACGTCGGTAACAGGATTCCGTGGTCAGAGAGGGCTTTGTTGAAGAGGAGCGATGGCGGTGAATTTGTTTTCTATAGGTTCTGGAAAATTCAATACTATAAAAATTGGATGCTTCAATGCTTTTTGTTTGCAGATACTGGTTTGTTTTTGTTGAGGTTCAGCTCCCCGGCCAGTAGATCTGCTGCAGGGCCGTAGCTGTGCTTTGTGAGTAATTTTTGGCGCAGTCACTCTTGAAATGGATCTTTATTTTTTAAACTAATAGTCACATATTTCTATACAAATGGTTCGTGGAGTCTTTCTGCTTTCATCGTTTTCACCAGAGCTCAGCAGCTTGAAGCCTTGGTTTTGTCGAACCAGTGATTCCTGCAATAGTTTATATTCGACAATTCAATAGTTTATAATCCAATGGTTAAACTTTAAAAATTTAAAAAGGCATCACTGTGACGTTCCAGCACAGTATACGGTTCCAGGACGTATACTGTACTGCCTCGTCACGCGTACACGCCACTCCGATTGACGTGTACGCCGACGTGTAGCCAGGTGGGTAGCCCCTAGAGGGCAACTTGCTAGGTATGTGCATTTATTATTAATGTGCACATTTACCAATGTGCACATTTATTATTCCATGTGGGCACATTTTGCCACCTAGCCATTAAAGGCAAGTGGGCCCATTCCCAATTATCCCACATGCCAAAAAGGGATAATTGGAACCCTAGCCTAACCCCCTTGTCTATTTAGGTAGGAGAAACCCTAATTTGGCCATTTTCGTTCCTAGGGTTTTAGAGCTCCGTTTTGGCTGCCCCAGGAGCCAAAACTGCCTCCCAGAAGTTGTCTAAGCGAATTGCACCATTAGTTCTCCTTGATTCGAGCAGTTCAGCAGGATGGTGGAACTCAGGTCAGGAGGGGCAACTAAAGGATCAGGTATGTAGTCGAATTAATAGTCTAAACCTTCTTCCAGCCCTTATATCAGTAGGTTTAGCCTATTACATCGCCCTTAGCAGCTATCTAGATCTCTAGAAACCAGACTCTAACTAAAGAACCTAACTCTATGATTAGATCTAGTTCTTTAGCTCTCTGTGATGTATATGGAGGATGTATATCTGTGAGCTCCTTGTATTGGGAAGGGGGGTAGAGACCTCAAGCTTGGTAGTAAATGCTCCTAGATTAGCCTCTCTAGCACACTGTAGATTCGGCATGTGCACAAGAACCACACCTGGTTGTGGGTGAAGGGGCCAGACTGGTTAAGAAGGAGGTTCGTGTTCTGACTCTTGAACGATCCCTCTGGTGTGTAAGGCCTACCGGGGGTCATTGTGACTAGGTCTAATGGCTTACCACTGAGTGCGGGTAAGGCATAGACTCGATATCCGTGAAGTGGTGTTCACTTTCCAGTGGGTTCAGTCGAATACGGGCAGTGGCCCTCTAGTCACCTCGAGTCAGCATGTAGATCTCTGGAGGGAGTGATCCCTACCTGCCCCATCGGAACTGGGGAGATGAAACCCAGGAATAGCCCCTTTGGCTATGCATCCCGTGGCTCTGATCAGGTCCCGACACTTTTCAGCCTACTCTGCAAAGTGTGCACGGGAGGGGCGGATGGAGTGAACAACCCTATGCCATGTTCCTATGCCAGCCAAATCCATTGCCATGAGTTCTGTCTGCACTGATCTCTGGAGACCCAGCCACTTCCTTCGAGTCTGAGCCTTGGGTAGGACCCCTATGTATGATGCTGATCATTGTCTATGCAGATGTTGATGCGCCACCCTTCGAGGTGGATATGTGATTATGTTGTATACTGACATGTATATTTACGCTTCCGCAGCTAGGTAGGCCCTGAGGGAGACGGGGTAAAATGACTCCTTCACTCTTCCCACTGGGACTCGTTAAGGGTGCAGTGATTGTGGAGGGCCCTGTATCAGCATGGAGCTGGTATGGGGGATGAACTCCTGTTTGTATACGGTGAGTGCACCGTACACGAGTAGGGGACGTCACAATCACTTAACATAAGGTATCACTAGCCATTTATATAATGGAGTGACAAAAGTTTTTGAAAAACAAAATGATTTTTGAGCAAGCATAAGCAATAAACATTTAAGAACTTGAATTCGAATTATCCCGCCCTCCCACACAATGGGCGGGATAAATTTGAAATGCATGTAGCCTACATATGTCTTTATTCCTTATTCGAAACCCTATTTTTCATGTCGAAACCCTATTCTCCAATTCCTTATTCGAAACCCTATTTTTCATGTCGAAACCCGATTCTCCATGTCGACTCCAGCGTCCACTGCTCCAACTTCGGCCCCTTGGCGGATCCAACTCCGGCCTCCTGATACCAGCGCCTCCCCTGTCGGAAGAAGATCTGGCTTTGGATACAGGAAGAAGATTCAGATCTGCCTCCAAATCGGCACTGTATAATCTTTTCACAGGAGCATATTCTTGAAGAATAATCCGGTACCTCCCTGTTCTGTTATTTTTTTGAAGCATTTATCATTTATCCTTTTGCTTCCATATCTTTTCACTGATCTTCCTGTTTCTGGCATTGCAGATATGAAAGGCCCCTTCATCTAAAACAGCAAATGCTTGATCTTTTGCACAAGGAAAAACTTTATGTTTCATCACAACAAGCGAGGATATGGCAGGGGCTACTTCAACCAGCAGATCCTTGTAGAATACGCCCAATGGGCTCTTCATTTCAGTGTCATTTGTCGGAGGACAGAGTCTGCATGCTCTAAGTTATGTAATACACACTAAACCCTCTCCTTCCTATAAAACCTTTGGATTGTTTCATGTATTTTGTAGTGGCCCCTCTCCTTCCTATAAAACCTTTGGATTGTTTCATGTATTTTGTAGTGGCGCTGGCTTAAGCGCCTCTTGCTCGCTGGCCAGGCGAGAACTGCCCGGCAGAGATCATTGATTGATGGATGGCGTTGGAGCGTGGCGGTGAAGGATGGCGACCGTGTGTGCTGAGTGGATGTCGCTGCGTGCATACACAGTGCCGGGCGCCTTTGGCGCAGGGCTGGAGGATAGGTGAGGAGGCACCTCCGATGGGCGATTTCCACTGGCGGTTTTTCGGCGCCGCCTTCCCTTCCCAGCGTCAGGCGATTGGCGTTGGGGCGTCTGTTTTCCAACACCGGGCCAGAAGAGGTTACGGTTCGAGCTGCTTGGTGAAGCCTTGTCTGCTGGAGGTATGAAGGTATGCTTGTTGCTTGTGCAACAACAATGGATTTTGGATCGGTGAGCAGCCATAGTCATCCTGGCAACGGTTTTTTCCCAGGTGGTTTTTAATCCGGGTCATGATGGTTGTGTTCTAGCTCACGTTGTGCTTTGGTTTAAGGGCTTCGGCCCATGTTCTTGTTTGGACTTCGGTCCAGGACTTCGGTCCCTTATGTACTTGGTCCCATAACCCGATTGGGTTCCGTGGACGTTAAAAATTTTTCCTTCCTTCCTTCCTTCCTTCCTATAAAACATTTGGATCATTTCAAAATTGTTTTTATGTATTTTTGTAGTGGCTCACCAGGACGAACTCATTGAAGCTTTGGAGAAAATGAAAGAAGGTAATAACATAGTTTTTATTTTATTTGATAGCTAGTACATTTTATATGATTTGGCCTCTTTTTTTGGCCGCAGAGTTGATTGGGATTCACATCCCTTCTTGTCACTGTAACAAATGAATATATATCTGGCATATGCGTAAAGCAATTCATCTACGGTACATAGCAACTCATGCCTTGCAAATTGGAGAAAGAAGAAAAAAGCGAACACTTGGGTTTTTAGAAGAGAACTCAACACTTTCTATAGTTCAGAATGGATGACTACATATTCAAGCGAAAATTGGCTGCAATTGGTAATTGGCTGCAATTGGTAACATTACATTTTATACATTACATATAACTGCAAGAGGTCAGTAGGTGAGTATTGCAATGTCGTCACTTTCCTCCTATACCAGATGTTTACCTTTTGCTTTGCTGTAGATGTTAGATCTAAATTAGTTTTCTACATATATCTGGAAATAAACATTAGAGCTAAAATGGGGTCTCTTTGGAGCCCATTATGAAATTTAAGAAAATACACGTCATCTTTTGATCGTATCCAATGAGAAGAAACCTCCTTTGTTTCTAATAATACTATGATTTGGCAAGTAAGTATAGAAGACAAGTGACTTGGCATCCACATGTCAATTTGTAATAGGTTACACGTTTTTCTTTATTCAACGTGCCTAGAAGATCGAACCATAGTATCTCCTCTCGATATCTCCAATATTATATTATTTGGGAATATACGCCAAAACGTGGGATACCAATTAATATGAGTCTAGCCCGTTGCCGTCTAGAATTAATTTTCTAGTTGTAAAGTGCCAAGAAACCTCATTCATATTTTATCTTGGCGCGACCTAGTACAGATGGTTCCGGCATCGCTCCATAGAGGGTCTCGAGATCAGTTGAACAAGAGCAAAAGTGTGACGACGATTCGCTTGAGAAGGTATCATCTTGCTGAGATTTATTCGTCCATTCTTTTGGCAGTCCTAGTTTTTCTCGACTCTGATATCTTATTATATTGCGTATAGGCTTTTGTCTCAGGTTGTAAACGAAATGATCAAATCTTGCCTCTGAAGTTAAAATCGTTACTTTGAAAGAAGATGGCATCTGAGCCGATTTAAGTGTTTCAAAAGCCACATGGATTATTATGCAGCATAAACTGACAGGTGAGCATGGAACACGTTCTTGTTTATATGATGTGCATGTTGATTGGAAAGCTAGGATGAAGCAGAGTCATTTCAATCCTAATGTTAAGACAGTGAAGGAATTAGTTGTAAAGCATGCTTATGATCCCAAAGATTTGCGCAAGAAATCAATTTCCACAAAAACTTCGTTTCCATTTCTGGAGCAAATAGAATGTGCTCTTTAGATTTTACTGATGCATTGTCCCCAGAAAGCATTATTAGTGTATTACAGGTGCATAAGACCGAGGAACAAATTTATATGATTTCATAGATCTCATTATATCAGAGTACTAGAAAATTATTACATTTGGATCCATCAAGTTTGCCGTCTATAGGCACTGATTTATTTGATTGCAAACAATCAACAGGTTATTGTTTGTTTGAAAGTTTTGAGAACAAGTTCTTATTTCTTTTTCTTTTTTTGAGAAGAACTGGATATTCAGGTTCAAGTCCTGACATTCAAAATGGTTATTGCATAAACATTTCTCTGGAGAGCTTAATCAATTTATTGTTTCGTGTTTTCTTGCAGATTCTAAACTGCAGGAAGAAGCATCTTCACAAACACACCACCTCTTTATCACCTTAATAAAAGATTAGAAAGGACTTCATGGGTAGGGGCACTACCTAGATGGTTCACTAATATGCAGATGCACAAAAGTGTCTTGAATGAGCGCATTCAACAGATCGATAACTGAAAATAAGCTCTGAAACTAAGGGTGACAGATTGCACAATGATTTCTCTCTTTCATGGCAATGGGAGATTGCAGTGCATTTGTTATTTACTACCAGCTTTTCAATTTCGAAATGCTTGGAACCAAACTGCATTTGCATCTTTTACTGTGACATTGTAGGATATATATCATTTTCATTGTCTTTTAAACAAGGTTGGGTAAACTGCAATACACTGTAAAAGGATAAGCAAGTCTTGGCAATCCCTTATGCCATGAAGGAAGCCGGGTCTGCAGCGTCACTTGCAAAAGAGTTATCCTTCGAAGATTTGAGGGTTTAAAAAAAGACGGGTACAAGAAGTTCATGTTTTGAATTTGCAAAACAACCGCTGCAAGAATGAAAAGTCTATAACTTATAGTTGCATAACTACATGGCATTGAAAAAACGTGAACAAGTAATCTGATAACAGAGAAACAAGTTGTTTAATTGTGCCAACATGAGCATGTCCATTTCGCAAAAGGTATGGTTATCAAATTAGAGAATTGCATATTCCAGCTATAATACTACATTCTCGACTATACTTTTTCATTGTAGGGCCAGAAACACTTCCAGTTATCACAACAAAATTGTGCCAGAATGAAAGCACTAAGTAGAAGAGACAAACCATGATCATGAGACTTTAGAGCCGGAGATTTTGAAGTGCTTTCTGCTACAGATATAGAAATACACGCTGAAATTTTTTTGTCTGAGATAGAGCCGTGACGGAAAGAAAATATCCGAGTGTCTAGCTAGCAATATTTCACTGTGAATGCTCTATCTTGGCTTCAATGTGAAAAGCTTCTTAACTAGGAGCAATATCAATACCTGGGATGATTCGGTAACACTGAAGGGATTCGAAATCGGCCTCGAAAGCTCCGACCTCGAGTACCCCACTCCAGCCGATCAAATTATATACACCCGATTTGGGTTATACTCCCAATGATGGGAAACCTCCCCTATTTTCTTCTCTGGAAACCTCCCCAGCTTTCGGCCAAAGCCTGGGGAGGTTTCCAATATGCCTAACCCTGGGGAGGTTTCCAATAATTCTAAAAATATGATAAACTATCTATTTAAGACAAGCGGCTATTCATAATGATAGACGTCCAAATTTAAAGAAGGCTTTTTCGTATGCCTTTTCGCATGCCTTTCCTATTCTGTGCGCATTCTTGAAGCATTTGTAACAGTATCTTGAGCGATTGAGGAGCGGCTTCGTCAGTTTGTTCTTGAAGCGTCTGGAGCGGTTGAGATTGTTTGCGGATCAGTGCTATCAGAGTGTTGGTGGATTTATCCTGTTTTATCACGAGCCCAGCAGATTTTATCTTGCTTTTTGTGGAAAAATGGTTTAGGGTCAGATTAGGAACAGTTCTGATTTGAACAGGCAATGGAGTTCTGATTTGGGCAGTTTTCTTCTGATTTGGACGAGCCCAATCTCTTTCTGGCGACACTATTGTGACACTGGCTAGGATGATTTCACGACAGGAAGCAGGTCTGTATCAGAATAACAGTGCGTACTGCATGCAGAGCCACGTTAATCCTTTCTTCTCGCTCCTATCCTCAATCCCTTTCTCCATGACCTTGTAAAGTGGGGATAATCTGCGGGAGAAACCATAAACAGAGGTAAACAGGGGATAATCTGCGGGATAATCTGGATAAACGATATATCCAATAAACAGAGGCGGGAGAAACCATCTTTCAGAAGAGACAGGACGTTTTGATTCTGCGGGAGCCAGAGAATGCCATTATGCTGAGATGCGGTCATGTTTTAGGGATATATCTGCCTCTGTTTATTGGATTCAGTTGCAACACCGTCATTGATAGCCACTGATAAAGATCGAAGATGGTAAGCCGATATGTTTTTTTCTGTTTTGTTTAAACTGTAAATCTAAATCTTCTAACTGATGAGCTGCTATATTTTCAGGTGTAATGCTGGAAACATGCTGCAGCATGGAGGGATGATTTGTTTCCGCTTTGGAAGCATAGTCTGCATGTGCGAAATGGAGGTCTCGTTTCAGAATTTCTAAAAGCAGGAGGTTTCCCAATTGGCTTTTCGTCGGTTCTGCTAGATCCCCTGGTTGGGCTTGCAAATCTCCTTTCTGATATCCACCTTATACCCAAATCTTATTCCTTGCCATGGACGTGGGAGCAGATCGGATTGGAGGGAATGTTGAAAGGATGGGTGAAGGACCACAGGCTGACCTGAACCAAGACCAAGGTGCTTGCCTCATCCCCATTTTATATGCTGGTTATAAAAAACAGGGATACAGGGATTTTGTTAACAGGATTTTGTAGAAACGTTTCAAATCTTTTGTGATTTGATTTTGTGAGAAACCTCCCAAAATTTCCAAAATATGTTATACAGAATTCTTGTTATTTGAGAAACCTTTCCAAGTCGATGTTGTAATAAAAGAAATTATCCATTCTTGTAATTTTTGTGGTTTGGGCTACAGTATTTTTTCTCAATCTGCAATGAATAGTATTTACTCTCAATTCAAAATCAAGAGTGCTTTCATTTCTTTTTTTTTTTTTTTTAATTGAATGCGTATTTTAGTGCTTTCATTCCCAATCCGAATGAATAGTGCTTTCTTTTATTGTGATGAAGAGTTCCAATAATTGTGAATGAATATTGTTTTCTTTTATTCCGTTCCAATGGTATTGTCTTTCTTTCTCTCTTTTTGTATTTTTGTGGTAACAAAGGTCTAAAGAATGAACTCATTAATGCAAATCGATGCTTCAGGATTTCCTATTCTCATTATATGTCTCATTAAGTTCAATCTATCTTTGTCATGATAGCTCTAAAATCATAGTTCCAATTTGGATTGAGAAATTCCACTTTCTTAATCCATTTTCTAGTATTCGCTAACATTTTACAATATTAATGCTTCATCTTTTTATGTCTTACCTCAGGTATAGATAGGGAGGACGTGCCTCGAGAGGCCGAGGGCGTCATGCCACCACCACCTCACGCACCACAGATTAGGACGTTTGCGCCTGACGGGTAAGTGTCGTGTACCTAAGATCTTAGAGTTCGTCATGCATATATTTTCTAGACTATAATGTTAGGTACATAGACTTAGGTCTCAAGTTTATTAATTTAGGGATGTGCTCCACGGATGTTGGAGGATCAGACGGTTGTTGACAACCATCCCTGGGTTGCCAACGAGATCAGAGGATAGGTGGTTTTGTGTGCACGAGGGTTGTTCACACACCCTCAGCCGTGGAGAGGGTTATATGGGTTTGTTGTTGAATGGTGCGCAGAAGCACCAGACGACCAAGCATCCTGAGGTTCCTTGGATTGCTCGTAGGCCAGGTGCACGCAGGACACGACCACTTGAGGATGAGGCTGCACAGGAGAGGGAGAGGGAGAGGCGCCGAGCTCGCGGGCAGGTGAGGTGCGCTAGGCCAGAGTATCTTGTCTGCCAGCAGGATAGCCATTACAGGGCGAGGATACAGAGACAGGTCGTGGCCGAGTGGGAGAGGAACACGAGGGTGTACTCTCCTCAGGAGTTAGCTCAGAGATACCCACATGGGGGCTCACAGTGGTTAGCATCAACTTCATGCACAATTTAAGGTTCATGAAGGTCATATGTCTCCCATAATCCGTACATATCATCTAAGAAGGCATTCTCCATATTAGAATGATCACGAAGTGACTGTAATGCTGCTTCTCCATCAGCTGAAACAGGATCTGTATCAGAAAATGTTTCTTCATGAGCACTTGTGATTGTTGATGCTGGATGTGTATCCAAATGATTCCTGTGTTGAAAGAGATGTTGAAGTATTTTTAGATTGAAGGCAGCTTCCTCAATTGGTTCCTCATCATAATAGGAGGCACATTCCACAATGTCAACACTTCTAGAAATGAAGACTTGCTTTGTTTTTGGATTTATACAACTTGCATTCTTTTTTACTTATAGGGTACCCTATGAAAATGCATTTAACAACACTGATTGCTAACTTTCCAAGCTTTGGAAGCTTTTCTTGTGAAATGGCAGCATATGCCAAGTTGCCAAAAAACTTGTAGATTATCTACATTTGGTTTCCTCTTATAGGCGACTTCATACGGAGTTTTTTTTTTTTTTTTTTTTTTTTTTGAAGGACGTCAAGCTTTATTCACCAACTAGAAACCAGAGCAACATAAATGCAAAGACAGGATTATAACCCCAGTGGACAAACCGATCCAACTGAGCACAACCACCTGCCTATGCAAAAGAATGAATCTGAAGGTAAGTATGCCAGATCAGTACTTTCTTCTCTTGATCAAGAGAAGAACAATTGTAAGCCATAACAATTTTATCTTGCGCCCACTGAAGAACAACCTCATCTGCAGTATCTATGCCCTTAAAGATAAACAACCTCCTTCTCTTCGGATTGACCATAAAAGCCACCCGCATGCGAGATGAAAAGCTTCGTTCCGTTGTTTGGGCCAAGCATCGGGATAGATAGCAAGCAAAATTTCTTTGGCTAGATCGAGACGATGCCAAAAGGGTCAACAACCAAGACCATGCTGCGAAGCCTCTCACACAAGAAAAACAATGCTCAATACTCTCAACCCCTTTGGCATAAAGGGGCGAGCTCAAATCCGATTATCCATTTTATGGACTAACCCGTTGACTCGAGGCATCTATGGATCACTTGCCACCACAAAACTACTACTTTGGGGTGAAGCGGCTTATCCCATACCCATATCAAACACTTTTCCATTGTGGTTGAGGGACACGAAGATGCCATCTATTAGATGGAGGCAGGATTTCAGAATGCACAAGCAATTTATACAGAAGACACAAACCGCCTTTGGATATCCCGATGGCAACCCCATATGACTACCTCAATCTGTGGACCGAGAATCTGTGGCAACAATGCAGCAATATGATTCAGATTACTCTGTCCCATCTGTACAACAAGAACTTTGTTCTAAATGCTTCCCATGACATGAGATGATCAGACTCATACCAATCTGCAATAGTATTGATACCAGCTGCTACCCATCGTCGTTGTGTCTTTGGATGAACAACCACACTTAGAGGCACATTCTCTGGAGTGTCCTGCAAAGGAATCCACCAGCATGGAGTGGACAACTGAAGACATGCCTCAGGATTAATATGGAAAAGAGACCTGACAGTGTCCCAAGCCGCAAGCAACCCCTTTAGAAAGGGAGAAGCATTAGGATACGGATGCATATGATAAAGCAAAGCCCAAGGAAGGAACCTTGTTGGCCAAATAGGCTGCCGTAACCACGGCCTCTCCCCAAAAATATGCTAGTAACTCTTTATGAATGAGCATGGATCTAACAAGGTTTTACAATGCACAATTCTTTCTTTCTGTGACCCCATTTTGCGCATGGGCATAGGGGACTGTTACCTCTCTCTTGATCCTATGACTAAATAAATAGTCATTGAACTATTTATTAATAAATTCTGTTCCATTATCTGTCCTGACAGCCTTAAGGCATATGTGAAATTTCGCCTCAACATAAGCATGAAATATGAAAATCTTTGAACTTGAGAAATGCTTGATCCTCTGTTTTGACACAAAAAAACCCAAGTAAATCTGCTATAGTCGTCCACAATAGTGAAGAACCAGTGAGCTCCTCCCATAGAAGTGTGGGCATATAACAAAGATCCATGTGGAGTAATTCTAGAACTGTTGTAGCTCAAAATTCAGCTTTTGAAGGATATGGTTGCTGAGTTTTCTTACATGAATGACATGCGTGACGTGCTAAGAATATAAACTTCAATTTTGATAAGCCCTGCACCATTCCCAAGCGAGATAATTCACCAATGGCCCTGCCTCCAATATGTCCAAAGCGTGCATGTCATAAGGTTTCCAAGTTGGAGTCGGCTGCCAAATAGGTCGAAGATTGGAGTTGTGGTCTGCCACCGACCGTGTATAGACCACCGGTATTCATGTGGCCTGTAATTCGTACTCCAAGTTGTTCGGGCTTTATTAGCGTCCATGGACTAATATCAGCGAGATACATCTGCCCATTACCAAATATAACATGCTTACCTTGCTTATCAAAGGTGGAGACTGATAATAAGTTTGCTGCCACATCTGGAACATGAAATACTTTTGTAATTGCGCAGGTTCCATGTGCTTGTTCAAGATGAATAATGCCTTTAGCTTGCGATTGACACACTGCTCCATTTCCAACTATCACACGCAGTGAAGTATCATCTCCAGCATTGACAAGCAGTGCTGGAGAAGTGACAATATGTTGGGAAGCTCCAGAGTCCATGTTAAGATATTTCAAACTAGAAGAGAGATGTTGATCTGAAGCTACATTAAGGTATTCGTAACTAATACACCTGATAAAGCAACTCCCAAAGCGAGGGGATAGGTTCTCATGCGTCACGAAATCTAAATTCCTAGCATTTATTTTTTAGTAGTCGTAGGAAAAAAATTTGGCGTCTGCGAAAGTCTGATAAAAATCGCTGCACGCAATTTTCTCCCTTCTCTTTTTTTTTTTTTTTTTTCGCGTTCCACGCGCTTTATCGCTTTATCTTTTTTGGCGTCTGCGAAAAAACCTTTCGATGTCGCAGCGGTTTAGAAGGTTTTAGTGTCTGGCGATTTTCAAATTTGACTTTTTTTTTTTTGGCTACATGCTTTTATCTTTGTTTGGCAGACATAAAAAAGTTTAGCGTCTGTGGTTTAGAAGGTTTTGCGTATGCGAAATTCAAATTTCAAATTCGTACGCAGAAAAAAGAAAAAAAAATTCGCGTCTAGCTTTTTCTTGTTTGGCAGTATCGCGAAAAACTTTCAGCGTCTGTGAAACAACATAAAGCGCTTCTCTGTGAATTTTTTTTCGCGTACGCCATTTTCATTGTTTCGCGTACGCGCTTTGATTCTTTTCGCATACGCGAAAATCTTCCAACGCCAGAATTGTTTTTTGTCGTATTTTTTACGTATTATACGGCAAATTTGTGCCGTATCATACGAATAATACGTATTACGTATAGAACGTACGAAGTATTGAACCTATCCCTGTTCCCAAGATGCCTGAGTAGGAATTCAGTTGCTGGAGCAACAATTTTGTGACAGATAGAAATATTTTGTTTTTTACCATGCATGCCAAAGGTTTTTTCCCTAGATTATAGTTTCCAGACTAAGGTCTCACGAAGATGATAGGGCATAGAATTGGTGAAGACTAGTAGAGCCTATATAGCAGGTGTGCTTTACAATATGGGTGCTTTAGGTTTTTCTCAAGGTCGTTCTATCCTTTTCACTTTTCTAATGAAGAAAAAAAAGTGATGGTTTCTTTTAAGTACGGATAAGGATGCTTTTACTGGCTAGCTGCTATGCTAGGTAATTATTTGTCAGATTGAACAATTTTTACTATTGGTCAAAAAGGCTGTGAATGTGAAAGGATAAGTAATAGAAAGAACGTGAGCATTGGATGAGCTATATACAGTAACATTTTCTCATTTTTAGCTATTTGGATTAATCTGTATATATTTCTCCCTCTGCTCTAGTCTTCAATATAAGGAAGATCTATAACTTGTTGACAAACTGTTCATCATAGACAAGGAATAAATTACTAATCGCATATTTCTTATTAGCCAGAATGACTTTAGCTAAACTTGCTCGATAGTAATCCCAAAACTTTCTGTGGTTTAGCTAAACTCTACACATTTTTCCTCTCATACTTTTTGGCGTTTAGCTAAACTAACCTAAACATCATCCCAAAAATTTCTATGGTGTGGCCAACTAGAAAATATTAAACCAAATATTATATTTTTTTTCAATATATTCCGCTTATTTTAGTCATTTTCTTGTGAAAACATTCAAAAATAATGCTAAAACTAGGACTCAAATTAATTTATAATGCTAGAAACTAAACTACTAATCATATATTTCATATAAACTAGAATGATGTTAGCTAAACTAGCTCGAAATTCATTCTAAAAGTTTCTATGGTTTAGCTAAACGATACAAAATTTCACTCTCTTACTTTCTATCGTTTGGCTAAAGAGCTCTAGGGTTGGTGCAGTCCCGAAAAAAGTTAAGCTAAAATTATTATTTTTTTCCCAATTTTTTCCATTTACTTTAGCCAATTTTTTTTGAAAATGTGCTAAAAAATCGCCAAATAGCTAAGTTTAGCCCTTAAATTATTCAATGATCATAAAATGTATCACCTTTCAAAATTTGGAACATGTTCCACCTACTCTTTGCTTTATGCTTGCCTTCCCATTTGGAATACCAACATTTATATTTGAAATGTTTATTTGTAGCCTGTCAAGATATCTATTGCATTTATATATAGTATTAAATATTGCAATTTGAACTAATGCTATGATCACGATGTGTTTATGCCACATATCCAAAATTGTTGTGTATGCAGCTATATGGAAGCTGTATGTTGCTGATTTCAACTTGAAACTGGAAGAAAGGTAAAATGCATAAGATCTGATAGGGGAGATGAGCACTTGTCTCACGAATTCAAAATTTGTTTGCTAACTTTGGAATCAAAAGGCAGTTAACTTGTAGGTTCTCTCCTCAGCAAAATGGAAGCTAAGAGAAAAAGTAGAATACTACTCAATGCATCAAATCTATGCTGAAAAATTCAGGATTGCCAACTTTTATTTGAAATGAAGTAGTAAAGACTACAGTGTATGTTCAGAAAATACTGCCAACTTTGAGTACAAAGGGTGACGCTTCAGAAATGCTATGATTAGAGATAATAGGGCATATATACATCACTTATCTAGTTGGATATAGGGTGTAAATATGGTAATGCTACCCAAAAAAGCGCGAAAGCACATAGCACCTAAAGCACCTATGACTAAGAAAAAATGTGTCATAACTTGACCTCCACAATTTGTACGCTCCTCCACGAGATCTACATCATCGCTCCTTGCCTTCCTACATCATATATATTGTTTTTTAAGTAACAACTCTAAGGTCGTTGAAGAAAAATGTCTTCAAGCAAAGCACCTAAAGCACTTGTCCGGATGGTGCTTTTTGGGTAGCATTACCATATTTACACCCTATAACATAAATTCCAAGGCACATAGACTTTATAATTTTGCACAAAAAAAGGTGATAGTAAGTAGAGATGTAATAATGATTCCTAAGATTAATATATTAGACAAGGTTAAGAACAAGGAAAGTAGTGAAATAGAACAAAAGCTGGAAGAAGTTGAAAAAGAAAAAGAAATCATGGTTGATTACATAGATTATCAGTGATGTTGAGGATGAAACAGAAGTATATAACATGCAAGAAGATATTGTGCAAGGGGTTGAACAAGAAGGTGAATCAGGTCAAACCATTGTGAATGGAAGACCAAAAGGAAAATTAGAAGAATAGTGGCACAAATACTTAGCAATGAAAGAAATTCATGGCAAAAATGAGATGGGAAGGAGCAAAAGATTTCAGGCTCATGAGCGTGAAATCCATAGTGTGTTTGACATATTAAGGAACGCTGAATTACCAAAGAACTACCATGAAGTTATTAATGGTAAAAATGGAAAGAATGTCTCGAAGCTATGCAAGCAGGGATAAATGCATTTAAAAGGATAGGTATAATTTTGTTTACAGGCTAATTAGAGATGAATGATAAGCCCGTAGATAAAAATATCGTAGGAAACATGCGGGGTTTTAGAATAAAATCTGGAGATGATGGAAAAGCAAATAAGTTCAAAGCCAGATAACGGCGCATAGATTTACACAGTGAAGAGAGCAAGATTATGATGGAACTCTCTCCCACAGTTTGAGGATGATTCTTGCTATTGCAAACTCTTGTATCATAGAAATACAACATACCGACGTTAGTATACCTTTTCAAATGCAAAATTGAGGAGGAAATATATCTTAAGTAGGCACCGGGATCTGAAATAGGAAATGGAAAGGTATGGAAATTAAAACAGGTAGTATATGGTTTAAGACAATTTCAAATGATGAGAATGATTTTTATCGCCCATCGACAAACTTATTCTTGTCGGGTTAAACCCCGGAAGGGTTTTCGAGGGAAAAACCGTGGCAGTAATAAGAATGCTGTCAAACTGTACAAGTATACATCAATGTATATACACATGTCAAGTGTGTGCCCGAGGACATAGCTGATCTCGCATGTCCATAACCTCCTGAAGGTATGATCCCAGCACCCGTACGGATGCTGTGCTCAATGTCACATGTAATGGCTGGCCAGGCCTGACCAACTCAGCATAGCGCGTCCGAATTTGATCATATGCTGGGCAACTTTGAAGGGTATGAGATTCATCCTCAATGACTCCCATTTGGCAGCATTGACAGAGCCTGTCCTGGCGTGGCTCACCAATCCATCTGCCCGTCTCAATTCGAAGATGATGTGTCCCCGTGCGAATGGAGGCAATGAGTCTGCGCCTTTTCATGGGAAAGTGGGTACGCAGGTAGCATTACGGGCCTCGTTCCAATGTGGGATTTATGTGGCCCTGATAGTGTGCTGTCTTGACATGTTCAAGGGCATTGGCATCCCAAAGCTTGCTGAGGAAGCAAGCGTCAAGATATTGCCTCAAGCTATGACGATCTGCCTCTGTTTGCATATGTATGCACCTGTGCTATCACTTAGTGTATAAGGGATACGCCATGTGCGAGGAAGGGGTCATAAAAAACCCCTTCGTATACGCTTTTTTTAAGGTCTAAAAAACCCCTTTCCGTATGAAATACATCACTAGAGATTGGATTTTTTAAGGTCTAAAGAACCCCTTCCCGTACGTATTCATACGCTTTAGGTTAAAAAAAACCCCTTATCGTCCACTCACATGGTATATACGGCCTACACTATGTGAATCCCCCGGGGTGCTCCTGCACATTCCATCTAGCCAACCATTGAGCTCTCTTTTCCCTCCAGCAGGCCTTGAGGCGCTGCGGCCCCATTGCCATGATATAAGCTAGTTTAGGAAGACGAGCATCGTCCATATTGACCACCTTCTGAAAATAGACAATGTGGCGATCAAGGGCCGCCCTCTGAAGAGGCAAGAATCCTGTCTCCTACAGTAGAATTTGATATGGGACTGTGGACTTCACCCCTAGTGCTCGAACTAAGAAGGCTTTCTGGACCTGCTCCAAGTCATTCCAAGTAGCAAGTGATACTACTGGGCCCCATACTTCCACCCCGTATAAAAGGACAGGCTCTACTAAGACCTTGAACAGGTGTGACTGATGGGCCCAATCATACAACTCCGCTCTATGACTATTGTTTTGCATTGCATATAGTGCCTTCCAGCCTGCCGTCACTCGTAGCCGTATGGATGTGTCCCAGTGCATAGTAGAAGGAAACTCCACTCCCAAATACTTGTATGTGGATGCAACTTCCACATTCTGGCCTTGGTAACTGAAGGAGGGGACCCTCGGCTGACGTGAAGATGATATGAAAACCACCCTAGTCTTGGCCAGGTTGACGCGCATATCAGTTGCTTGGCAGAATGTGTCCAGGGCATCGAGATATCGTTGCATGTCTGCGGGTGTGTAAGCTAGGAGGTCCACATCATCAGCATATATTAACTGTCTGATGATCTGATAAATGGCACAAATGCATCGACCATTATTTGCAAAAATAAGGCTTTGAAAAATTAAAATATGATGGCAATTTATATAGATATAAAGATGGGATGAATGGTGCATTATTGCTTTGTATGTTGATGATAACATAATGACAGCACAGAGAATCAAGGCTTACAAAGATATCTTGAACAGACGATTCCAAAAGGTCGACCTTGGGGAGTTAAAAGGTTTCTAGAGGTAGAAGTGTACAAGGACTGAGACGAAAAAAATTATGTCATCACGCAGAAAACGCAAATTGAAAATATGCTTGAAAGATTTGGCATGAAGGATTGTAACATTGCAAGTTCTACCATGACTCCTGCACACAAACAAATGTATCCACAAACAGTTGAGGAACGAAAGCACATGGAAAAGGCATCTTTTTCTTGTTTCTTTTATTTGGAGGGAGAAAAATGTAAGGGGGGGAAGGGGGTTCAGAAATATTATATGCAAAATATTGCATAGTAACATACAAAATTGCCACAGCTGGGAATGGCATAAAGAAGCCTAGCCCAAACAAACAAAATTACCTCCACTGGAGGGAAATATCCTGATAAACTTATCGCACTCTAAAATATCAAGAGTTTATCAAAAAAGATCTAGACCAGAAGTTTGAGCATTAGCCAAAGATCAAACCAAGATCAGTAATCTATCACTTCATCCAAGGAAATGATGGCTAATGCAGCATATCTGATTCAAGCCATAGCCAGTAGATTCTAGCCGGTAAAGGATCCATGAACCATTAGCAGCCCGATGGATCTGCAACTTCTCCTTGAAATACTTCTTTAATTCCGGATTGAATGCCAACTCTTGTGTTATGAAAGGCGACAATTTATCTATGGATGGTGGTTGAAAGGAGAACACAGCCACTGACGAAGACGAATTGTTCTAGCAGCAATGGACTATGACGCTCACACTCAATGGATCAAGTTATCAGAAATCACGCTCGCACTTTATGAATCAATGGATCTAAATGAAATAATAAAATCAGAAGTGAAGTATGTAGCTGCTAGGCTGGGTTAGATCCAGCAAGAAGATTGTTAATCATGCTCTAAAAGTCTCCCAAATGATCAAAGAATCGAATCAAGATGAATGCACTCAATGGATCAACATGAAGGCATTCAATCAAAATTTGAATGTCATTTTGTGGTGGCATGTCCAAAAAAGGTGAAAAATATCAAAGCCCATCAATTACCAAAAATGCCACCTTTGCGGCCACGAGTAGAGTAGCACGTGAATACCACAATTTGGGATGTCTCCATGGACAAAAACAGGTAACTGCAAGCAATCTTGCGGGTTGCAGGTCGCAAGTGCATGCTTTTGGACATCATTCACATAGATGACACCAAGCGGCCGCAAAGGTTTGCAACCGAGTTTATGATAATTTACGGCCGCCATGATATTGTCGTGTCCGCAAGCCCACCAAGCTGCCGTCACGTGCTGTCTATGTTTTGCTTTGCTGAGTCAAAAAATGCGATCGCCGGGAATTATTTGTGGACGCACTTCTGATCATTTGTGTTCACGTCATTTTTCGACAATTTCGACCGGCCATCTTTTTTTTGTTCCATGTATAATATGCATATTTTTGTAAAAAAAAAGAAAGGAGGAAGTTTTACGATTCGTACTATTTTCATATTTAACATATACAACTTCGACCCAATCCCTGGTCTAATCCAAAGGATTCACTGAGGCAGATGTCTGCTCTAGGTTCATTAGTTCAGGCTCTCTCTCTCTCTCTCTCTCTCTCTCTCTCTCTCTCTCTCTCTCTCTCTCTCTCTCTCTCTCTCTCTCTCTCTCTCTCTCTCTCTCTCTCTCTCTCTCTCTCTCTCTCTCTCTCTCTCCCTTCGTCAACACATTTTGAAAATATAATGACTGTGCAAGGTCTGATAATTCTCTGGTTGTCGCTAAAGTAGTGAGATCAAGAGCTGGCATGACTTGTCTCATTCTCTTCATTCTGGATCCAAACAAATGATTAGATATGTTTGGTGCTACAAATGGTTCAAGGCCATGATGATTGGAATGGGTCGTCGGAATTGGTATATAACAGATTCTCTCTTCGATGTTTAACATTAATTTATCCATTTAGGTATAGCTATCAGAGATTTGTAAAAAGAATTGGTTCGTTCCGATTCTTTTCCTTCCATCATTATCACCCCCAAACACATCATGTCATTCAGGTGCATGGGACCTGACCTTCCAAAGGACATCCTTTCAACATAACATTCAGGGAAAGGTGGATCGTGCCTTTGCTCCATTCCGGAGAGCTAGCATTCTGTGGCATTTGGTTCGCGCGACGGAAAGGCCAGATTGATTAGAAAGCCAACTCCACTTAGACTTTTTTGCTACTAGATTTTTTCCTTCCATGTCGATTTTTTCCCTTTTATCTAGCATGGATGGTTTACTTGATGTTATGTAGAATGGCATGGGAGAAGCCATTCTTGCTGCCCCCAGCAGAATCAGGGAGCATTGTGTAGACGCGACCTGATTCTACAGGTCATGGGAGCAACAAGAATGGTTGACCCCATGCCATTCTACTACGTCAAGGCAAGCCTTAATCTGATTCTACAGGTTGTGTGAGGCTATTTGCTATTCTTAGCATAAATGGTTCAATGATCTTGCAGGAACACACTCCTACTTGCCTTGGCGGACTTATAACCTATGTGCCTCTCTTGTGTCCTCTATTGTTGGTTTCCAGATTCGCTTTTGCTTTTATATACCATGATTACTAGATGTTTAGAAGCAGTTGCTCTTGCATTCGAGCTTATTCTTAATCTTTGTGTTGAACTTAATGCTTTGCTTTTATAAACCAAGATTCTAGGATGTTTTGGAAACCAGAATTCTAGGATGTTTAAGTAAATTAAAAAGAAATCCCAAGGGCATTTGTGGTGACGTACATAAACTATTGTTGTATTTGGTTGACCAGACGTATCACTTGAAATTTTCGATATAAAATCGACATTTTGATTAAATACATAAAATATAGAACGGTTTAAATAGACAACTCATCCCAGCAACATAAACTACGACAAGCTTAATCCATATTCTAGAAAACAAATACTACACAGACAACTTATCCCAGCAACATAAACTACTACAAGCTTAATCCATATTCTAGAAGACAAATACAAAACATTCATAAAAATGTCATCGAAGTTGATGCTAAGACATTTGATGGCAGTCTTCCATCCCTTAATTGATGTTAGAAATAATTGATAAATCTACAATTGGCTCTAATCTCCCCTTCATCATTTGTTAGAACACCAATGGAGCCCATTCTGATCATAGCATCTACAAACTTGAATCGCCATGAAAGCTCATCAATCGAATTATCACGGACCACTTTAGCTCCTAAAGGGTCAGTAACAAGAACTTGATCTGAGCTAAGAAGGCCTTTGCCAAGGGCTACATTGACATAGTAACGGTTGTCAAAAAAACCAGGTGTAATTGGATCCATGGACACCGTTCTACTTAAATCTAGATCACCTCTTGGACATTGAGATTTCAAAACCAATGCCAATTTTCGATTTAGACTAGGATCCTCTGAGTAGTTTGAATCAAAATTATAGAGTCTTTTCATGAATGTAAAACAATGTGCCCTTCCAATCGTATGTGCTCCTGTATATTAGTAATTGTCATTAGATTTTTATTTTAGTACTGATGCAAGTACTCTAAAGGTTATTATAAAAAATATTACCTGAGAGTGTGATCATGTCATCTAAAGATAGGCCATTCTTTGCAAAAAGATGAGTGAGTTGTTGAAAATTGTAGAATGGTGACGGAAGATTGGCAGTTGCTTCATAGTCATTGGATATTTTGCCATCTCTTCGACCTGCAGGCACTTGATAGAATGGTCCTGATGTCTACAGAAAAGGGAAGTTCAATCAACAAGATGTTTGGTTTTGTGAAACCTAAACCAGAAAGGAAAGTTGTAATCGAAAAGCTGTTATTAGGAGAAGAATATTTTCCTATGTGGAGAGGAATATTCTTCCCTATGCCTTACAGGAATGCTTTGTAAGGCGAGATCTGTAAAAGAGAGAGACTTGCCAAATAAATAGCATCCCGGGCAGCAAATGCAAGAATATCAGCGCAAGAGACTACTCGTGGGCAGCGGGCTTCCAACTGGGCTTTAATCGAGTCTACCAGAGTAAAACCCCGCACGCCAAAATTGAAGGAAGATTCTTTCTCAGCCTTGAAATCCCTTCCAGAATCCAGCAGCACAGAACCGTCACAGCCCTGCTCACGAAACAAGGCCACAGTAAGAGATTTTCAGTTTTTTTTTTCCTTCTAGATCCTTCTAGATCCTTGTGGGTTCTACACTTACCCGAACGAAACAATCGTGGAAATGCAGTCGCAGCAGAGCAGGGGCAATGGCTGGATCTTCGGCATACTCTTGGGCTATCATATCCCGGATTACAAGCTCAGCCTCCGGACATGACCTTGAATAGAAATATTCTTGCAAATTAGCCTTCACTAAAACCACCAACATCACCATTACATAACCTTGTACCATTGTAGCCTTGTCTAGAAAAAAAATCTCTACAGCCTTGTAGCCTTGTCTAGAAAAACCCCCTAGAAAAAAATATTTGTCTTGAAAAACTCCCTAGCAAAAAATTCCCTCTAACCCTGTAGCCATATCTAGAAAAATCCCTAGAGCCTCTAGGTCTTATTTATATTGCCAATCCCGAGTCCGCGTGCTCCTAGCTTGCACTGTTCATTTTCTGCAAATCTTGGTGCATCTTATCTTGGTGCATCTTTTGATTGAGAAGTTGTAAGGGGAGTAACATGTTTGTACTTCCAAAATGAGTGCCCCCACACCATTACCTACTAAAGCCTGACTTGCCCATCATTTGTACAAAAGACAAGTACACCATCGTTTGTTTGGCCTTAAAGGAGCATATGTCCCATGTTGTCTTGTTTGTGCTAAAGTTCTGACATTTGCTTCATTCCTTTGTTTGATTTGCAGTTCTTTTATGGTGCAATATGCATGTACTTCCTTAGCATGTAGGTAAATTAGAAATCTTCTCTAGCAAGTCACACAAAGCATCAACACCATTTTCAATGGAATTTTATGGTAATCGCAATGATAGATGTGGCACTGACAATAACCCTGCTTCCATCTTTGTTTGTTTCTTTTTAGCACAAGTGATTTGATTTCTGAAAAAATATGAATTCGTCCCCGTTGATGTTTTTGTAAATCCATCCTTAAGCTTTTGCAAATGGTTTCTATCTTATAATAAAAGCATAAGATTGAGGTTCTGGCACATATTTTCATTTGTTTGCAGTGGGTGGACATAAATACAACACAAATTCAATAATGTAAATATTTTCTTTTGTATCATACTGTCATACCCTCCAGAACTGTCTAGTCTATGATCAAATCCAAGCATGCTATACTGAGTTGGCTAGGCTTGACCAACCCCAACATGTGATACTGAGCATGGCTTCAGTATGGATGCTGGGATCGTACCTTCGGGAGGTCATAGATGTGCAGGATCAGTTATGTCCTCGGACACTTACCTGACTTGTTTTAACCCAGACAGTAGTAAGTCTGTGGTGCTCTTTTATGGGATCCCATAGGCCGATTGGTCTTCGTGGATGATAAAAACCATTCTATTCTATTCTATTCTATTATTGGAACTAATTTTACACATTGCATTGTGATAAATTGCTTTCAAAAGGTAATTAGCTCTCATACTCTAGTGGCTATTAGCTTTTCCACATTGTTGATCAAATTCTTCCTTGTTCTTCTCCATATTCAAATTCTTATTTGCTTCTTTTAAGAGTTTGAACTACGGAGTGTAAAAGATCTATTAAGCAAATAGCAAATAATAACTAGCAGTAGGGCAGGCTTGGGACAAGGAGTTGGGCTGCCTTAGATGAGGTGGGGACGAAGCAAAGACTGTCAACCATACCCATTTGTTGAATTTTCTTATGAAGGCAAATTTTGTACCATGATTTTAGAACCTAAAGGATAAGCTAGATATATTCTCAACACGTTAAATCAACTAGACCTTTCAAGTTTGACGTTATTTCTTCATCAAGTTCCTCTACTTACCATTACAAGAATTAAATAGCAATTGATAGTTTGATTATGACATATGGGTTGCAAGTTTTTGACTTATCTTTTAAAGACAAGACAATGATGACCATGATGTATATGCGGGTATGCTTCTCCCTATTGTGTTATGGTGCTTCTTCATTTGTAAAAGGTCTTATATAAGGCAACTTCTTTTCTATAGACATATGACTTTGTGTTCGTGTACCAGCTTTGCAAAAATGGCAACTTCCTATTTGTATGCCACCTTTGCAAAAATGACAAACCAATATATTGTTTTTGTGAACGATGACCAAGCTTTCGCCTTTTATTCTTGAATGACGTGTAAAGTTTCTTGCTATGGGTTGCAAGTTTTTGGCCTATCTTTTAAGAATAGAATAGAATAGAAAGACAAGACAATGACGACCATGATGTATATGCGACTACGCTCCTTCGTGTTGTGTTTATATGGTGTTTCTTCATTTGTTTCTACGCTCCTTCCTGTTTAAGGAAAGGCAAGACAATGACGACCATGATGTATATGCGACTACGCTCCTTCCTATTGTGTTTATATGGTGTTTTCTTCATTTGTAAAAATTCTTATGTAAGGCAACTTCATTTTAATAGATATTTCGTGTACTAGCTTTGCAAAAATGGTAGGTTCCTAATTATATGCCGCCTTTGCAAAAATGGCAAACCAATATATTGTTTTTGTGAAGGATGACACCAAGCTCCCGCCAGACATGTAAAGTTTCTTGCTATGTTAATATAAGGAACATGTTTCTATATCCTTAACACACTGCCCCTCAAGTTTATAGTGATCCAACAGTTGAGATCAATCTTGGTCAATGGTGTTATGAGCCATAACACATTGCTACTTCAAAACATCCTAGGGTGTTACTAGGATATTATCGAATGGACGATTTTGATGGTGATCGGATGGCCCAAAACTCTCGGGGCAGTGTGTTAAGGGTTGCACGCCCTTGCCATTTTGGCCATGCCTCAATTTTTTTTTATGGTGAACGCCCTCGGCCCACCGAGGGCGTTATCTACCCCATATCACAAGGACCATTAAAGAAGGTTAAGATCTTAATTAGGTTTTTATGGAGAGTTGCCTAGCCTAAACCGAGGTGCACGATTTCCTGAATTCTTAGCTTGTCCACGTGTAAGGACACGTCACCTTACATGTTCCTCCTTTTCTTCTTCGGCTGTATCCTTCTTGGACATCCTGCATCGGCCATAGGCCTTTGGCTCGGGATTACAACACTACCATGGGAGCAGAAGGTCTGGAAATTCTCCTTCTCTCCAGCGACTGATTTTCCCAGTCATTCCGAGCATGCTTCTGGAAGGTCTACTGCCATCAAGCCTTCCAAGAACCAAGTTGTTTTCAACAATAAAAGAGAAAGGTATTGTTTATTTCTGGTGGTGTTTCATTTTTTCAAAAGAACTCAGTTAAATGCTATGTCGGATTGTTGAACAGTGTTTCCAGGCTTTGTGGCGATGAGAAAAGAGCTTCTCAGTTACATAAATCGAATATGTTAGGATGTATTTCAATAATTATGTTTTTTGGGTCTATTGGAACCTTGCCAAAATGCTTCTTCATGTTCTTGCCAAAACAAAACCTCATCGCCTGTTTGCCTCTACTCCATTTATAGCAAATGTGTCCCTCAGGTAAATATCCATGTATTTATTCTTCTCTCTTTGCTTACACGACATCTAGATTTTTCAGCATGATATGGATTGCAGGCCTTAAGGGGCCCTTTCTACTACCGGTGTATGGCAACAGGTCATCTATCATCAACGTTTCTCCTTGTTTCTTGCAGATCGTGAACACTTTACACCAAGAATATGGAACCAGAACCATCTTTGGGTTTTTGACGGCAAAGGAGCTCTTTAAGCAGCAGCTTGAAGCGGTCAAAACTGCAAATTTTGTTGCAAGATTTTGTTGATTGCTCAGTTTCCTGCACATTTAAAAGACATATCCTTGTGACCTACATTTTCACCATTGTATTTTCAGTTTATTCTATGGAATAGAGCACTGGATTTTCACATAGCTTGGATGAGCAAAGAGCTGACAACAAAGCTATCTATAGCCAAGCCAAAGTTCTGACTATTGCATTGCGTATGGTCAATTCACCATCTTCTTTGTATAGTCAATTTCGGGCTGGACTTGTCACAACTTTGAATACCTGAACAACGGTTTTCATGTTATAAATCCCAAGGTCAATATGATCCTAGTCAACATATGCTTAATTATATGTTCTAAGGAAAAGAGTTGGGAGAAGTTCCTGTGGCTTTATCTCATCTATCAAAAACTTAACTTCTTCAGCTGTCTTTGTAAACACCGGTACCAAGCTTTCTGGCCCGTTATTGAGTTGATTTGACATTATGTTGGTGCTTCTTGACATTAAGAACCTTCAGTGGGATCATATTGTCTCCAAGCATATATACTTTCAGAGGTTTGAAGACCATCTTCTACAATCTGCATCTCTTTTTATGTAATAACCTATATCAAGTGGAATTTTTTCCTTTTTCAGAATATTACATTGTGGTGAGCTATAGATGGTCCTTGCAACACTTACTGAATGGCAATAGGATTGGTAATTGCAAGTATTAAGAGTGGGATCATAAGATAGATAGATATCAACAAGTAGAGATCTGCAAATTCATCTTTTCATTGCATCTACGGATATGAGGATGAAAGAAATATCTATTCGTGCAATCACTTTTGAAAGTTCCTGAAATATTGCTGCTAAATGGGCACTAGTGCCTCTGATCATCCAATATTTCTCCACTACTCTTGCAGTGTAATATGTGTCCATTGGATTTGAAGAAATGCAAGTAGACCATAACTATAATGGCAAACAGGTAGACCAAGTAAGTGACATCAAGTTTATTGACTATGAATTGACGAGTGAATAGTGATAAAGTTGGAAGAAATGAGTAAACAATAAGGAAAATGGATAAATGACAACGCTCAAGTATGGAACCCTTTGCAGCTTGCCATGTAAAGAATATGTCAATGCCATCTAATTCTCTATTCGAATCCTGCAGCCATGGAAATTAGAAAATCTAGGAAATTCCCTGCTGGAGTTTGGCTCAAGATTACTTCCATCGCTACAACCATGCCAGCCTGAACGCAGGTTATATTGGTACCTCCTGATGCAGGTTGTATTGGTACCTCCTGCATTCTGCAAGCCAAACAATTTTGCAAGATTGGACCCTTTTTTCCCACAAAATATTTTGGTACGTTTTTCTCCTTTCCTCCATGCCTTTCTAAGACGGAGCTTGGCTTCCTTGTTATCGGATTCTAAGAAGCAATGTTGCTTCCCAAAGGCAGTTGAATATTGCAAGTATTGGCCACAAGCTTGCCATGTCTCATGCAAGTATATCTGTATTCACCAGCATATAACAACATCAGAGCATCTGCACCAGGGATCAGGCAGCATCAAACGTAATTCGGAATTATGGCCATTTTAGAGTATTCTAATCACGATCTATGGCCATGTAATGATTACCTTCCTTTCAGTCGTATCTCGTTTTGCTATGATATGCACTTTTTAATCCAACATGTCATAGCAATTATATTTCTTGAGGACATCATATGCCCTAAAGATCCTGTTGTTACATTATCAAACATTATATTTGTTCTGTTGTTGTGACGTTCCAACATAATATACAGTACAAATAAATATATAAATGTCACTCGTACATGTTACCGTGACGAAATGTTCTTGGAAAATGTAAGGGGTTGCACCCTAGGAGGCAACTTCTTATGTTGCACATGTCTATAAACATGTGCATTTAACCCCTTTGCCACATGGAAAAACCCCACATGACCTTTTAGTCCTAACCCTAAAAGGGTCATGTAAAAGGAACCAAAAGGGAACCTTTTCCCTTTTCGCATTTCAGCTTCCTTGAGCCATTCCGGCCAAGCTAAGCTGCTATTTTGCATTGCCAAACGCTGCCAAGCTGACTTTGCACAACAGATCTCCAAGATTCAGTTGTTTTCGCCTTGAACAGAAGCATGGACACGTTCTGCGGAGCTGGAGCAAGCCAAGGTTCAGGTAAACAATAATTTTGTTGTGCAATACCGACTTTTAGTCTGTCAATGAGCTAGATTAGCATGTTAGTTTAGCCTTAGAGGCCTTATAGATTCTGAGATCACAAGCCCTAACAAAGGAATCTAACCATGTATATTTAGGTAGATAGATTAGATGTTATTCTATATTTCATTTCTATGGATGATGATGTTCTATTCTATGCGCACTCTTGTGTATAGAGACCTTGCTGAAAGCCTTACTAATTGATGTATCTAGATATCCTCGTTAATTCCCAATTAATACAGCCTTTGTATAAGAGCCCGCCTGGCTGTGGGTGGCGGGGCTAGACTGGCAGATAAGGAGGACATGTCCCATTACAGATTGATCCCTCTAGTGTGTAAAGCCTACCAGGGATCTTAGTGGGCTAGGCCTAATGGCTTGCCCCTGCGTGTGGGCAAGGCATGGGCTCGGCACCACTTGGGTGATGTGTCACCTTCAATGAGGTTCAAGTCATAGACGAATAGTGGCTCTCTAGCCGTCTGTGATGAGCATGTATACCTCTAGAGGGAGTGATCATCTCCTGCCTCATCGAGACTGAGGAGATGCAACCTAGGAATAGCTCCCTTGGCTATGTACCCGGGGGGGTACGGTCAAGTCCCAATACTTATCAGCCTATTCTGCAAAGTATGCACGGGAGGGGTGGATAGAGAGGACTTCCCAACAGCCATGTTCCATGCTAGCCCAATTCAATTGCCATAAATTCTGTACTGAAAACTTTTGGCCTTCAGAGAGTGACCCCACACATAGTGCGCCTGGACCCTTAGCTAAAATTTAGCTCGAGGCTTACGTGCATTGTGTAAGTGTTTAACCATCATTCACCTAGAAAGATGCATAATTGGAATAATATGATAGCATAAAGCAGCTTAGAACATGATAAGCTAGGAAAACATGTCATAACCCTAAGAAACTGCTTAGAAAAGGAGATGGTGCTGAAGATCATCCTGGAGCATGCGAAGCTTCTCGAGCCTGTCCTCGGCACTGGGATTGACTGAGTCATATCCAGGAGCAATGAAAGACCACCTGTGATGCATGCCAAAATTAATAAAGAACGGACTCTGGCCTGTAGAGGCGTGGACAAAATTATTATAAGCAAATTCTGCCAGTGGTAGCCAATCAACCCAGTCATCTTGCTGATAATTGATGAAGCATCGCAAATACTGCTCAAGTGTTTGATTAGTGCGCTCCACCTGCCCATTGGTCTCTAGGTGATGTCCGGAAGAGAGCGAACGTTCCACATGCAAGAGTTGCAATAGACGCTTCCAAAAGCTAGCAACAAACTGAGGGCCGTGGTCACTGACAATGTTATCTGGTAAGCCATGGAGTCGAACCACCTCTCGAAGCAAGAGAAACTGGAGATAGAAGTGCTACAAGGAATGAAATGTGCCATCTTGGAAAAACGGTCAACAAGAACAAGGATGGCGTCATGGCCCTGGGAGGATGGAAGCTCGACAAATAAAATCCACCGAAATACTCTTTCAAGGACTGGCTGGAACTGGTAAAGACTGAAGCATGCCATGTGGGTGGTCCTTGGGAGCTTTTGCACGACAGCAAATATCACATGAGCATACAAAAGTCTCAACAGTGCGGCGAAGACCTTGCCACCAATAATCTCGAGCAATAAGTTCCAGAGTCTTGGCAATGCCAAAATGGCCGGCGAAAGGAGAATCATGACAGGATTGTAGAACTTGAAGTCGAGGGGCACCATCCGGAATATATAGGAATCCATCATGAAATAGAAGTCCATCTCGAACATCAAAATGATCATAGTCCAACCTCATTTGTCGGGAAGATGATGCTGAGCCAAGCTGTGATATTATGTCCTACGCCAATGGATCAGAAGGAAAGATGCTTGAACAGACTCCAACAAGGATGTATCATAAGGACTCTCGAACAAAGTGATGGCCATGAGCTGTAAACGATCAAGTCCTAGAATAACCTGTGATTGCTGATCAAATGCTGGCTCCCCCGCCTTAGGTTCAAAATAAGATCTGCGAGAAAGAGCATCTGGTTTTCCTTGAAGCGTGCCAGGCCGAAACTTGATGATGAAATCAAAGCAGGATAGCACCTGTGTATGCCACCGAGCCCGACGACGATTAAGAACTCGAGCAGACTGAAAATACTCCAGATTGCGATGGTTCGTATACACAGTCACCTTATGAGAAGAACCCTCAAGAAATCGTCGCCACTCCTGAAAAGAGTCAACAATCACCAAAAGTTCCTTATCGTAAATAGGATAGTTGATTTCTGCAGCCTGGAACTTTCGGGAATGATATGCGATCAGGTGCAGCTCATGATCCTCCTGGTGAGATGTGTCAAATGCAAGATGATTTCCGAATAGTCCTTGATGAAGTGACGATAAAAATTGGTGAACCCCTAGAATCATTGTACACCTTTAATCGAGGAAGGTATTTCCCAATCAAGAACTGTGCTGACCTTCTCTAGATTCATGGTAACACCCTGAGACGTGATGCGATAGCCTAAAAACTCGACATTGTCCTGCTCGAACTGACATTTCTCCAGCTTAGCATAAAGTCCATGTTCCCGTAGCTTCTGAATGACCTTCCTGACATGTTCTTCATGCTCCTCCAAAGTCTTCGAATAAACCAGAATATCATCTATATAGACGACAACAAAAAGATCAAAAAACTCCCGAAAAATATCGTTAGCCATGTAAGGCTGAAAGGCAAGACGGTATACTCAAAATTACTATACCGAGTTCGAAAGGCTGTCTTCCACTCATCACCTTCTTTGATGCGGATAAGATTATAGGCACCTTCAAGATCAATTTTCGTGAAGTATCGTGCATCTTGTAGTTGCTCAAGTCACTCTGGAATCAGAGGAAAAGGATACCGATTACGCACAGTGATCTTGTTGGGGCCGCGATAATCCACAACCTGTGACGACCATACGGATATTCGTATCATACAAACATTATACTCGTATGTACAAAAGATGGTCATCACACGGATGCAAAAAGGGTAGTTGCACAAGACAAGGTTCGAACTCGCAACCCTCCAATTACGAGTCACACACCCTTGCCAAGTGCACTACCAATATTTGTTGAAGATATTCCTTCACGTCTTTCTCATATGTGGACTATCTCTAGGAGGTTCTAGAATATTCTAGAATCTAAATGCATGCGCGACACTTGGTGCGATCTCATCCATTGGAGTGGCGCGATCCTGACCATTGGCCTCGATATATAAGGAGGCACCTCCTTCTTGTCGAACCATTCCGGTTCAACGCCAGTCTTGAGCCTTCTAGACATCTGTCTCATGTTCCTACTTGCCTTCGGGCCATTGTATTCTTGATTCCTGTTCATATATCAGATTCTTTGTCGATCTTGGCGTATTTTTTCCATATTTCTTGCATATTCTCCACGTATTTTCCTTGTTTTCGCGTAGGTTCATGATAGTTTGAACCGGAATCCCTTACCGGTTCTTGCCTGCTCTGATCCTAAGCATTTTTTTGCTCATATTTGGTGATTTTATATCTATGGAGGAAGTTTTGACTTTATTACAGCAGGTCCAGCAGCTTGTTCAAGTATGCCAGCAGTTGCAGTTGGACAATAAAGACCTTAAGGAACGTATTGCTTCACATGAATCTGCTTCTAGCTCGGGATTGAGGCTATCAGAGCCTAAGATCAGCCTGCCAGAGAAGTTTGACGGCACTTGGTCCAAGCTCCGCGGTTTTTTGAATCAGATCAGGCTTGTGATTCAGCTCCATCCTCATAGATATCCCACGGCCCAAGAACAAGTGGGGCTGATTGGTTCTCTTCTCACAGGGCCAGCTCTAAGTTGGTTTGCTCCTTTATTGGAGAAAAGAGCCCCAGAGTTGCAAGATTTTGCTGCTTTCACTGCATTACTTATTCAGGATTTGTTTGGGGAACTCAAACGAAGTAGCCACTACTCTCATAAGTCCTACCCGGTTAAAATGAAATATCGAGCCTATGGTAATCATAATAGAATCCAGGATTTAACTATCATTTGTTAACCTGAGCTAATCCATTTGTTGGCAAAATCAAGTAAGAATAGTTCTGTCACAACCATTTGTTAATCTGGGCTAATCCATTTGTTGGCAGCTTTAAGGAAAAAGGAAACCTTAAAGATCGATTAGACAAAAGTTAGTAGATACTCCAGCTTCCACTAGGATTCGACATGCAAAAGCTGCACTATTATGTCCTCCAATAATCTATAGATAGTATTTTTACGTAATGGAAAGGCATTTCAATGCAGACCTAGCAGTTGAGAAATGAGTGTGCAATTCATGCGCTATAGCACCAACATATGTGAATCTATGCTAAGTGATCTGCCCTTGTAATGGAGGGCTCTCGTAGGATCCTAAATCCGATGCAGATTATTGAGCCCTGATGCAAGCATTAAGCTCCAAACGCTGCAGAATATAAAGCACAAAATGAAATAACATATAGAAAATGGAATGACAACTAAAAGGGGGGATTGGTAGAGAAACTTAGCCCAGAATTTTGAGGTGTAAAAATCGTAAAAAATGATGGCCCTTTCTTGCCAGGTAATTTTTTCCATGGGAACTAATCCATCAACGAGCATCAAAATTTGCATGGATTTATGCAGAAATGCCCCTGTATATTCAGTCTACACACCATTTACAATGTTTATTCATGCTAATCTATTTTGAGCCCGCAACGTGCACTAAAAATATTTAAGTTCATATAACATATCATTTTACATAATTTACATAGGGATATAGGTGAATTCATTTCCTTTATAAGCTTAGAGAAAATGACAGGATTTTGTAATGTAATTCTGCCTACATTTCACATTGTGGTGAACATATTGTGAAGAATCACTTCGCACAGTTGGGATACATGCAAGTTAGGACCAAACTGTGTTTTTTAGTATTAGCCCCCACAGTGGCTAATATTGTTTGTAGCTATTATATTTGAATAGCATTGCACACAATCTTTTTGCACTCGTGTGGCACTGCATACTCCTTGAATCCTGTAGTTTAAAGCATGGAGGTGGACTAGTTGCCATTTCCTTCAAGAACCTTTGTTTGATAATTTCTACAGTCCAGTTAACCAAGAAAAAAATTGTTAACAGTGTTCTGCAGAAACTCTTCCAGGGCGACATTTAGAAAATCCTTCATAGCAATTCATGCTCCATTTTCGTTCTTATGTCTTCCCTCAGCTTCGTCGTACTACACCAACCTGAGATCACTGCATATAGATTTGATAAGGACACAAAGATTGCCGCATTAGATTGATTCGTCTTAAACACATGCTTTATGACATTTTCAGCCTCTCGTGATAATTCAGATAGTTGTCCTTATCCGCATCCACAGAAATGAAACCAAAAGAGTTGAGATGATTTTCCTGTAAAATGAAATGGAACCATGTTAATCTCTTTATGCATCCTTTTCTTTTGTAGACATGAATGAGTATTTACATCTTCGAGCATTTTGTCAAGAGCTTCCAAAGCAGGGCCTTCGCGGAAATATATCTTGTGATCAACCCCTGCTTCTACCATATATGGATAACCTATTTCAAAGTTTTCCCTGTTGATATCCATGGCAAGGTATTTAACCTTCTACTCAAAGCAACTTAAGCCTGAGTGTTTCAAGACAAACCTTGCCATCTTCTAGCAGAGCAAAGGGGAAATTACCAGGGATGTTTGGCGGTCATTTCTCGAAGCCCTTTGCCTCCAAAATACCAATAATGCCTGAATGCCTCGCAAGATTAAGCAAGCTCAATCGAAAGACATGCACGATAAAGGAAGGAAGGAAGGAAGGAAGGAAGGAAGGAAGGAAGTTTATTTTAACGTCCACGGAGGCCCGAGGCCTATGAGACGGTACATGCAGAGAACAGGCAAAAAAGCCAAAAACCCCAACACCAAAAACAAACAATGCAACTGTACAGTAGAACCCTACTACCGGGATGAAAAAACCCCCACTTGGGAGGAAAAACCCTAACAGTAGGCTCTCAAATACCATGCCCCTGAAGAGCAAGTCTGACAGCCGAAATCTGCGGGATGTAAGCTCCCGGTCGCGCTACCATAGGTGATGCGAGTGGCGATGTAGCGGTGTGTCGAGCATCTAAGATCGGTGTGCCTTTGCGCCGGACATGGGCATATCTTTGGGCACCATTGGAGGGCATGGTGCTCATCCTCTCTCACGTGCATCTCACAACACCGACATATCCTCTCCTCCCAGGGGATCCCGGGTGCCCGCCATTCACCCCCAAATGACTGTTTCAATTCGAGAGGTAATGGGAACCCGCCCCTTATGGCAGCAATAGCTCTCCATTTCTTCACGAGAGATGTGTGCTTTGGCACCGATGGGGTCCATGCTCAAGGCGGGATTAATCGGCGTGATAGTGCTCTGTCTTGGGCTTTGCAAGAGTAGAGGCATCCACGGGGTGGCGGCATAGCCCGCATCCAATTGCCCATTCTCGCACATCGAATCGCCCGGTGCCACCATGTTGGTAATCCATAGACCACCTCCTAAACCATCCCTTACGATTGCTCGTGCCATACCCTCTTTCATTTGGGGGCCCTGCGTTAACAACACGGCCTGTGGGGGCAAGCGATGCTCATCCATCCCATCCACCTTATGGAAGCAAGTAAGATGCCTGCGCATAGCAGAATGCTGTAAAGGCCAGAACCCCGTCTCATACAACAAAATCTGATACGGTACGGTGTCCTTCACTCCCAAGCTATATGTTAAGAAAGCTTTCTGCACCCTTTCCAACCTATCCCACGTGTTTTTGCTAAGCTCTTTGGGCCCCAAACCTCCACCCCATATAGCGGCACCGGCTCGACCAAAGCCCTAAGCGGGTGTGCTCTCCTCGCCCGATCCACGAGAGATCTATCCAGGCAACACGCGTTTTTACTTTGCATATAAAGCATTCCAGCACTGCACTGGCTCTCCTCTCCACACACTCATCCCACAACATGTTAGTAGTGAAATCAATTCCCAGATACTTGAAGCTCCGCACCATCTCCACTTCCTGTCCCCTGTAATATAACTCCGGGATAGGGTGTTGCGAGGACAGGATCGCGAGAAGCTTAGTTTTGTGCAAGTTCACTTTTTGTCATTCCGTTGCCCCACGTAACCCGCGAGGGCATCCAAATCTTTGCCGCGATCTTTGGTTGTTGTGGGCTAGCAAAGCTACATCATCCGCATATAGTAACTGGCTCACAGAGGTCGCCTCAGATAATTGCACCCCGGCTCCCCCATGGTGCTGCATCCACGTCTCCAAGCTATCAATGTACAACCCAAAAAGCGTTGGAGACAACGGGCAGCCCTGCTTAACTCCCATAGTGCTAGCTACCCGCCGACATTAGAGGATTTTTGAGGTCAATTAAGGGCCTTCTAAGAAATGCCAACATGGCATGCCGAACCTGTAGCCTCGGGCAAAAAGCCATCCCAAACCTATAATAATTTTTGTCTTGTTTGTAACTGCTTTATTAATTACAGACAATAATAACATATGCGTGTGGCGGGAAAATTGGGGGGAAATTGGGAGGTCATATTTCCCTTGTTTGAGTCTCTATGCATTGCCGGATTGGCAAAGCGCATATCGAGCTTCCGGTAATGGATCAATCATGTTCATTCATATCTTGCTGCTGCTTCCCCAAATCCGAGCATATCGAGCTTCCGGTAATGGATCAATCATGTTCATTCTAGCTCTCACTTTATTTTTACAGAGTTTTGTTGCTTGAAAGAGGAGAACAGATCGAGGAATCCATCGGATTAATGGCAAGCTTGGACTATCGGCTCCAAATTTCCCCTGTTGTTTGATATTTTTTTGAAGCAAAGGTATCAGCTCTTTCTTTTACAGACGAGAAGGGCCTCTGTTCGCCTCCATTTTTTTGGTTTTCCAGTGGCATGACGCATCCCTGCCTTCTGAAAATTCTGGGCAGAAGAATTGGGTATGGCGTCTATGTTTATTTAGGAAGACAAACGTGATGGAGTTCTATACATATGCGGTTATTTGGGGGGCTAAACCCTTGTGTCTCTGCAACCAGACGCACAGTTATTTGGAGGGCTAAACCCTTAGGGTGGATTCTTTGTGTTTATTTGGGCACAGTTATACTGGTTGCGGAATTGAAGCACGTCCAGTAGATTCTTTGGGAGCCAATCGAGGAGCTAGGTCGCTTTGGCAAAGCAAAAGCGTTTGGACTGGGTAAGGCACATGCAAATAGTTATCATTTCTCTGCTTTTGCTTGCAGGAGCTCATAGGCAAAGGGGTTTTTTGTCCAGATTTTAAGCCAAATCTGCAGAGTTGCCGGATGGACTTCGACATTTGCAAAAGTTATTGGCATTTGAACTTGGGTTTTACAAAACCCCAAAAACAGACCGCCTCTGCAGGTTCGGAACATGGAGATTTAGGTGCAGGCTTCTTGCCATCAAGAGCAACCATTTTCTTGATGTATCTTTCTCTGTCTGCTATAGTTTATAAGGCCCATTCAAGCTTTGAGGTCGGAAGATGGCGTTTGGAATACCCGGGCAAGAGTTCTTGGGGGAGGAACTTGCATAAACGCCGAATTTTACAGCAGAGCAAGCCAGCAGCTCTGAGATCCGGCCTGAGCTCCACACTTAAACAATTAATGGCGCTCCTCTGTAGACTGGACCAGATCGGGCTAGCAAAACTGGGATTTGGGATCATGATTGCAGAGAGAGACTCAGATTCAACGGCAGCTGCATCAAGCTCTCTGGGTCGGATTTGGGGGCAGCCATGCTTTGGGCCGGTTTGTTTGATGCCGGATTCCTGGCAGGAGTCTTCCGCCTCCTCTATCTGTAACAGCCGCGTTCCTGTTTTGTATCAACTGCCTCCCTTTTTACAGTTCGGGCCCTTATTGAAGCTCAAAGTGATGAAGAACTACCAGAACAGATTTTGGGAGCAATTAGACTTGCAGAAAAGGAAAAAAATGAACAAAAAGCTATAGTGGTCACGGTGCGAAAAGCACGTTTCCTTTGCCAAAAGGAGACGTTTATTCGCACCGTGGGTACTATTTTGTTTGGATGTTCAAAAGGGCAGGCACTGTAACATTATTGAAAGAAGCATTATATGCTTTTAGAAATGGCTCATTACCCAATACCTGAAAGCAACAACACTTTAGCATGTTAGTATCCTGTTGGTTATTCAAAAGATTTAGAGAAGCAAAACTACATGCAAGACCTGTTAGTCAAGCAGTATACAACAGTCACTAATCACAAAACCCAACGGTAGTGCAACTTTCAAAGATAAAATTTTAAGGCTAAAAACGACGAAGAAAAGGAAGATCTAAATATACACGATGAGGGAGAAAAAGGATTCTTAATCTCTGAGGATATGAAAATAATTCAACAAGAGATTCGCAAACTCTCCATTGAGTCTATTTTTTAACTACTTTGCAATCTGATGAATATCAGTTAATCTTAAACAATGGGAGCTACATAACCCCATGTTTAAGTTTTTCTAAATAAAAACAGAAGAAGCAGGCGACCTTCTACTGCGTGAACAAGAAAATGGCTGCCTCGTTGCTTGTAACAAAAAGGCTCGCAAAAAGAAGAAAATAAACAAATCGCATATGCAGATCAAAGTAACATACTTGATATTAACTCCGCCGGGAATTGACACTATTTGTTGTATGTTTTCTTACCCATTGTAGCAACAAAACGATACATAAAATATTATGGAGTGGCGGAATAGACGTACTAATAAGAGAAGCTCATCAAATTTACTTCAACCGAATCGGAGCAAGCAGATTGATTTGAGCATATCGATTTGAGCTCTCTTGGCACGAATTTGTCATTTAAGTTTTGGAATGAAAAACCTTGGGCAGGAATTGAGGGCGGGAGCATCATTATTGTCTCTGTCCTATCGTACACCCACACCAAGAGGCACGGGGCACGTGCATTGCCGAACCTACCTAAGGGTGACACCTGGAAGGCACTTAGGAGGCTCGGTATAAAAATCCTGTACAAGCTCGCCTCCCCATTGGCCGCGAGCTTTTTGACGTGGCATCGAGTAAGGGCCCTTATTTGACCTCAAAAAAACTCTAATGTCTTCATAAGGCAGTGCAGCATAAATCCCATCATAAAGCTGGTGCACCCCATTCTGCAACTCCTGTGGAACTCGCAATTCTTGCAACCTCTGCCACAGCATGTCTCTGGGGACGGTATCATATGCAGTCTTAAAATCTACAAAGCAGCAATACAAGTCCTGTCGCGCATTCCGGCTTGCCTCCATCAATACTCTCAAAGTGAAGATATGGTCGGTCGATTAGGTGAAATTTTAAAGCCCGCCTGGCCAATTGCCGCCCCACCTCCTCGGCCCACTTAGTGAGTTTCTTCTCCACCACCCCGCCGGGGAGCTTTGCAAGCAATGAAGCTTACCATAATCATCCGTAATTAGCGGCTCATCCATTATTACCGGCTTTATGCGCGGGGAACAACCTTACTAACCATCCACTCAGGGGAGCCCCTCGCTCGAGCACGGTTAATGATCACCGGGGCCCTACCACGGATGGGCCACCCCATTTCAACGGCTTCGACTGCAGCCCCTGTAAAATCCTTTGCCTTGCCATTCGCCGGATGCGAGACCTGCTTTGGACATCCTCCCGCGTGAGCTGCGGCACCTCTCCTACCGATCGGGGACCACGGCATTAGCTCACGGGGGTCATACAACTCCCGCAGCGGTGCATCCATTGCTCCACACTTACATTACCAGCCACCGGCGCTCGGTATAACACCTTACGCCAAAAGCTTTTGGCTACGCCATGAGCATGTCAAGCAAAGCGCCCTGGGTTTCTGCCATGTATCTCCCCTTCTTGGCTTTTAGGAAGAGCTTATAGTCTTGCAGGGCCTATGGCCGCAACTGTGGATCTATGACCAAGCGCAGCTAGCTCTTTAGAACCTTGCAATCAGCATCAAACCACGCGTTCTCAGGAAAATGCGCGGTGTCCCTTCTTGGAGGGCCCTTCACTGCAAAGGAAGCCCCAGCAGCTGCAAGCAGCGCCCTCACCAGCCATGCACACCTGTCTTGCAGTGTGTAGAAGCTATCAAATCCCTGTAACTCCCGCACCAACACCGATTTATACTGTCCCTGCTTCTGATAGCGTGGGATGTATGGTAACCCTCCACGGCCCCTTTGCGGTGTCTCCACTATTGAGTGCTCCCAATTCAGCGTGACATAAAGCGGGTAGTGATCTGACAAAGCCTCCTCATCCCCTGTGCTTGTGCCAATGGAGAAGTGTGTAACCATGTCAAGTGTCGCACGAGCGAAGGTAATCCAACACACTAGTTCCCCATCCCGCCTATCACTCTCCGCAAGTAACACCCCCGAAAGTGTGGCCATCGGCTGCATACCATTACAAATTACCATGTCAAAAAAACAGGCAGAGCTGGACTAGTTTGCACGCCAAATGGTCTAGCCACCATATCCTGGGAGTGCCGTGTATGCTGAATAGCGGCTGTCTCAAGCCAAAGCGGATCAGCATTAGCGTCACCTTGGAAGGTCGCCGACTGCAACTGCGCCGTACGAACATTGAAATCTCCTAGCAAAAACACCTGTCCCTGCTGTCTATAGCGGTCTATGTCATCATACAGTTCCCTATATGGCATCTGGACATCTGTGTCTGCATCATGTACCTGGTAGAACTTAGAGCCTGCATGGGGAAGAGAGTTCCATAGGCCTGCAGAACTAAGAATCAACTTGCTTATCAAAACAGGGGCGGCCAACATTAACAAAATGAGTCACAAATACACAACCTTTTACAGACGCAATCAGCTAAACAAAAACATTGTTCCGTATTTCCATGTAGACCTGATCCCCTGCAAACAAAATGGAGCAATGTAAGGGCGAAAATATTCAGCAAAAAACCGGGATAGATCATGTTTTCTCCAAAAGAAAAAAGGGCCTGCAACCAACCTTGAAAATATCGAACAGCAAAGCGTTTATGGCCCGAATGGAAGTAGAGGTTTATGGCCGAAAAGCAAGTTCTGCTCAAAAAATCCAACACAAAAGTAAGCACATCCTAGATTTATGTGCAGGCAAAGAAGAAAAATAACATTTGCTACTACATTCCTCCACAGCTTTCACGTCTATATGTACTTTCTGTGGTGGCCTCAACTGAACCAAACTTGCATTGCCCCTAAGTTCGTCTGTCGGTCCACAACATGAAATACATGTTTCTCCGGTTCCTTGGCATGCTTCACAGCAGAGTTCACCACCACCACAGAGGCAAAGACAATGACATTATCGGAAAAGATAGCATAATGGTATAAACCGGGATCTTCCAATTCCGGTGCATCATTTGGATATTCATACTTTTCGGATGAGCCACTCGCTCTTCCATTAGCCTCATTGCAACACACGGTGTAAGCTCTTTGGAATAGACTTTGCAGCAATTAAACTCGCAAATGCACCCTGTTTCTTGGCTTTGATGAGCTGATCATTGGTGAAAATATGGTGTCCTTTAGCTTCGAATCTTTAGCTGATTATCATATAATTCTTTAGCATCCAATATTTCTTTGCCTAGTTGTCTTTAATCTTTCTCTCGGATCATGCTCAAAAAGCCTAATAGTCTCGGGATCTACCATATTACCGTCTAGCATTGCCCCACTTTTTTTCGGCCTCTTTATCAGTTACGTGTAGTTTCTTGCACGATGCGTGAAAATACGCACTGTTTTGTCATATCCAAATTTTAACTTTCCGGGCATATGCGGCAAATGCATTGGACGACGGCAATTTGATCTCTAGCATGTTTGTATAAGGCATCTGCTTTAAGCTTCAATGTATCTGTCTTGGACCGAAGTGCCAATATAGTTCGTGTTAGGTAAGAATGAAAATGATCAGAGGGTACATAAGGAGGTTTGTCAAATCGAATGGAGACCTGCCACAAAGAAACACGGCATTAGATAGTCTTCTGATACTAGAATTAGGGCCTCTAAAGACTATGTTTGCCCTAATACATTCAAAGCAGAAAAAGAAGAAAGCGGCAGCATTTGCATTTCGATCTATACTGCTACATGTTTGCATTGCGTAAAATATTCAAGAACGGCGCAAATCTAGCTTTACCAAACAGTAAAGAAAGGGAAGATACTCCCAAGTAATAGCTCAACCAGTTTCAAGTGAAGGCCTTTGCTGTCGCAAAATTTTATGCATGAATCGGCACTTCTGATTGCAACAAATTGGCATTCAACACAGAGATAAGCCAACAAAAACAGCGCTCCAACCTAATGCTCTGCCATACTCTGCCGGTCTAGCACCTTCGCCATGTATAGAACAAAAAATTGGTGGAAAAGAAAAGCGATAAGAATCAACCACAAAAAAAAACAGGGGCGCAAGTATGATTGCGCCACTTAGCATGGCCGCATTGCATCTGTTCGGCCGGATCGACCCCGTTGATCTATTTTTTTTTTGTCTAAAACGTTTTGTTCTAAACAGAAATGGCAGCTTCAGATGTCGATTACCGGTGCTTTGTGGGAGATCTTTCATGGAACACAACAGATCGATCCCTCGAATTGGCTTTCCGTAGTTGTGGAAGCATTCTCGATGCCAAGGTTACCCAGGAAAAAAGACCTCTCCGGTTAGCCGGTTTCGAGAGCGGCTGCCCACCAACAGAAGTGACCGAGAGTTTACAGCCAATTGTAAGTTTTGAGCAGTCACCATCATATCCTAGGGATATTCTAACATATACCTAGGATATGCCAAAAGCCCACATAAACAAGGGTTTGCCCCCCTAGGGGCAACCCAAAAACCACAGTTCTTTTAACAAAAAAACATACCTCCTTAAAAAACCACACGTCCTAAAAAAACAAAAACCACAGCTCCTTAAACAAATAACAGTGGACGTTCCTTGTCCACTTAAAAAACAACATCGTTAGCTAGTAAAACCACACCTCCACAGATCTACATGTAGGTTTTTTTGAAATCTCTGAATAAAGAACATGTGGACCTAAGAAAACTATACTTTTCAACAGTGGACCAAAAGTTGGGGTGAGTGTGCATTGCCTAACTGTATTAAATCCATCTATAATATCTCCCTGTTTGGTCAGTCCAAATCTCTTAAGGCTTTCATAAGAAGTCAACACCCAACCCTTGGTTTGACACGAATGTGGAGCCTCAGTGGTGCTTGCAGTCATTACCTGAGGATTGTAAGTGTCAAAGGGCAACCTGTATCCAACAAATGACTTATCCAACACATCTTCCACAATAAGATCTATCTCGCTATCAATTTCAGTGCACACAGTCATATTAATTGCTATACCAGCATTCTGTGTCCTCCTAGTCCCCGGCTCAGCAAAGTACAAGCACAGATCCTTAAGATGATTTGTGCTAGAGCCAGGGTGGACTGGGCCAACCTCGATGCACCATGTGAACTTATCGGCAACGGGAGTTATTTGATCGGGGACTACCTCAATACCATCAAACTGAACACTCGACTCTGTTTCCTTTGCGGCAAATGCCCATTGCCATCGGAGGGCAGTTCGGCTACCGCAGGCGGTTTGTTTAGTCACGGGCATAGGTCTTTGCATAACATCAAGCAAAAATCCCATTAGTATGGAAAAACAATAGCCTAGAATAACAAAACGTGTAGGTTGATGTCATATGCAAGGGGACGGTCAAATTGGGTGCCCGTCCAATTTGCACCCCCAGGGATGTATGAGCAGCGATGGACATGCAAGGGGAGGGTCAAATTGGGCGCCCGCCCAATTTGCACCCCTAGTTGATGTCTGAGTAGCCATGGAAATGCAAGGGGAGTGTCAAATTGGGTGCCCGCCCAATTTGCACCCCCTTTGTGATGTGTGGAAGCAGAGAAACAAGCAAGGGGGTGCCAAATTGGGCGCCCGCCCAATTTGCACCCCCAGTTGATGTCTGAGTGGCCATGGACATGCAAGGGGAGTATCAAATTGGGCGCCCGCCCAATTTGCACCCCCCTTTGTGATGTGTGGAAGCAGAGAAACAAGCAAGGGGGTGCCAAACCGCCCCCAGTTGATGTCTGAGTAGCCCTGGACATGCAAAGGGAGTGTCAAATTGGGTGCCCGCCCAATTTGCACCCCCCTTTGTGATCTGTGGAAGCAGAGAAACAAGCAAGGGGGTGCCAAATTGGGCGCCCGCCCAATTTGCACCCCCAGTTGATGTCTCAGTACCATGGACATGCAAGGGGAGTGTCAAATTTGTTAATTTGCACCTCCCTTTGTGATGTGTGGAAGCAAAGAAACACGCAAGGGGCTGCCAAATTGGGCGCTCCCCAATTTGCACCCCCAGTGATGTCTGAATGGCCATGGACATGCAAGGGGAGTGTCAAATTGGGCGCCCGCCCAATTTGCACCCCACTTTGTGATGTGTGGAAGCAGAGAAACAAGCAAGGGAGCATAGAAACAAGCAAGGGGATAGCCGAATTGGGCAAGGGAAGGGTGTAGAAGCATAGAAAACAAGCAAGGTGCATTTTGGGCTGTTGAAAGGTGCATGTAGGGTTGTTGCCTATATCCAGTGGCTTATAGCCAGGGCAGAGTAGATGGCTTATAGCCGGGCATGCAAGTGTGTGCATCTAACAGATGGCCTTCACCCTAAGAAAATGATCTTAAACTAAACAAAGCAGCAGTACCTTTTCCTCCCTTGGAGGGTCGACTTTCCATCAAAACAGTGGCGCTAGGTTACACAGAGACAGCGCCTAGACAAATATGCAAGCTGGTGCAATCAGATTGAAGGCGACAGACGCGGCGTGATCCTCGCACTATAGGCAGTTTTGGTCGGAAAGAAAAGAATAAGCTTCCAAAAAGGTTATGCGATGAGGTTGGATAGGCGAATGACAAGTGGCGGCCATGCAAATGGTGAAGCTTTTTGAACAAAAAATAGACCATAAAAATAGACCTTACAAAAAGCCCATAAGAATAAACTTTTAAAATAAATGTGCCCCAAATATTAAATGCGATTGGACATGGGACAAAGTATGCCACATGGGGCAAAGTGGGCCACACCATCGCCCCACACATTTTTAAATTTAAAAATTATCTGTGGCCTGATACAATAGTTTTGTAATTAATGACCACGTGGTCGAATGTGAATTTAAATTTTGAAAACTCGCACGTGTCCAAAATGACACGGGCCCGTCCACTCAATTTTGAAATATGTTTGGTGGTCATTATAGGGGAAAATTTGAATTTCAAATTACTTTCTGGCGAACGGAGCTGCTTAGCCATTTGATTATCACACATTATTGGGTGGCTTATTGTTCTTCTAATTCGCTACCACCAAACGGATGGCGTGCACTTCAGCGAAGGTACATTACTTTCGAATAATATGTTTATTCTTTGGCCCCTGTAGTTTGCATGCGCTGAGATTAGGATTATTCAGTAGCAACTAGCCAATGTAGTGCAGTTCCATTATGCCAAAATTTGATGCCTGGATTAGTATGGGACATTATTGGTGAGGAGATTATTTGATGCCCAATAAATAGACGTTTGACAGATTCATGTCCAGTTCCTCCAATATCTAATGTTTTGAGGGGCCAGCCTAGATACCAGTTGGGGTGCAAATTGGGCGGGTGCCCAATTTGACACCCTAGGTAGATGCGCATGGCCAAAGTAGATTCCAGCTGGGGTAGCAAATTGGGCTGGTGCCCAATTTCACACCTAGGTAGATGTGCATGGCCAAAGTAGATTCCACCTGGAGTAGCAAATTGGGCGGCTGCCCAATTTGACCCCGTAAGTAACTGTGTATGGTCAAAGTAGATTCCACCTGGAGTAGCAAATTGGGCGGGTGCCCAATTTGACCCCCTAAGTAACTGTGTATGGCCAGCATAGATACCACATGTGGTGGCAAATTGGGCGGGTGCCCAATTTGACCCCCTAAGTAACTGTTTATGGCCAGCATAGATATCACCTGTGATGGCAAATTGGGCGAGTGCCTAATTTGACCCCATGAGTAACTGTGTATGGCCAGCTTAGATACCAACTGGGGTACCAAATTGGGCGGGTGCCCAATCGGCAAGGGGCTTGGACAACGCAGGGATGCTAAACGTTCCCACAAAAAAACCGACGCTCCACAGAGAATACCGAAGTCGCGCATCACCCCTGGACCCGCACATCACCAACAGAAAAACCAATAGAGAAAAAACCTCGAAAAGCGAGGGGCTGTTCACGCGTGCCACGCGACAAAAAACAACATTTACACCTCGAAAAAGTGAGGGGCTGGTCACGCGTGCCACACGACAATTATAACAAATATGAACATATAAATTACAATTTTAAGGGGGGGAAGGGTGGGAGCCATGGATACTGCTGAGAGATGAGAAAGCGCCGATGAAACGTCGATGAAGAACTCTGCAATAAGTAGCGATCCCCAACCTGATGAACGGCCTAAAAATACATGCGATGCATGCATGCGACACATGCAATGCATGCATGCTCGTCTGGTGCAAGAATGTCGATTCGCTACGCGAATCGATGACATTCTTGCACTGCGACTCGCATGAAACCAACAATATCCCGATACCAGAGAACTTCAAATACTAGATCCGAGGAGAAAGGTTGAAGATTGTCCTATGCCGGACAAAAGGGCAAAGATAGAAGAGGTTAGAAAGGATATGAATGGCCAAGAAAGAGAAGCTCATGCAAGAAGAAGCCCCTCCTCCGCATGAGATCAAAGAATAGAAGCCATGGATACTGCTGAGAGATGAGAAAGCGCCGATGAAACGTCGATGAAGAACTCTGCAATAAGTAGCGATCCCCAACCTGATGAACGGCCTAAAAATGCATGTGATGCATGCAATGCATGCATGCTCGTCTGGTGCAAGAATGTCGATTCGCTACGCGAATCGATGACATTTTCATACCCTTGTTTGCTTTCTTCACAATTCTTTATAGCTGGTGCTTATCTATTCTATTCTATTCTTTATAGTTGGGCTACATTGCTCAAGACTTGTGGGTTAATTGGTTGTAGGCTTTATGATATTGTAGTGCAATATGGTGCTATCATGAGTAGCCATTAAGGAACTATATTGGATTGGTCAGATTACCTTCTGTCATTTTCTTTTGCATCGTTTCCTTATTCTAAGCATTGTGTCATGCATCTTGCCTCTTTGCATGGTCTTTCTTGTCCTACCAGTTAGCCTAGCCTTATCTCGCTTTGCCTATTCTATTCTTTGCTAGCCATATCATTATTTTTCTTTATTGCCTATATTTGCGAGCATAATTTTACTATGGTGGACATTAGCAACGAGGCATGGTTAATTCTCTAGTAAATTCAATTAAACCATGAAATAGCTAGATTTCAATAACACATGTAGTGTTTCGTAAATTAGAAAAAGACCATGCGTGATTTTTTTAATTTTGCAAAAACAACACTTGAAACAACGTGTCTATATTGAGAAAAAGAACACTTGAAAATATCATTTTCTATTTTCTACATGTTCTTTTCTTTGTAGTCCTTTATTTCTAGTGTTGTAATTTAGTTTTTCAGGCGTAGTAAAATTAAAACCTATGCATGCTATTTTAAATGGTTCCACAAAAAACAACATTAACGGAAAAAAGGACACGTTGAAAAAAATTCACAAAAACTATGTCAATTTTTTCTATGCGTGGATTTTTCTGCCAAAAGATCGCCGCGGGAAATTTCTGCCAAAAAACCACTGTCTCTTTGTGCAAATCCAGATAAATTGGCCACGTGGACTTTTGGGGCCATTTTGGTGTTGTTTTTGGCATAAAACAACACTTAAAAACAACTGTGGATCAAAAATTGGGGTCAGTGTGCCAAGAACTGGTCACAGACCTTAACGCTGGCGCCTGGAGCTCGGGTTCTGGCGGCGAAACTTTGATCGGTGATATCTCTCTTATCTGGTGTCAGTTTTCGGCGTGCTTAGGCTCGTTGGAAAGCTTGCTCCGAGCTCTTTCTGGAGGTGTATAGCATCAGCTGTTTTGCATGTGGCTTATGGCCTCAAACGGCTGATTTCCGGACTGGTTCGGATGTCATGGCTCCTGCCAGACAGGCTAATGGTCGTTTGAGCCTCATAGCTTGGGGCTGAAGCCAAGGGAGATGGCGAGGAGAAAGAATCCTCCAGTAAAGGGGAAGGGCGCGGGTCTCGGCATGCATGACGAGGCACGGGCTGTAGGAAGTGGCGTGCAATTGGTGGCAGAGATGAGGGAGCTCTTGGAATCCCCTTCGGTTGAGAGGTATGTGGATTGCTCTTCCTCTCAATATAATTCCGAGACCCCAGTAGATTGTGTTTTGGAGACTCCGGTCTTGATTCTATCCAGCATGCCCCCTTTGAAAACTGGATCTGTGATGCCCTCTTCCCCTGTGCTTGGGAAGGGATCACTTGCTAGTGATGCGCCCTCTTCTAGGGTGCATGTAGCTGATGTGCCTCCTGGGGTGCCCCTGGATACCTCTCAGGGTGCCAGGGCGGCAGCCCCAACTCCTGTGCGCCCGGCCTGGTGGAGTAATGACACTGTTGCTCGCATCACTCGGCCGGGGTTTTCATATTGGATCAAGCGCAAGGCTCCGGAGCGTAGGACTGCCCGCGTTCAAGAGGCTCTAAAATTTGTGGAGGATCATCACTCTGTTGACCTACAGGCAGCTCTTCCAGAGACTCCATGGATAGATATTGATCATACCAGGCATGTTCAGACCATTGAGAATCTAGTTTCATTTGCATTATTGGGCTACTTCACGGGTTACATATTGGACACGGGGAGGTTTAGCTCTTGGCTTGCTGGACATCTGAGGCGGATTGGTTTGCCCAGGTATCAGTCTCTGAAATCCTCCCAAATAATTTTTTCATAATCATGTTTGAGGCTGAGTCTTCCGTGCGGCAATTGGTTAGTCGGGGGGTGGATACTTTGGGTGAATCATATGTGCTGTATCAGTATTATACTCCGGCAATGTCCACCAGTTCTTTGACAGCGGTTAAAATCCCGTGTTGGTTCCAGATTCAGGATCTTCCTCTTGATCTGATGGTGCCCGATTTCTTGGTTTCTATGGCTAATGGCCTGGGGTGTATATTTGGCTCATTCTATTGTGCAGGTCCCCAAGATCTGTGTTGCTCTGCCTGCTTTGCAGCCTGTGCCCACTTCTCTTCCAGTGCGTAGTGGTCCCTGGCGTTTTCTCTTCCGATTGAAGCTTTTGAATGGTTCTGAGATCCGGCGGATGTTTCCATCTATTGTGCTGCCATCTGACCCTGTTGATGATCCTGCTGGTGCTGGTGATGTGGTAGGGGTTGCATGTGCTTGTGCAGGGGCCCAGGATTCCTTTGTTCCTGAGGCAACAGACGGAGGACTCCGTGGTGCAGTAAGTGGAGTTGGACGAGGTGGTGGTGTGGTTGGGAGAGGTGGTGTGGGACGAGGTCGGGGCAGGCTTGCTGCAGGCCGCCCATTGGATGGCAGGGCTAGGGCACGTGGTGGCTCAGGGGAGGGCTCAGATGATGATTGGTTGTGGCTAGGTTTGAGGACACTGTGGGAGGGGCTGGTGATCCTGCTGGGGATGTCTAGGTAGCGGTATGTGCTGAGCATGAGGTGGCTGGAGCAGCCCGGTTGGAGGTAGAGACTAGTGTGGCCCATGACTCTATGGAGGTGCCTGGGGGACTTCCAACACGTGTTGGAAGTGGAGTGTCACGTACAGCGGCTGTGGGTCACTTTGCTGTGATTAATCCTCTGGCTCTATGTGATGACTATGTGGAGTTGGCTGATGGCCTGGTGGGTAGGCATGTGGGGCTTGACACTTCTCCTCCGGGATGAATAGGTCGATCCTCAGTTGGAATGTGCGGGGGGTGCGGTCCTCTAGTAGTAAGAGGGCCCGTGTTTCTTTGGCACTTCGGCAGTTGCGTCCTGATATTGTTTGCATTCAGGAGTATAAGTGTCACAGGGGTGATATGTCTAAGCTCATGGATATGGTTGGTAGGCAGTTTGTTTCTATTGCTTCTTCTTCTGGGCGGACTAGTGGGGGTACTCTTATTGCTTGGAGGATGGATGTACAGGTCACCTACTCTGCAGCAGACAGGTTTGGTCGGTGGGCAATAATTAAGTGGTTGGAGGGAGGGCAAGAGTGGGGGATTGTTAATGTTTATGCCCCTAATCAGCCTTCTCAGTGGAGTGCTTTATGGGCCACAGTCCAGAATAAGTTGCGAGCCCTTGGTGGGTTGCAGGTCGCTTGGTTGCTGTTAGGGGACTTCAATATGGTAGAGCGAGTAGAGGATCGCTCTGGTTCTGGAACCCAGGTAGTGCATGAGTTTGAGAGGGACCAGTGGTCTCGTTTGTTGCAGGATTTGGCCTTGGTTGAGGTCCCTGGGGACTTGTCTTTCACCTATTGTAATAGGCAGATTGGTGCGGGCCGGGCGTATGCGAGGCATGACCGGTGCTATGCTTCCCCATGCGCACTGGATGGTGTGCCCTCTTTACGTCGAAAGAACATTCTGTCTACCTCCATTTCTGATCATTACCCTTAGGTTGTGTCTAGTCAGGGTGCGGTTGCCTCTCGGCCCTCTAGGACGGTGCTTCGTTTGAACACCCGGCTTCTGGCTGATGTGGATTTCTCGGCCCAGTGCCAGGAGTTGTGGCTTGATACCTTTTCATCTCTGAAGGGTATGTCTGGTATGGTGACTGCATTGGCCGGGGTGAAGCGTTTTGCCAAGGTCTTTGGTAGGCAGCGTGTGCAGCAGGAGCGGCAGGAGTTAGGAGTTGGAGAAGATTCGGGCGCAGCCTTCTGATGGCATTAGGGAGAATGCAGTGTTGCAGCGTATTGGTGCTTTGGAGCGGGTTAAAGTGCAGGAGGCGCGTGTGAAGGCGGCCCTTACCTGGTTGAAAGAGGGGGACACAAGTTCGTCGGTGTTCTTCAGAGCAGCTAGGCAACGACGATATGCAGCATCTATGGCGTCCCTTGCTTTGCCTGATGGCCGGACTTTGGAGGATCTCGCTGATTTGCAGCGGTATGTGCATGCTCATTTCTCAGGGTTTTTCGCACAGTGCACTCTTCCCTATGAGCAGGAGATGCAGGAGCTTGTTTTGGGGGCTGTTAAGCCATCTATTTTGCCTCATCAGCATAAGAGCTTGGAGCAGGAGCTCTCCAGAGAGGATTTAGCGGAGGCATGTATGTGCATGGCCAAGGATAAATGTCCTGGGCTGGATGGCATCCCTGTGGAGTTCTTTCAGACTTATTGGGAGTGGGCTGGTGAGTCTGTGTACCAGGTGTATCTTGAGTTGCTGCAGTCTTCTCAAATGGATAGGATCTTGAATACCGCATGCATTTCCCTGATTCCTAAGGTTAAGCAGCCTTCTACCATTAATGATTGGAGGCCTATCTCCTTGTTGTCCTCTGTGTACAAGATTATTGCGAAAGCCCTGGCAGAGAAGTTGAAGCCGGTGTTGACTTCTTCCATTAGTAAGGTGCAGTCTGGGTTTGTTCCTGGAGGAACATTTTGACTAATAACAAGGTTTAAAATGAAACGCACTTATTTAAGAAGTGCGTTTGAAAGATTCCTTTATAAAAATTGGAAACTTGAAAAAACCAGACAAAATAGGAAGCAAAATAGATTGTTAAGCAATTAGCATTTGAAATACCCCAAAAAAAGCAACATTTTTGAAGCCTTTTCATTTTTTAAAGAGGGCAAACAAAAAAAAGCTTGTTTTGAGGAGGGAGACATTAAATTTAAAAACTGAATAAGTATTTATTGTTGAAAATAGAAGAAAATATAGTTTGTTTTTTTGCAAGCTTAATATAAGTACTAAGAAAATTAAACATAGGAAAGACAAAGAGTGTGAAATCATGGAGCAAAAAAGAGTTGTTCTAATTAAGCATTGTTGAAGAGACAAAGCTTTCAGATTAAAAATCATCATCAAAATATGTTATATTTCTTAGCACATAGTTTACAATGAAAATTAGTTTGTAATCTTGACTGTATAAATTTATACAACTGGTGGAGGAGGTGGGTCTTCCCAGTCCACAGGACTCTCGTACCCCTTAGGATCTGACTCTTGTGAGGGTATGATAGCAGAGACGCCTGCTTCTGATTCCAATGGCACAGGTACAGGCTGTTTCTCGGGCTCAGGCACCACAGGCTCCAGGTCGACAAACTCCACCTCCTCATCTCTTCTTCCCGTAAGTGGAGGCTGGATTTCTGTGTATGTGCCTTTAACATCGCCAGCACCGTTCTTTGCTCCCAGTTCCTCGTTTTCATCAGGAAAGGATTCACAAGAGCTTATCCCTTGTCCTGACGAAACTTATTTTGTCCGGGTCTATGTCGACGGAGACAACATCGCGCCCCTGCTTAAGGGCGCAAACTGCTGTGGTGCCTGAGCCAGAAAATGCATCTAGAATCCAGTCTCCCGGGCGAGAAAACCACTGTATTAAGTTATTAATTAGCTGCCGTGGCTTCTGGTAATGAGATACCACAGCGCCTTGTCGCTGTGGGTCTCTTAATTTTTGTAGAACAGCCGGAAACTGAAAGGCGTTGCAGGGTGGACTCTTCTCATTTTGCGTATTGAAATGAACCATGGTTTTTTTGGTGTCCGCGCTGTAAAAACCTATATGGAAATGTTCAAAGCAGCTTACTAAGCGCGGACCACCACCATGTCCTTTCCTTTCACATTTGTTTTTAGCCTGCCAAACAAAAAAGCAATTAAAAATTGGTAGAAAGAAAACGAACAAAATAAGTTAGTTCAGTGATGTGGCAGTATAAATTTATACCACCATTGCCTTGCTGTATAAACTTATACCACAGTGCCGTGCCGTATAAATTTATACGAAGGTTGCCTTGCTATATAAATTTATACCACGAGGCGACTGAGGTATAAATTTATACCGTGGTGTTAAGTAAATAGAAAAGCAATAAATTCAAATCTTGCCATACGCAGTTTTCAAAGCCCGCGTTACAGACAGCTCCCATTGGCTTAAGCACCGACATCGTCTGCAGGTCGGAATGAAAAATGATGATCCTCCAGTTTTCAGATGTCGTGATTTCCTTCAGGCCGTCCAAAAAAGCACGGACTTGCACGTGCGTGAAGGCCTCCTCGTCGAAAGAGCTATCCTTAATTTTGAACCCGTATGGAATGTCTGCAATACACAATGTATAATTTTGCTTGTCCAAAAGAGTTCCCAGCCTCGTGCAATCCCCATGAACAACCCTGTACAAGCAGTCCTGACCGAATGTTGTGAACCGTTCATAACTGGTGTCAAAACTGCTTGTGCCGACTTCTTTTCCCTGCTCAAGTGCCTTTAGTCTCTGCCTCTCCTCCTTGGCCCTACGAACCAGGTTTAAAAAAGGCACGAAAACAAAACGTATTTTCTGAAAAACTTACCCAGCCACTAAAGTTAACAGCATGCTCTCTGATAATACTATCTGTAGTAGAAGTTGGATAAAAAGCCTTGCACTCCTCCCAGGCCTCCAGGTTTAGTTGCTTCATTAACTCTGCCTGGCAGGTGACAATGTCTTTCTGACTGCAGAGGGAAAAAATGTTGGCAGACAAAATTAGAAAAAAAAGAAGACGACATGGGAGATGTTGCTTACGTCTTAGCTTCTTTGGCCATTTCGTCTAGAGTAAATTCCTTGGCCACAACTTTTTCTAATAGTCTTACAAAAAATTCCTTGCTTTTTAAACCCTGTAGCTGCGTCCAGGGTACAATGCTCATATTTTTTTGTTTCGCTTCACCACCTTTTTTTGGTTTTTTTCCGGCAGAGCTGGATTGTTCTTTCAGCTCATCTTCGAACATGCAAAATATTCTTTCTTGAAGATCCCACACCTGTGAATGATCGAACACAAGTAGTTTAGTGTTGAATGGCGTACAAAGTATACTGTCTAATTGCACACGCAAGACCAGGCACGGTATAAATTTATACCGGGACTAGCCAGGGTTTAAATTTATACCGCGACCAGGCACGGTATAAATTTATACCGCGACCAGTCACGGTATAAATTTATACCTTGACTGGTCTTCCTTAGTTGGTACTAATATACAATGTTCGGTGTTAATACACAAATTAAGCTAAGCTAATCATACTACAGAGGACTAAATTAAAGCTTTTACTTACTTGACCATCTCTGAAAGCAAGCTGGAAGTAATTGTCGTACTGCTTCACAGCCATTATGGGCTTCTTGTCTGAATCATAGATGAGACAGTACTCTGTGACATAAGCTTCTCGAAGTTCTTGGAGTTTGTTTTTTTTTGTTTTTTGAAGTCCTCCCCATACATTTGTTTGAACTCTATGTATTCCCTGTGCATGAAGCGGATCTTGTCTATCAGGCTCATTTTTAGTCTGAAGTCGTTGTCAAGATTATGACTCACGGCAATGACCTTTGCTTCTTCGTCTGTGACTCCCACGTAGATATGTGCTTCTACGGTCTTCCAAACTTCATTACGGGTTTCTTCCTTTGAAAGTTCCTTCCGTGCTTCATAACTATGTGTGCCTCCAAGTACATAATATGTGTAATCTTCGAAGTCAGCCTTTTTATAATCTTTCAGTTGGTTGCACTGACTCCTGTCCACCATTACAACTAGTGGCGACACATGGGCATGAGGATTTCTTCTCATTCTTTGCTTCAGTATAGCCACATGTGCCGCGTACAGCTTCCGGACCTAAAGCACTCTAACCCCATCTTCATTCTTAGGCGGCCTTTTTATAGTGCTCAATGTCAAAGAAATAGTTTGTTTGAGCAGTTTAGTTTCATTAACCCGTTTTAGAATAGCACTTGACTTATCTGCGGGCTTCACAACAATATCTGCTCCAGGAGCCTTCTGAAGAGCTTCTGCTGACTCCTCTATAGTCAGGGACTTTGTGGTTCTAGATTTTTTTTTGGTAGGAGGCTGTGTATCTACTACCAGGGAATGCTTCCTACCCTTTCCCTTTGTTACCACTGGTTCCTCCTCTTCCTCTTCTTCTACTACTTCCTCGTCCTTCTCTTCCTCTTCGATAGTACGGGGGTACCATAGACCCTTGACCAACACCTTTTCTTCACACAGCACTACTGACATTAAAATTTCTACTATGTCCTGTAATGCAGGGTTAAGTTAAGAGAATGACGGTATAAATTTATACGGAAAGCAACTAAGAATAACTTACAAAGCCGTTCTTGTAATTGTCCGCAATGTAATCATACACGTCTTTGGGCTTGCACATGCTTATTCTAAGCATTCTACTATTCAGAACATAGTAGACCTCCCCCTTGTCATGATTGCACTTCATCAAAACTTCATCATCGTTCTCTGTAGTAACAAGGCTTATAATTTCGCCAGCAGGGTAATAATCATCAGACTTGTACTTGCCCTTCCCTGATTGATGGCACAAGTAAAGGTACGCCTCAGTGGGTTTGCTCTCTCTTGCGCCCCTGTGGACGTACCAAGTCTGTTCTTTTAGTTCATAAGTCTGTGGCTCTGGTGGTGCAGCCTTTGATGATTGGCCTCTGTGTACAAACTTGATCTTAGGGCTGGAAAAAGCGTAAAAAAAACCATTTTTATACAAGAAACAGAACCTTTTTCGACTTTTTGAAACACAAAAACAGTAAAAAAAGAGGCTGAAAGGGCATAAAATCCACACTAAATTAACACTTTATTTTGTGTCATTTAAGCTTAAAACACAACAATATTACGAAAATATTAAGGTTCGGGACCATTCTTTAAGCATTAGACACCAAGATTCCGAAATGGTTCTGGAATGGTATAAATTTATACTGCCTTCGAACACGGCGGTATAATTTATACCGTTCCTTAACACAAGATATAACCGGCGTGTTGCGGGCGGTATAAATTTATATCGCTTCGTGCTCGAGCGGTATAAATTTATACCGCTCCAGAACCATATCGGTATAAATTTATACCGTGGGCGCTTACACTCTAATAGATTAAAACAAAAGAGAAACTAAAACAGTACGGATAGTAGACTTACGTGGCCATGACAGTATGGACTCGCGTATAGACATTCTAGAGAGCAAAATAGGGGGTATATAAGCCGCCTGCTGGCGCCTTCGACAACGAGCTGCATTATATAGAAAATAGGGATTGGCGCCGGGCTTAAGTACCTCCGCTAAGTGCCGTTTAGGTATAAGCTTCTCCATAAAGTTTTCAATACAACCTGTCTATGAGTTTTCGTATAAATTTATACCGTTTCTTTTCTATGTTGCCCTCCTCCGTATAAATTTATACCATCTCTGTATAAATTTATACAGTCTGCCGCTTCAAGTTTGCCTTCTCTGTATAAATTTATACCATCCCTATGTAAACTTTTACCGTCTGCTCTTCCGTGGTATAAATTTATCTGATTGTGACGCTAACTTTCTGAGTATGGCTCGAGAAAAAAGAACCTGCAGAGCCTCCAACTCGTTCGGAGGGCTTCCTCCTGCAATGACATTCACACCTCCTCAACCGACACACAGGAAGTAGCCTCAAAAATTCTGCCTCAGATATTCAAACCCCGGCTCTGTTGAGTTTACTCCAAAGACGACCACCCGGCTTCCACCACCAGTTCAATTTACTCCACCACACCCAGCTCCTGAACGTCGTTTGCCCCCACCAATGCGTTTTACTCCACCACGGGCTAGAGAGGTCAGACTACCTACCCCACTTCATTTTGGCACGTCGCCCATAGTCCACCGTAGGCTAAATCCCCGGAGGCAAATCACGCCAACTCCATCCATTTTGCTAAATGGTACTACAACAAGTGGGAGCAGTCAGCGACACGCAACTCCTGTGTTCTACGACACGTCAGGAGCTGGTCAACTACGTCACCAACCTCGATTACTTTTTCCCAGAGACAGGGAAAGCACCTCCCCCCAGGACTTGCCCACACCAAACCTCTCAGCGTCTACAAGTACACCTCATGTTGATCTCTCAGACGAAGAAACACCTCATGTTGATCTCTCAGACGAGGACCTACCAAAGCCACAAGACTCCATGTTCGAATTCAAAGCCCCTGCAAGTAAGAATCTTAAGCGTAACTTACACAAGAAAGCATGTACAACCGTTAGAAGAAAGAAACTCATGGGCCGAGGCTCACTTGAGGGCAACACATACAAAGCACTGTTGTTCTCAACGTTGTTTGCTTAAGATTGGACTAAAGGAATTGAGGTTGATTCGTGATAGTTACAGTTCAATGACTCTGCTAGACCAAAGGGGCTACTTAGCCTTCAATATTAGGCCAGATTATGGTGAAAGGTTTACTTACACAGCTGGTGGCCACACCGTCTGTCAAACGGCCTTCAAATTGATTCATGCTTTAGGCAGCAGACGACTTGACCGCCTGAAGAAAAGGCTTGACAAGAATCCAGGCATTAATGACTACTGCCATTCAGGAGGTATATCCAGAATTCATGCCCTTCAATGTGTTTCCTGGATGGAAGGTTTCTTTAAGGAGTCTTGCGAGAAACTCCCTAACAGCCCCATGTACCACTTGAGTGACAACTTCACGAAACGTGAAGTCTACGATAATTATAAGGACATGTGTGAAATTTTGGAGAATGCCATGTTCCGCTACTCTTACTTCACGTGCTTGCTCGAAAAAAGAGTTTTCTCGCGTGTCCATTCCTAGAAAGCACCAGATGTCTGTTTGTGCTATATGCTCTGAATTAAAAGCTCAGAGACAAAATGCAAGGACACTTCACACTAAAAGTAAGCTTCCAGGACGTGTTCTTGCCTAGTTCTACTTAAAAGTAGGTTCTTTCCTAAACATGTTTTCATTTCAGATGCATTGAAAGAGAAACTGAACAAGCACAGAGAACAACAATCTTTAGAAAGGAGAAAATTGACAAAACATAGGAAGAAAGCACTGGAGCAACCACTCAACTACATATCGGTTGTTATTATGGAAAGGACCAGAAGAAGACCACCCTACCACATTTTGTCAATGTGCCTAAGGATGCTGCTGAAGAAGATTTCATACACCTGCATGTTGTTGGTGCTATGGTATTTAATGGAAAACTATCTTGCAAGGCATTTTTGAACTATCCAAACATTCATGCTGATCCAAATCTCACTATCACAATCTTGACTAAGCTTCTTTCTAATCTAGAACATATACCACCGGTTCTATATCTTCAGCTAGACAACACGACAAGAGAAAATAAGAATCAGGCCTTGTTAAACTATCAGGTTATGCTAGTTGAGAAACAAATCTTCAAGAAGGTGAAGATTGGTTTCGCTTGTTGGTCATACACACGATCAAATTGATCGGATGTTCATGAGAGGTTCTCTAAACGTCTTGCTCGAAAAAAAGCTCTCAGCCTACCAGCAATGATTGAGGTAATCCAAGATTCCTACAATCCTCGTCCAGACATCGAGTTATTAGAAGAAACTTATGATTTCAAGGAATGGATTTTTCGGAGAGATCAACTGGGTCACTGTGCTATTGAGCCCTTGAGAAACATTACATTTCAGCATCAGATCAAAATTTCACTTGTAGATGGTAAGGCCATCTTACAAGGAAAGAAATATGCCACATCCTTGCAGTGGCAGCCAGCAGCAGGTATTCAATTCATTCGCACCATCCCCAATACTAGTTCCAAGCTCTCTGCAGAGCAAATGCCTCTAAAAAGCTTGAACGAAATCACAAGGAGTAAAAAAGAGGGAAGAGCATTTGACTCAAACAAATCATTGGATTTTATTGAGACAAGTATTCAGTCGTGCTCTAACCACTTTGGGGATGGCCTCAGTTTTTTTCTCGGCAACGTGACATGTTGCAAGCTTCATTACAAGGTCGAAGACCAGTTACATTCAACTGGCCATCTAGGCAAACTCTCTCTGTGCAAGTTGAGAATCAAGAGGAACATGTAGAGATATTGGCTAGCTCAGATGAAGATGACAGAGTCATGTACACTGGCCCCAGACGCACAGCACAACAAGTTGCTCGAGTATCTGGTTCAGTCTCAGAGATTCAGAAAGGAATGCTCATAGCTGTCCCAGCTGATAATGCTGAATCTGGAAAGCCATTCTGGCTAGCTAAAGTACTGGAGGTAACAAGAGAGGATGGAATTCCCACTCAATTAAAAGTGCACTGGATGAGAACGAATGCTGCCAATGCTTTCAGTGGGAGTTATACTTTGAAGATGGTAAAAACAGGAGTGGGAAAGAGAGCTAAGTCCAAAGCAAGCACTGTTGTCATAGATCTAGCTGAAGTAAAGGTTCTTGCATATGACTTTGTTCTGACTGCTGCTAATAAGTTACGTATGGTCACTCAAACTTTAATAAGGTCGGCATGTGGATTAGACAAACAACCTAGAAAGGTGGCAAAAAAAGATGATGATGAAGACTCACTTGTAGACAGTGAGGAAGAAGATCGTTCGAGTACATCCAGTTTTGAGAGTGAAGCTGAGGATGAAGGCTCAAGTGATCAGGGATTAAATGAGTCGGAGGATGAGATGCATTCTGATCTTGCTGCAAAATGTAAGTTTGTCCGATGACTCGAACATGTAAAGAACAGAAAGTGCAGGTGATGAGTGTTTGTCAAAATGTCCTATATTTTTGACAATTTTGTTCATAATTTTGTACAATTTTCACAACCATGAATATATCACTTCTTTGTCACTCTACTACCCTTGCTATTTTTTTTATTGCCCCTTTTTTGCTACACTTTATAAAAGTAATTATTTTTTGTTCTAGTTTAGGAGGATGAAAATTGCTATTTAAAATTTTTGCATGAAAGTTATGTTCAATCAACCCCTCAAAAATGGTACCTAAATTACTTAAATTGTCACACCTGTCACAAAAAAATCTTAAAAATGGACTTTTTTAAGGGAATTTTAGGGAATCTCTCAAAGATTCCTTTTGAAGTGCATTTGCAGCAAATAAGTGCGTTTCATTTTAAACTTTGTTTAATGTTGCCGCAGCTTATGAGGGCCTTTATTGGGCCAGAAGAACAGGTCAAGGCATTGCCTATCTTAAGCTTGACTTTGCCAAAGCTTACGATAGTGTCCGTTGGGAGTTCTTGTCTGCCATGATGTTAGCGTTGGGCTGTGGTCCACGCTTTACAGAGACAGTCATGAAGTTGCATAGGTCAGCACGGGCTACGGTGGTGTGCCAGGGCGAACCCTCCGTCTTTTTCTCCTTAGGCAGAGGGGTGCGTCAGGGGTGCCCTTTGGCGCCGTTTTTGTTTACGATTGTGGTGGAGGCCCTGTCTCAGTTGTTTTTGGCTGCAATGGAGGAGGGGGCGGTGGATGGGCTTCGGATGCAGGATGGTAGCCAGCAGATTATTAACCAGTTCGCCGATGACACTTTCCTCTTCTTGGTGGCAGAAGAGAGGAATCTGCGGAATGTGAAGGGTCTGCTGGATACTTTCTTCTTGGCCTCGGGCATTCTTCTTAATTGGGGTAAATGCTCCGCATTATGGGCTCAGCTGACTCCGCCTCCCCCTTGTTTGGCTCTATTCCCTTGGAAGGTGCTTCCAGGTTATGTGTGTACTAAGCTGTTGGGTATTCCCTTTGGAGGGGATGTTTCCGTGGGGAGGGTGTGGGACGAGATTTTGCAGGGGTTGCAGAAACACCTCAATTGGTGGAAGGGTAGCAAGTTGTCCATGGCAGGTAGGATCACTGTTGCCAAGTCAATACTTTGTAGCACTCATGTGTATACAACATCTGCGATGTTAGCTCCTGAGGGTAAGATACAGGCTTTGGATAAGATTGTTCGAAATTTTGTGTGGGGCGGGGATGATGAAGGGGCGGTTGTTAAAGTGGCTTGGTGGAAGTGTCTCCGTCCCCGGGAGGATGGGGTCCCCGGGAGGATGGGGGCTTGGCCATTCTGGATTTGGCGCTCCATAGTAAGGTGTTGGTCTCCAAGTTTGTTTGGAGCCTCTGCAGGATGGAGCATCTTCTCTGGTCTTGGTATTTGTTGTTGCAGTCTCTTCGCCATTGTGTGGCATTTGGGAAGCCGTCTGTGCATGCGGAGTTGCCCTGGGCACTGTTGTATGGTCTCCGGCCTTTCCCACATGCATCCCCTTTTCTCACTGGGGTCTTGCGGGCTTGGGATCATGTGCGTGTGCTCTTCCAGCTAGATTATGCCTCAGTTTATCACCACCCTTCTCCTTTCTTGTGGGTTCCTCTACCCCCGCAAGACTTGCCCTTGGTGCCATCAGTGCATGCTTGGGCCTTGAGCCCATTGGAGGCGAGCTCTTTGTGCTCACCTTGGAGGATTGGTATTGGGGTGGTCGCCCTAGCTTCGTGGGAGTTCTTTCGAGCTCGCTTTCGCTGAGGCGTGGAGGGCTATCCGGGAACAAGTGGGGAGTATTCCGCTACACATACCTATAGTCCCTCGGGATGATGTGGTGGTGCAGGTTTGGAAGGTTCATCAGGATGTTGTGTCTTTTTGTTTTGTGCGGTCTTGTTACACGTGTCGGCTATTCATGACACTCCCCCCTTGCCAGGCAAGTGGCCTCTGCGGCTTCGGAGTTCTTGATGGCCTTCGGTTTGGACATGGACATGGAGCTCACTTCCCCATAGAAGGTTAGGGTGCTTACGTGGCGGTGGTGCACCGTATGTCGGGGGTGAATGCCCGTGTGAGTCGGGATTTAGGCGGGGTGTGAGCCCTCTACGCCCTTGTTGTGGTCTTCATCATGAGGCGTGGAGCATTGTGCGGTTTTATGCCCTCACTTGCAGCCACGGCGGGGAATTGGGTCGAGGGCTCGTTTGAGGTGAGATTGACTAGCCCGTGATTCTTTGTCGCTTCATGTGTATCTCGGTGCTTGGCGGCTCTTGCGGCGGCAAAGCCTTGCATCTTTGCGCGTGGCTTGGTTGGTGTGGCTGATTTGGAAACGGCGGCGGTTGTGGATCTTTCGGAGGATTGGACGACTGCCGGCCTCTCGATTCCTCGACTTCGGGTACAAGCTATTTCAAAGCTTTTCGGTGTTCCAGGGATTAGTAGAGCGGAAGTTTGCCATTTGGCGGGACTTCTTGGGTGTTGTAGATGGTGATGGTCGGTTTGTACAGCAGTAGAGTTGCAGTTTTTCTGTGAGTTTGTTGTGGAGTGTCGAGGTATCACTGTCTCTTTGGGGCAGTTCTCCTTCCTCCTCACTTGCTTTGTAACATTACCATTCTTTTAATATATTGATGACACAGTTCTTCAAAAAAAAAAAAAAAAAAAAACTGGTCACATACTGCATCATCTCGACCAGTGTAGGATATAAATCCCTTTCCTGCAGGATGGCATCACAAGAGCGCCAAATTTCGCAGTCAGTCTCAAGTAGCGTGTACCTTGTTATCGGCATAGCGTCTCTGCTGCTTCCTACGAGCTGTCTTTTGGATGCCGATGGCATGTCCACCACATTGGAGTCGTGGACATCACCTTCCCTCCAAAGAATGTTCATTTCCCACTTATGAGGTTACATTTTTAGAGCAATTGCCTCATGAGCTTACTGTTGCAGGAGACAAACCTTGAAGTTGCAAATCATACTCAGAGAGTTCTTGCTGATACACTTGGCTATGAATGCACTAATTTTACTCGCAATGATAAATACAACATGTTTCTTGGCAATGACGGAACTGTTCCAGAAGACAGAAAGAAATGCTAAGGCCAGAATCGAGCTTCATCTAGAATTCATATGGTGTAAGTCTGGGAAGGGAATTTGCAAGCCAGGTTTAGTGATAATGGTACATAGCCATAAATATTTTAAGACTTGAATGTGCATGCAGTTGTGCCTAGACTTTATATGCGAATAAACTAATTGTGGATTGGCAATTCAAATTGCTTACACCTGCACCAACCATTGAATTGTGTTCTTGTTTCCATTCCTTGTATTCTATAAAGCAAATGCCTTGTCCTTAAAGCATAGAATGCAGTTTGACTTGGCAAGATTTTTTTGGACTGCTAGTTGTACACTACCAATTGAACCCCTTGAATTTAGCTAAGGAAGACTCAAGCTTAAAAAATGGTGAACATCCTGTGAATTGGATGGACGATTGCAGTGGACCTTGGTCCTCTCCTTGATATCATTACCATTGATGATGCCCTCAAAGGTTGGATATATTCTTCATGATGATGTTCAAATCATTTAAATTGGTTTCATAAAGCTTTACCCTTTAGCTTGTTAACAATTTCCAGTTTCCTTGGAGGAACCTCGTCAACTTAGCAGTACAGAACAAGGTGAAGGTATATGCCGTTCTGTTATAGTTTTGAGGAAGCCATTTTGTTTAAAAAAAAACATTCTTTTTTTCCAGGAACTTCAGAACATCTTAAAGATAAAAGTCATTTAGATCTTCAACCAAGAAGCACCCAAATGACAGAAACATGAGGGAAGACAACCCAGTTACACGTTTTGGGTAATTAACAATCTTAATTCAATATTTTTGTGTTTCTGGTAAAATTTGTTACATTTTTAGGATATCTTCCTTTATAGCTGTGCCGACTGAAGCTGAACGGACAAGGGCCCAGTAGGTCTTCTAATTTCTATACTCTAGTTTTTGCTTCATAATAAGCTTTAGTGCAAAGTTTTAAAGCTGAGCACAACAAACAAAGTATGTTTCTTCTCACTGTGGTGAAAAGGCATTTCCAGCACTTATGTCCCTCTTCTTTAGATCAAACATTTTTTCTTAGGGTAATAACAATGACAAACTTTTGTGGCCCCGTTTGAGTTGTCTGGCATAATTGTTTGGTAGCTTGTTTATGAAGCAATTGTCATCAGTGCCCAAGGAAGCATTTCCGAACAAAGAGATGGCTCCCAAATCTGGTGAAGGCGAGCAAAGAGCAGGCAAGGGCATCAAGAAGCCTGCAGGTACGACGGGTGCAAAGGGAAAGCTCGAGAAGAAGCTTGCTAAGGAAGATGCTGCTGCGTTGAAAGCTACAAGAGTTACATCTTCAAGGTCATCAAGCAGGTACATCCTGATGGTGATATTTCTTCTAAAGCCATGGGCATCATGAATTCTTTCATCAATGATGTTTTTAAAAGCTTGCTCAAGAGGCTTCCAAACTTGCCCGCTATCCTAAAAAGCCTACTATTACTTCTCGAGAAATTTAGACCGCTGTTAGGGTCAGTCTTCCTGGAGAGCTTGCTAAGCATGCCATTTTTGAAGTAGCAAAAGCTGTAATCAAATTTATCAGTGTTTGGCAGTTTGAATCCCTAGTTTTGATGTACAGTTTGGAGAAATCTTCTGCAAATTCATCACAATTTTGTTTTTGTAAATTTGTAACCAAAATCTCATTTCTACCTTCACTCATTTTTTATGAATCATAAAAATTCCCGCTTAGAAGGAAAAAGATCTTGGCTTCTACATGCTAAGATTTGCCACAATGCTTGAGGCCGTAGAAAGAGATTGGTCATATACCACCTACACCAACAAAGCTTTTGCCAGTATAAATGTGTGAAGGTACCAGAGTATGTAAACATACTGAAGTCTTAGTTCTGTGGACCCTGCTTTGTTTTGGGGCATGATATAATCTAATGCCTGAATCTAGACAGTGGTGTCTGCATTCAAGCATACAATAGAACACATAGACCTTCTTTGCCACGTAGACCTTCTTTGCCAAGCGAGCACATGCAGAAAAGTGTCATGTCCTGAGCGTAAGATAAGCTGGAAAGACAGTTATCTAAACATTAAAGCTATAGAAAGATACTTTACTCAAAATCACATACATAATTCGAAGGGAATTCATATACTTTACTCAAAATCACATACATAGTTTGAAGGGAATTCATCATTGGACTCACATGAGGTATGTGCTATTGTACTTATCTGATTTTATTTTGGCCATCTGTTATATGTTGCCTTTCTCGGAGGGTTAGGTATGTGTCTTATTTGATTTTTGATCTAACCTATTTTGTTCTTATAGAAAATTGCCTTGCTCATGGCCCAAATATTGCTAGCATTATTCACAGAATTCTTTATGCAGATCATTGGAGTAATACACATATAGATTTGGGATAGTGAGCAAGAATTATCAAACAACATGCAATCAAGTAGCGTACTGTAATTTAGATCTTCCTAAGCACGTAAGGAATGCTGATGTAAGTAAGAAACTTGCAATAGATACTGGATATATGTGTTTGTTTGAATAGGCAGAGATCCTGGCCAAAACTGATTAAAGGTGTTGAATGTGAATTTGATTAGAGTGATGCTTTATCACTTCATGGTATTAAGAACCATGATTGGCACATCCAAGCCGCAGAAGGCTTGTTTGATGGTTTAGGATAGACTGCACAACATGTTTGAGCTTGGTAAAAAATTTAACAATTTTCTGCGCAATAAAGTTGTCAAAAATTTAACAATTTTTTTTGGCTGCTGGTGATCGCTTCTACGAATATATCTTTCTAGTATGCATCCAAATATTGCTAGGTTACAGTTTCAAACATTGTAGGATGGCTCCCATTAGATTTAGATAACTGCAATGATGCATTCAACTATCAACATCATGACAAACATATTTGCATTATGATTTGTTGCCTTTATTAACCTTTGGAAACATTATTTGTACACCATCAATTACTTAGTACTTTGTCGGTTGATTGTGCATGTTTAATGCTGAGTTCTTCCTCAATTGCATTTGCCTTCCTGCCATGTTCTCAACCCTTTGCATTTGGCCCCGTAGGAGCCTTTCAAAAATTTCCATACAGCTTTCGGACACATTTTGTTCAACTTCAGTATGCATTATCACATACCTTCACAAATTCAACCGTTAAATAAAACCCAAAATCCTTTACCCATACATAACCAATTACATATAGATATTGTCTGTTGTGTTAATGTTGCCCAAATATTTGAATATGACATTCCACATGGTAGGAAATGGTACCATTGGCTTAAACCCTCCAGACCCCCCAACCATTTTTGCTGATATTCGTGCAGGGCATCTAATGGTTGGCAAGGAGCCCCAAATACGTACGCCCATATGTGTATTGTGCTTCGCAACCTTTACAATTTCGTACCTATGTACGTAGGGTACTTCGCCTACCATTAGACACCATGTACGAATATCAACAAAAGCAACTGGGGGGTCATTAGAGGGGTTTAGCTCAATGGTTCAATTTCTTAGTATGTGTGATATACCATGTACAATATTATATTAATAGAATGTCTATATAAAATAGTATGTGCATGCTACATTGGCGTTGTTGGTCTACAATTGTAACATGCATATGCTTTAAGCATCTACTAATGTGATTGAATCAAAGCTGTGAGTACTATAACAATATGAAATTTGCTACAAAACTATGTTCTCTGTCCTCCTGATAGAAGTTATTGGACTGTCTATCTGAAATAAGAAAAGCTTATATCCTTTATTTGCTAGTCATATGAATATTTTGAAATAGAGACAATGAAAACACACTCACGAGCCACAAGAGGGCAACCCCTCGTCGCAGCACCTTATTTTTTTTGCTTCTTTTGTTTTGTTGTGCCATATCCCAATTTCTTATCTCTCTTTGCTCTTTGGATTTTTGCAATTGAATACAGTGGACAACTGTATATTATATGTTCAATTGTTTCTAACATTGGAGTGTTGTTCTTGTTGAATGCAAATTTTTCTATTTAGTTAAAACAGAATACACTTTCTATATCATAAAAATGTGGCAAGCACTAATCCAAACTTCACTAGTCAAAGAACTCATGAATTAAATTCTTGATGCATATTTTGTTTCCTACTTTATTTTTCTTCAATTGTCCTTCCTTTTCTCTCTTCCCTTCCCTTCCCTTCCATCCCTCCCAATCCACAGTCACCCAATCTTTTTCTCAAGCCTGCCCTACTTCTATTATTTTTTTTTTACTGCAACAGCCCAAGGGTGAGTGGCACCTTATCTGAAAGCCAAGCCTATCCACATATCTTAAAATTTGACATGGACATTCAACTACCCGTTGGATCTTGATCTAAAGAAAAATAGTGAGGGATGACTCTTGGGAACGTAGCACACCAGACATAACCCATGCTTGTTTTTGCCCACAGATCCCACCATTTGCAGTTCTATTTGTGCCCTTCTTCCCTTCTATCCTTCGATATCCAAGCTTCTGTAGCCCTTTTTATTTCATCATTCTTTGTAAACAGACAAGGTGCAACCACAACTAAGAGTCACGACTATGGCTCTTGGGCTGGACCACTGAGGTATGCATATAGTGCCACCTAGTGGGCAGTATTCTAACACTCCCACTGCACTAATGCAGACCTTCAAACTAAAATTCTACACAAAATATTAAAACCGATAGTAAATCATCATACTAACCACTAAAAAACACTCAACACTTGGAACTTCCACACTCAATTTAAAATAGTATGCTATTGTTCGTGGTGTGAATATGATTTTCATCTTCTTTCTTCTTTCTTATCTTATCTTATCTTATCTTTCTTTCTCTACATATAGAGATGAGATGATCTGGTTTCTTGCAATAGTAATAGGTTCTTTGTCTTCTATCCTTGCATTATGACACAAAAGCTGAGGCTCCATGCTCTTCCTTAGTCCTTTGCCGTGCATCCTCATGAGAAGAGCTCGGAGCACAACAGATCAAAGGATAGTGTATCATAAGTGCTTCGAAGCTGCCAGTCCTTCATCATCACCAATAGGTGAACCTATCGTTGCATACTAATTGGTGCTGCGAAAAGTTATATTCACTTACAAAAGTTACAACATTGCTACCTGTAATCCGCAACTCTAAAAGTTTGATGCACAGGAACACCACAGTTGACTGGTCCTTATCTTCATAGATTCCCCTCAGAAATTCCCAGATCACCATCGAAGGCTTGCAATCTAATATAGTTGGATCTAGATTATCACTTAGATATTGTAGTTGAAGTATAGCTTTTGATTGCATCATGAATCTCCCACGTAGTTGTTGCATCGTGATATCGATCTTTGGGGTCTACTTATTGCCATCCACTATCTTTATCAAATCTCTCTCCAACGGATATTTGATTCATGATCCATATGTAAAACCTATTCCCATTAAGCAACCTGATAAGTTGCAGTAGCAATACTTACAAAATTTTTTGTTCCTTTCTAATCTACCCATAATTCATTTAGTTTCCCTAAAAGAATGCTTGGTTTTGAAGAAGCACACCAAATCATTGCTGAATCTTAAATTTCAAAGCTTCTTTGCTTACTTTCGAATCTTGGATCGATTGCTGCGAATTACTCCAATGGCTCTCCTGTACGTTATTTTATTTTGATAGATTGTACCTTTCTGCATATTTTATAGTATCTATTTGCTAACTTACAAGTAGACATGTGCATCTTTTATTTGCTTTCATCATTATCTCATATGGATTATGAATCAAAATACATCTAGAAAGATGGTCTCGACTTGTAGGCTTCAATTACATCTTGCGAGCATGTGGGTATCTTCACCACAATGATATGATTGAAGCCGACCTTCTTGAGGAGCTCCATCCACTGCTTCTCCGTTCTTTCCATCCCATTCTCTGTCATCGTTGACAACACCAAGTCAAATGCAATATTGAGGTCGTCAAAAGGGCCTTTAATGGAAGGCTCCATGATAGCATCTACGATGATAACCTTGCCACCCTCTGGAAGTGCATTGTAGCAATGCTTCAATGCCTTGAGGGCATGCTCGTCATCAATATGCAAAGCTGCCTACAACAAATAAAAACAAACGTTCTTGTATCACTCAATCTGCGATTTTGATGGTAACAAATACTAATGTAAAATATGCATGTGTAAACTACGAAACAAATACTAATGTAAAATATGAATGTTTAAACTACGAAGCTAGATACTATTAGACAGAAACAAAATAAGAATGTCCAAAAGTGACATTTAATTTTTTTTGGATTTAAAACAACTTTGGTGCCAAAAGGGAGAGTCGTTACCTTCATGAGATAAGCATCTCCTACAGGTACTCCCTCAAACATGTCACCGGCTACATGCTCAACACCTGATTAGACAACCAAGGTTGACATCACGAACGTGAGTAGGACATCTCTTAAAGGTCGTCAATCATTTATGTGATAATTCTTATTACCACCACTTCATTGAAAAAATAGAAAGAATACATCATAAGGGTAACTGCAAGTTGTGAAATACCCACCTGGAATTTTTGGTGCATGTTCAATTACATGAGGCAAGTCAAAGTTAATCCCTTTGATGTGAGGATAGGCAGCTACAACACGGCCAACATCGGCTCCAATAGATCCAGCAACATCGACAAGAACGTGATGAACGCCTTTGAAGCCATCATAGTGCGCAAGAATCTCGTTCATGGTGACGTTAGAAATGGAAACCATGGCATGTGCAAAAGTCTTTGCAACTTGGGGAGAATCTTGCATGTAAGAGTAGAAAGGTTTACCCTTGGCTCGAACGTAAGGAGAAGGGCCACCGTGAAGAATAGCATCGGCCAGGTGGTGCCAACCAGCAGTAACGTGCTCATCCTGGGCCAAGGAGAGGCCGGCAAACTGGGAATCGCTCAGCAGCCTCGACATTTCGGTCAGCCCGTAGCGATCCTCTTCATCCCTGCTGAACAGTCCCTTCATGGTCAGGAATTTCATGAGGCGTTTCAGCTGCCCAATCTGCACGTTAGTGCCTCCCAGCTCTAACCCAATTTCCTCTATCGTCATTGCTCTCCCTGCCTTCATCAAAATCCCTGGAATTCCCAATACCACTGCAGCTCTCATTCCAAAGCTGCAGCTGTGTCCTATTGCCATCTCCCATAGCTTTGCAATCAGCTCTGCCTTTTCCATAACTTAGTTAAGCTAAACTGGAAAGTTTTCTCACTGGAGCTCAATGTGAATAAGAACACACAGCACACGAGGAACATGTGAAGAGCTGAAGAGTCTCTGCATGTGAAGAGCTGACGAGTCTTACAGTGAAGAGCACCCATGTGAAGAGCTGAATTGTCTACAGAATTTCACCACTTAAGTTAAAACCATGCTGACGGCCACTTGCACCCATGTGAAGAGCTGACGAGTTACAGTAACTTATTTTAAATTTTCTCTCAGTGCATGTGAAAAAGAATCAGAACTGCATTATCGAGAAGGAGGTGAGAAGACAAGAATAAGACTGGTCCTAGATCCTCTGATCCGATCTCAAGATGAATGCTTCAGTTTATAGCATTCTTACTTTATATCTGAAAGTGCCTAACCGGTTTTGAAAAACTACACTAAGTTAAAGGCCGGAAAATATCCTTGCTTTTTCTCAGAACCGTGCCCTTCTTTAATAAAACGTTTTCTATGAAAATTCAGTAAACTTACTTTATTCAAAGCTGTACATGAAGTGATCTTTGCATCTTTGTTATAAAATGTTTTCCATGAAAATTCAGTAAACTTAGACTTTATTCAAAACTGTACATGAACATTGTGATCTTTGTTTGATCCGTGATTCACATTGAAGAGTGTGACTCCAAGGCAAAGCTGCAAAGCTCAGCAACTTACTTTATTCAAAGCATTGAAGTTCATTGAACAATGTCATCTTTGTTTGATCCGTGATTCAAAGCTGTACATTGAAGTTCATTGAACAATGTCATCTTTGTTTGATCCGTGAATGGGATTACAGTGTGAACAGTGATAAGGCTGTACATTGAACAGTGTGACTCTGAGGCAAAGTTGCAAAGCTCTAAGTTAACTTAGAATGGGTTGTGTCGCTCGGCTGCGTGTTGAGGATCTGACTGTGGAGCTGCAAAGTCGTGTGTTAGTTGTTCCTAGCTCAGCAAATACAGCCAATGCCAATGGAAGCCTCTTCCTCTCCAACATCGACCAACAGGTGTTCTTCGGTGTGGAGCATGTTCTCTTCTACCAATCCGGTCCGGTCGGGGTTGCGGAAATTATTCGGAAGGCATTAGCAGAGGTGCTAGTGCATTACTACTTTGCAGCAGGAAGGTTCAAGTTCAACAAGGAGGAGAGCCGGCTAGAGCTTGAGTGCAACTCGGCCGGAGTACCGTTTGCGAGCGCCCAGTCCCAACAATCCATTTGCGAGCTGGGCGATCTCACCGATCCAAATCCCGTTTTCAGCAAGCTCATTCTCTATCCTCACAACGTCAACTCCATCCCCGACGTCCCACCAGTAACCATTCAGGTTCTTAACTTAATGCACAACTTATGCGTCATTTGCCATTCACCTTCTATCTATCTATCTATCTATCTATCTATCATTGCATGTCCTCATGAGTAACTATCTTAAGTAACTCTTTGTTTATGAATTCCAGGTGACAACGTTCAGCTGTGGTGGATTTGCAGTCGGGTTCTACGTCTGCCATAGCTTGTTTGACGGTCTATCGGGTTACAAATTCCACTACAATCTCGCGTTGGCCGCCCAAGGTAAAGGCATGCAATCATTCCCCAAGCCAGAAAGAACCCAACTCCGAGCCCATTCACCTCCATGCCCAACTCTTCAACACCCCGAGATCATTCCCATGCCACCATCACCTGCATACCATATGTTTCATTCCTCCTACAAAGAAACTACCTACAACAATAATCTAGTCTTCAAGACGTTCTCAGTCAGCCCCAGCTTCCTCGACCGCTTGAAGAAGAATGCCATGACTGATGGGCACATTGCCAGCTGCACTAGCTTTGAGGTACTTGCGGCCCACATCTGGCAGGCGAGGACCCGATCCATGGATATGGATCCACATAAACCATCTAAACTCTTCTTAGTGGGAAATATCCGCCACAAGGTTAATCCACCACTTCATAACGACTTCTGTGGGAATGGAGTGGCTGCTCCTGGTCTTGTAGACGTAAAATCTAGTGATGTCATGCAAAATCCACTTTCGTTTTGCGTCATGAAGGTGAAGGAGATTCTAGCTTGTTTGCAGGACGAGTATGTGACATCTGTTGTGGACTACTGCGAGTTGACTCGGGGCATCAGTGATGTGTTGGGAGGCTTGATTATCACTGCATGGGTCAAGATTCCTTTTCATGAGCTGGATTTTGGGTGGGGAAAGCCGTTGTATGTTGCTCCTATAGCAAACAATAGGCAGGAGTATGTGTTGCTTGTTTCCAGTTGCAAGGAAAATGGTGGGATTAATGTGTTCGCAGGACTCGAGCCAAATCAAATGGAGAAATTTCAAACACTATTTTGGAATGTAAAAGGTTGATGATTTTGAGATGTGCATTTAATATGCTTGAGTTAAAAGAGGTGTTGTTGGGCATATATGACATAGTCAACAAAACTTTGACTTATTCAGATTTATTAGATAACACTTCAAGGATGCCATTATAAGAATACTAGTAATGGTGCCCAGTGTTGCTGGACTAGGCAATTATTGGATTCAACATTGTAGGATTAATGGAGGATGAACGATGTGCAATTTGGGCTTCAACTTCTGTATAATGCTTTATATCATGGAGACCTTGATGCCTTTACATTATTATTTTCTTTTCCCTTTACATTATGTAGCTCAATTTTGACACTCAGAGCTATTTCTTCCTCTTTTTCTTGCCTTTGTTTACTCAATGCATCATTGAAAGTGGTCGAGGTTAAAATGGTCGTATGGCATTAGAGAGCCATGTGAACTAAACTTGCAAAAAATTGTTGAGTTTTGTGTTGGTCATTTGGATTAGATGTGCACACATGTCCACATAGATTGGAGATGCTACTTGCAAATAGATTGCATTATAGAAGGGTGTTGATGGACGTTCATGGAAATGGCCTTACGTAGTGAAATAGCATTATTGGGATGCATTAGTCTAAGGGTGTTGAGAAGAACATGCATAGTATCATAATGGGATAGCTTTATTGAGATGCATAGGTAGGAAATTTTAAGAGTGCAGATAATGATTTAAGGTTTTTTAGTTTACCATTATTTACACTTTCTTGTTTATGTTTGTAAGTCTCATCCATGTCTATGAGGTTTCTCAATGATTCTCCCTGACCACTTTGTTGGTTTTTTTTGTTTGAAATTAGGTTGCCCGTTGGATAGGGATTTCTTTGCTCCAAGCTTCACCAGAACCATCAGATTTGCAGCAGGCAAAATTCGAAGTTTTGTGAGAATCCTAAGAGTGCACACATGGTGGATCTACGAACCTGGTGATGGCAAGAATCCTGCTGAATTTGTTGGAGGTAGGCTTGGTGCAGCATGGTTGCACAAAGGTGTAGATCGGCTCAAGAAGATTAAGCCGTTGTCATGAGTTTGCAGTGCACAAGAGCTTCAATAGAATGGGCAAAGTGGGCACAGATTTGTGCGATCTGAACAGATCCAGTCGGACTTTCATAAAGGAACATTGGTTTAGCTGGTGGTTTCGACAGCCACGGTTGAAGAACTAGTTTTTCAAGCCGTGACCGAGAGTCACCAATTTGATTGTTGGAGCCCAGGAAGGTTGATTGCTGGAGCCCTATGCTATTAGAAGCCCAAGTGCAGAAGATTTTTCTCAAAAAAAAAACGAATAAAGTCATCTAGAAGAAAAAGAAAATACCTTAGGATTCTTAATATATCCTATATTATAATGTTATTGGGTAAGTATGTCGTCAACGAAACCCTAAAATTGACGGCTCAGATTTAGTTAGAAAGTTAGGTTAGGCGGTGGACGGCTAAGATTTGTGGAAGACGAAAGCGAGGGAAAACGAAACTTTTAGACAGATGGAATTAGAGCTCGAGAGGGAGAAGGAATCTGCTGCGACATTGCATATCAGTGGAGAGGAGGCATGGAAAAGAAGAGCAATGCTTAGTGCATCAAAAGAAGCTGCATTTGCAAGCATTTGCTAGGGCAAGATCGCCATTTGCTAGGGCAAGATCGCCATCTCCTCCACCAAATGGGAAGTGTTCAGCATGGCTAAACAAACTACTACTGGTTTAGGACTTGGAGCTGGGGGCTGGAGTTTACTATGTTATGGTCCCTAAACTCGATCCAAAGAATTGATTTCTTATGGTTCGTTTCTAATAACATGGGAGCTATGGAGTCCGGCTCCAGCAGGGGCGGTTCTACAAAGATGTCACTTGCTTCCACAACTTAATCACGGAAAGCGAGAATAGTCCGGAAATGTCCAAAAATTATGGGCACCGGCGAAGTCTTCAAAGCTCTGGCTGCCGTTGTAGCCATTGATGCAACTAAAGGTTACAAAACATGGCTTAGAATGGGCTCTTGCCAATGCAAGTCTGACACTGGGACCGTATTATTCTTCTTGCCCTTATTCCACTCCCAAGCTCTTCAGGTGAGGGCGGATTATAGTTGTTTTTTTTTTTTTTCTAGGCGTACAATTTTGCTAGCAAATTATTCCACTTACTACGATCGGCATAACAGGATGGAAACTCGGAGCTTGCAGAGATTGAGTAGTGAATGTGCTTTCGGTCTCAAGAGTCGAGAAAGAGGCGGAAGACAAGCTAAAGATTGTTGCGGACATCTCCTCAAACAGCTCCAACCATGTTCTTCCGACAGAACTACATGCATTCCATCTTCTCCACCGCCTGCGTTGCCCGCTGGATGAATATGTACTTGAAAGAGGTGTCGGATATGGATGCATTCTTAGGCTTTTCTGCTTATTGCAACAAGAGAGCCAGAAAGCGAGATTCCAATAGAAGAGCTGCTTTCCCGATATCGCATGGTAAGGCTAACAATGATTATTGTGTGCTTATACAGTATTCATGATTAATGCTTATACTCTGCAGGGGGAGGGGAGCAAGGAAGATGATTCAGGAAACGAAGACGTCACAGGCAGTGAATTATCTTCTGATGATGGTAGGCAGATTTTATCATGTTACTGCATTTATTTGGAAGTAATGTATGATATGTATGGGCTGAAGAGGGTTTCTCAAGCTGAAAAGAAAAATGATCAAGCATTTGATATGTTCTACAATTATCATTCCTTTTCTATCTTTGACTTTCTAGCTCTAACAAAGGAACGAACTGGTACGTTATTCAGTCTGATATGGTGAATATTGATATAGATTTTATTTTGCTATTTTTATGTCCTTCAAAAGCAGCAAGAACCTGACAGTGGATGCTCATGCAATGCCAGTTTTGATAATGTGTCTATTAATTATCGGTGCATATATTTCATTCAATTCCTTAACGTTTTTCTTTCTTGTGTGCTTTTTGTCTATTAGAACTTATGTTCTACCAATGATCTCCAATTTATTACATATGACAGACACTGGTGGTAATTCTGAAGACAAAATGGAGATCGCAAACTTTCTAGATGATACTCCATTTTCTATTCAGGAACGTAATTTGTCACCTGATCCTGGTTCCCCTAGAGAAGATACAAATGTCAAAATCAGCTTCTTGCGATGCGGTGATGTGACTCAATCTGCACGACCCTACGGGATATACATTCTTGACAACCAAAGTCATTACACGATTGCCATTTCTATTAAAACATTCTCTTCATGAGTATCAACACATTGGGTTAGATTGGTTGCGACAATGTATGATAAGCGATTGAATGGCATCCTTTGCATCATCAATTCGAGTCAACAACCTAAAGAATCCCTTGCTACGTGAAAATGAAGGAATATAGCCAAGATTCAAGATATAACCTTAAGAAATGCATCCCGTTCTTATGGATACTAGATGCATCCCCAAGTTGAACATTGCCATGGAAAAATGCCTTGCATGAAAATCTGTATGTGGGAGTAAATGCACGTGTGTATGTCTTGCACATGGTTTTATGTCTGATGGTTTTGTCTGATTGTTTTATACGTATAATCCCAAAATAAATAAAAAATCAATAATCTATTGTGCTTTGCACGTCATTAATTTCTGTATGCTCTAAAAATTCATATTAAGACAAAGAAATTCAGGTCAAAATAAGTTAATTTAGTAGCGTGAATTGTGGAATGTAGGCCATGTTTACGTTAAACATAGATACAATTCTTGGTTGCAAGGCAGCAAAGGTATTTTTCTAAGTAATGTGTTTATTGTATTCACGCGTTCATTTTTCTAAGTAAAGTGCTTATTGTACTCACGTGTTAAGGTGAAGTTATAATGAATTATACGTAAGTTTCTCATTTACAGGTTTCCAAATTTATGCCCAGCAATGCTGGGCACCGTTACTAGTAGAATAATGAGGAAAATGAATTTGTAAAATATAGCACATTACCATATAAAGCACGCCATTTTCTTGTCCAACACAAATTTCAACATAGTTTGTTGGTTGGTAGTCTAGATCAGTAATCAGCTTCCATTTAATGGTGGCTTTGGTACAGACCAAAGGCATAACAAAGTCCGATGTCGATGTACCTCTATTATCTCTAGTAAGGTCCGGTGCCAAGGGCGGAAGTCAAAAAATGGAAAAAAAAAATGTAACAATCCAATTAACATAGGATTGAAATTTTTGATATAAAATGGATATTTTGATTAAATAAATAAAATATAGGACGGCTTAAATTTAGACATCTTATCCCAGCAACATAAACTACTATAAGCTTAATCCATATTCTAGAAGACAAATACAAACCATTCCTAAAAATGTCATCGAAGTTGATGCTAAGACATTGTGGTGTCTAGTCTTCCATCCCTTAATTGATGTTAGAAATAATTGATAAATCTACAATTGGCTCTAACCTCCCCTTCATCATTTGTTAGAACACCATTGGAGCCCATTCTGATCATAGCATCTACAAACTTGAATCGCCATGAAAGCTCATCAATCGAATTATCACGGACCACTTTAGCTCCTAAAGGGTCAGTAACAAGAACTTGATCTGAGCTAAGAAGGCCTTTGCCAAGGGCTACATTGACATAGTAATGGTTGTCAAAAAAACCAGGTGTGATTGGATCCATGGACATCGTTCTACTTAAATCTAGATCACCTCTTGGACATTGAGATTTCAAAACCAATGCCAATTTTCGATTTAGACTAGGATCCTCTGAGTAGTTTGAATCAAAATTATAGAGTCTTTTCATGAATGTAAAACAATGTGCCCTTCCAATCGTATGTGCTCCTGTATATTAGTAATTGGCATTAGATTTTTAGTTTAGTACTGACGTAAGTACTCTAAAGGTTATTATAAAAAATATTACCTGAGAGTGTGATCATGTCATCTGGAGATAGGCCATTCTTAGCAAAAAGATGAGTGAGTTGTTGAAAATTGTAGAATGGTGACGGAAGATTGGCAGTTGCTTCATAGTCATTGGATATTATGCCATCTCTTCGACCTGCAGGCACTTGATAGAATGGTCCTGATGTCTACAGAAAAGGGAAGTTCAATCAATAAGATCCTTGGTTTTGTGAAACCTAAACCAGAAAGGAAAGCTTTAATGGATAAGATGTTTGTTTTGACTAAGAAATATAGGGACAGAAGTATTTTTTAGGAGAGGAATCCTTTTGTGGAGAGGAATATTCTTTCCTTTGCCTTAAAGGATTGCTGTGTAAGGCGAGATCTGTAAAAGAGAGACTTGCCAAATAAATAGCATCCCGGGCAGCAAATGCAAGTATATCAGCGCAAGAGACTACTCGTGGGCAGCGGGCTTCCAACTGGGCTTTAATCGAGTCTACCAGAGTAAAACTCTGCACGCCAAAATTGAAGGAAGATTCTTTCTCAGCCTTGAAATCCCTTCCAGAATCCAGCAGCACAGAACCGTCACAGCCCTGCTCACGAAACAAGGCCACAGTAAGAAATTTTCAGTTTTTTTTTCCCAGTTTTTCAGATTCTCTAGACCCTTCTAGATCCCTGTGGGTTCTACTACACTTACCCGAACGAAACAATCGTGGAAATGCAGTCGCAGCAGAGCAGGGGCAATGGCTGGATCTTCGGCATACTCTTGGGCTATCATATCTCGGATTACAAGCTGAGCCTCCGGACATGACCTTGAATAGAAATATTCTTGCAAATTAGCCTCCACTAAAACCACCAACATCAGCATTACATAACCTTGTACCATTGTAGCCTTGTCTAGAAAAAAAAATCTCTACAGCCTTTGTCTGGAAAAACTCCCTAGAAAAAAATATCCTTAGGAAAAAATCTCTAGAGCCTTGTAGACTTGTCTTGAAAAACTCTCTAGCAAAAAATTCCCTCTAACCCTGTAGCCATATCTCGAAAAATCCCTAGAGCCTCTAGGTCTTATTTATATTGCCAATCCCGAGTCCGCGTGCTCCTAGCTTGCACTGTTCATTTTCTGCAAATCTTGGTGCATCTTATTTTGGTGCATCTTTTGATTGAGAAGTTGTAAGGGGAATAACATGTTTGTACTTCCAAAATGAGTGCCCCCAGACCATTACCTACTAAAGCCTGACTTGCCCATCATTTGTACAAAAGACAAGTACACCATCGTTTGTTTGGTCTTAAAGGAGCATATGTCCCATGTTGTCTTGTTTGTGCTAAAGTTCTGACATTTGCTTCATTCCTTTGTTTGATTTGCAGTTCTTTTATGGTGCAATATGCATGTACTTCCTTAGCATATAGGTAAAATAGAAATCTTCTCCAACAAGACACACAAAGCATCAGCACCATTTTCAATGGAATTATTATGGTAATCGCAATGGTAGATGTGGCACTGACAATCACACTGCTTCCATCTTTGTTTGTTTCTTTTTAGCGCAAGTGATTTGATTTTGGAAAAAATATGAATTCGTCCCCTTGCCACAATTTTTCCCTCAAAAACCTTTTGGGGCGGGTTTTTTTTTAACCTAGACAGTAGTAAGTCTGTGGCGCTCTTCTATGGGATCGCATAGACCGATTGGTCGTCGTGGATGATATAAACCATTCTATTCTATTCTATTATTGGAACTAATTTTATACATTGCATTGTGATAAATTGCTTTCAAAAGGTAATTAGCTCTCATACTCTAGTGGCTTTTAGCTTTTCCACATTGTTGATCAAATTCTTCCTTGTTCTTCTCCATATTCAAATTCTTATTTGCTTCTTTTAAGAGTTTGAACTACGGAATGTAAAAGATCTATTAAGCAAATAGCAAATAATAACTAGCAGTAGGGCAGGCTTGGGACAAGGGGTTGGGCTGCCTTAGATGAGGTGGGGACGAAGCAAAGACTGTCAACCATACCCATTTGTTGAAATTTCTTATGAAGGCAAATGTTGTACCATGATTTTAAAACCTAAAGGATAAGCTAGATATATTCTCAACACGTTAAATCAACTAGACCTTTCAAGTTCGACATTATTTCTTCATCAAGTTCCTCTACTTACCATTACAAGAATTAAATAGCAATTGATAGTTTGATTGTGACATATGGGTTGCAAGTTTTTGACTTATCTTTTACAAGAAATTTATCGCGGCGGCCAAGGCCGCCGCGAACATTTCTCTTACCCAACTCATGGCAAAGTAGATTTTTGTATCAAGTCAAAAAGGATCTCAGCTATGGGCTTGCAAAATGGGGCTTAAACCCCCCATCATGGATCAATAGCATTCATTAACAGAACTTTTTTACTTGCAAAAAGGAAGTGGTAGCCATCTCTACAAATAACTGCTTGTTATCTCATTTCTAGCTTGCAAGGGTCTAGTTTATCTCTGTATCATCTCTGTATAAATGACAACTTAAACATCGTTGGAGAACATTTCAAGGTAACGGATGGAGAAAATTTCAAGGTACTAAGCAGTGACAACAATCTTTGGAGACATGATGCCCCATGTTTCAATATCATGTTTCAATATCAGACTTTGAATCTTTGGAGACATGATGCCCCATGTTTCAATATCAGACTTTGAATCAGACTTTGAATATCTAGAAACAATATGAGGTTTTTTTTTTTTTTTTTTTTTTTTTTTTTTTTTTTGAAGGCAAGGTTGGTGGGAGTTGAACCCACCCACGTCTCCCACCCGATGGTAGCTAGTGGGTTTTGAACCCTGGTGGGGGTCACCCCAACTCAAGGTCTTACCACTAAACCACCACCGCGATGGGCTAACAATATGAGTTCAAAGCATAATAGGCCCTTAAAGTATTTTATCATGAAAAAAGCCCCTACATATTTTCTAACTTGCCTAAAGCTCAAACATTAAATGCAGCTTTTGATTTTAACTTATTGAATTCTTACAATTCAAAAATTCTGTAAATCTATGAGTTTTCTAAATTCTCATAACACAACATAGATAAATACAACATATCATATTACACAACTTTGAAATAAATTACCAACCTTGTAAATGTTATGTGAAGGGAGACAATTCTTAGCTGCCAATCTTGTAAATGTTATGTGAAGGGAGACAATTCTTATAAATGTTATGTTATGTGAAGGGAGACAATTCTTAGCTGCCTGTGCTTTTGCTTCGAGAAAGAGGACCTATCGGACTCCCAAAGCCAGCTTCTAGTTGTAATATTAATGTTGTAATATTACACAGCTTTGAAGAGGTAGTTAGCTTGATACACACAATTACACAACATATAGCATAATCGAAGGGAATATGAGTATTCCTCGAAGTAATTAGCTTATCCTAGAAGCAATTAGCTTGATACGTCTAGAGACTAAAGCATATTATCCAAAGTGAGAAAAAAAGAGTACTATAAAAGTGGTGAGGTTCATGGATGAGGAATACATCATAGATGACAATATAAGCCCAACAAGAATGATACACTAGGATATGCTGGAATGGGACAAAATGTTTTACCTATTGACCAAGGCAATAGGGTTTGGTATAAAATAGGTAAAATATCAAAGGAGGTGGCAGATACCGGGGACCCATATCCTCAAATCAACGGATCAGATCGTGTCCGCCTCTGATCACACGACAGATGTATGAAGAAAAAGCAAGAGCTCCAGAATGGAGCTGGCATTCGCAGCTTCACAGAAGTCTTCTTCAACCTATCAGATCTAGTAAATCCAACACAGATCATTTAACAGACTCAAGTGCATGATCCAGATTTAGGCGACGTTCCCATGAGCCTGACCTGACTGCAAAACAGTGAGGTCGAGGTTGAAGTGTGAAGAATATTGTTCCCATGCGACTGCAGTACTCTTCTGCTCAAAAACTGGCTAGATCCTCACTGGCTCGATCTTTACCGGCTGCTTAATCGGTTGTTTGCTTCTTCGTCACCTGTTGATCCGTTAAAGGACAAAACGAAGGTAGCAACCCGACCTTTCAAAAATGGTCTTTCATTTCTGGAAAAATCGGACCGCCGTATTTAGAGTCCGGGATGTGGTATTTCCGGACTTTTTTGTGGTATTTCCGGCCACCCGTTATCAGCCACTGTAACTTCACAGTTTCAAGCCCAGAATCAACTGTTTTTGGGCATTTTTAGATCAATCTGGCTCTATCTGGGCTCAAATCGCTTCCTCTCTTCATCAAACTAACGTTAAAAAGGCAGACAAAGTGATTAGAAGGGCTTTTGAAGCAGCTCAAGCCGTCCACGGAGCTGCAAGAACGATCCGACCAAAGATTTCAGCTCCGCCGCGCAGTTTCCGCTTGGTTTTTGGCCAGAAATACCACTTTTTGGCCGGAAATACCACCTTTTTTGGCCGGAAATACCACCTGGCTGATAACGGATGTCCAGACGCACCAAGAAAGTCCGGAAATACCACATCCCGGACTCTAAATACGGACGTCCGGAATCCCAGTTTTCCTTAAAGCCAACCTTACCTCTGCTGCATGGGAACTGCTCAGCTTCGACTTCGACCTGGAAAAAACAGAGTCCGGTCGGCTCCATGGGAACGTTCCCTTAGACTAAAAGGTGCATACTAAAATCCCTAAGGGCAAGTGAAGAAAATATTCTACCTGGTACCAAATGAACCCAAATAAGGAAAACTCCACACCGCCACAAGCTCCAATATATTTGCTCCTGATATGCCGAACATGGAAGGATGGGGTTTATTGAAAATGGATTTGCCTAATCTGAAAAGCTGTGGAGGGCAATCATCCAAGCAGCCGGCGATGGAGACATATGGGAAAACAGCGGCTAGTAAAAGACAAACCCTAGGCCGAACCCACCGGCAGGCAAAGAAAACCCTGGCAGATTAAAAGAAAAGGGATGAAGAGAGAACCACCTGCTCCAATCGAAGTCCTTGGGTTTGAGGCTGCCGGATTTGGGGCTGCTCCAGGCCCAGCCGCCCTTTCAAAGTGCAGGGCTTCTATCCGTCGTTCTTGTCATCGCCCACAGCCAGGCATCGACTTCTGCTAGGAGAAATGAAAACGTGGCAGGTAAATGCGCGATTAGATTGCGGCGCGAAAAAATTCGAAAGGGACAAAAACAATGAAAAATTAGAAACTGCTTTATATATGTCGTGATAAAGACAAGACAATGATGACCATGATGTATATGTGAGTATGCTTCTCCCTATTGTGTTATGGTGCTTCTTCATTTGTAAAAGGTTTTATATAAGGCAACTTCTTTTCTATAGACATATGACTTTGTGCTCTTCTATCAGCTTTGCAAAAATGGCAACTTCCTATTTGTATGCCACCTTTGCAAAAATGGCAAACCAATATATTGTTTTTGTGAATGATGACACCAAGCTTCCGCCTTTTGTTCTTGAAAGATGTTATGTGGAACATCAATAATGAGCAGATTCCTGGTGGCCAGTTCCCATTCCAGAGCAGGAATCTGCAAATTGTTGCTGCTCCACGACGTCAAGGTAAGCAGGGGAAGGAGTTTTCATGCAGATGAGCTTCCGGCAGACCGGCTGTCTCAGGTTCGTCAAGAATGCTCTACCTATTTGCCATTCTTGATTAATATGATCGCTACATGGCGATCCCATTGGACACCAAACAAGAATGAAGGCTAACTTACCTTGACGTGTAAAGTTTCTTGCTATGGGTTGCAAGTTCTTGGCCTATCTTTTAAGAAAGACAAGACAATGACGACCATGATGTATATGCGACTACGATTCTTCTTGTTGTGTTTATATGGTGTTTCTTCATTTGTAAAAGTCCTCATATAAGGCAACTTCATTTCAACATTGACTTTGTGTTCGTTACCAGCTTTGCAAAAATGGTGGCTTCCTATTTATATGCCACCTTTGCAAAAATGGCAAATCAATATATTGTTTTTGTGAACGATGACATCAAGCTTCCACCTTTTGTTTTTTAAGGACATGTAAAGTTTCTTGCTATGTTAGTCAATATAAGGAACATGTTTCTATAGCCATATCACAAGGATCACTAAAGAAGGGTGAAAGCATGTTAGGGCCTACATAAAAAATTACCAAAAAGGTACTTTTCTGTGTACTTCTGTGCAAGTACATAATTGTATTTTAAAGTACCTAGACTACAAGATTGACTAAAAGAAATTGTGTTATGTTCAAGAGTAGTAGTATATACATGTTGTAAGGTACTTTGTGATGTCAAGAAGATGTTAAGAACTCAAATATATCATCATCTTTGACTACCCAGAGTATTTTCCAGGTAGTTTCCAAAACATGTAGGCCCTAACATGCTCTTACCCAAGGTTAAGATCTTAATTAGTTTTTTTGCAGGGTTGCCCAACCCGAGATGCACGATTTCCTGAATTCTTAGCTTGTCCATGTATAAGGACACGTCCCCTTACACGTTCCTCCTTTTCTTCTTGGGCTGTATCCTTCTTAGACATCCTGCATCGGCCATAGGCCTTTGGCTCAGGACTACAACACTACCATGGGAGCAAAAAGTCTGAAATTCTCCTTCTCTCCAGCGACTCATTTTCCCAGTCATTCTGAGCATGCTTCCGGAAGGTCTACTGCCATCAAGCCTTCCAAGAACCAAGTTGTATAAAAGAGAGACGTCGTGTTTATTTCTGGTGGTGTTTCATTTTTTCAAAAGGATCCAGTTAGATGCAATGTTGGAACTGACCTGATATGTCGGATCGTTGAACAGTGTTTCCAGGCTTTGTGGCGATGAGAAAAGAGCTTCTCATCTACATAAATCGAATGTGTTAGGATGTATTTCAATAATTATGTTTTTTGGGTCTATCAGAACCTTGCCAAAATGCTTCTTCATGTTCTTACCAAAACAAAACCTCATTGCCTATTTGCTTCTACTCCATTTATAGCAAATGTGTCCTCCATTTAAATATCCATGTATTTATTCTTCTCTCTTTGCTTACATGACATCTATATTTTTCAACATGATAGTCTTTGATGGATTGCAAGGCTTATATAAGGGGTCCCTTTCTACTACTGGTGTATGGCAACATATCATATATCATCAACATTTCTCCTTGTTTCTTGCAGGTCGTGAACATTTTACACGAAGAATATTGAATTAGAACCACTTTTGGATTTTTTACGGCACATTTCGTTGCAAGATTTCATTGATTGCTCAGTTTCCTGCACATTTAAAAGACATATCCTTGCGTTCCTACATTTTTACCATTGTATTTTCAGTTTATTCTATGGAATGGAGCACTGGATTTCTGTCACATAGCTTGGATGAGCAAAGAGCTGACAACAAGGCCATCTGTAGCCAAGCCAAAGTTCTGACTATTGCATCCTTGAGTATGGTCAATTCACCATCTTCTTTGCATAGTCGATTTCAGGCTGGACTTGTCACAACTTTGAATACCTGAACAACGGTTTTGATGTTACAAATTCCAAGGCCAATATGATCCTAGTCAACATATGCTTAATTATATGTTCTAAGGAAAAGAGTTGGGAGTAAGGAAGTTCCTGTGGCTTTATCTCATCTATCAAAACCTTAACTTCTTTAGCTGTCTTTGTAAACACCACGCTTTCTTGCCCATTATTGTTGATTTGACATTGTCTTGGTGCTTCTCGACACTAAGAACCTTGAATAGGATCATATTGTCTCCAAGCATATACTTTCAGAGGTTTGCACAATCTGCATCTCTTTTTATGTAGTAATCTAAAAAAAAGTTGAATTTTTTCCTTCTTCAGAATATTACATTGTGGTGAACTATAGATGGTCTTTGCAACACTTACTGAATGGCAATAAGATTGGTAATTTCAAGTATTAAGAGTGGGATCATAAGGAAGCTCCATTTCACCAAGTAGAGATCTGCAAATTCATCTTTTCATTGCACCTACGGATATGAGGATCAAGAAATATCTATTCGTGCAATCACTTTTAAAAGTTCTTGAAACATTTCTGCTAAATGGGCACTAGTGCCTCTGATCATCCAACATTTCTCAACTACTCTTGCAGTGTAATATGTGTCCAATGGATTTGATGAATTGCATGTAGACCATAATTGTAATGGCAAACAGGTAGATCAAGTAAGTGACATCAAGTTTATTGACTATGAATTGACGAGTGAATAGTGATAAAGTTGGAAGAAATAAATAAACAATAAGAAAAATGGAGGTGAATGGATAAATGAAAACATTCAAGTATGGAACCCTTTGCAGTAAAGAACACGTCAGCTAAAAAAATTCTATGCAAGTCGATTCTATTCGAATCTTGCAGCCGTGGAAATTAGAAAATCAAGGAAATTTCCTGTCGAAGTTTGGCTCATTGGCCATTGTTACAACCATGCCAGCCCGAACGCAGGAGCTTGGCTTCCTTGTTTTGTAGATCCGACACTAAATGCACAATCCGATTCTAAAGAAGCCAAGCTCTTCGAGCCACACTGAGCGATGTTCCAAACATTGACAAGTACTTAGAAAATAGAGCTGCTCGCATCATAGTATATTTTCTAAGGAGGAAGTTCCTCCTGATAGCATAGGCCCCATGCATTTCTAACCTTAAAATACTTTGAAAGAACCGAACATCGAAGAACATGCAAAATTGCAACAGACCCTTGTATTTGGGCCCTCCATTCAAAACCCCCTTGTGATTTTTGAAAATCAAAATATCCTCAGATTTGCATTTCTACAACCATTAAAAAACCATAATTTATCATTGAATCATGCAAAACCAAAGCAAAATTGCATACCCTTCTTATTGCAGTAGCAACTTCCTGCAAATATCCAATGTTACTTAAGAGCAGTCATATTCGGGTTTCGTTTGTGGTAAGCGAACAACATCAATATTTTTAACAGCCAGAGCTTGTTCCAAATCAAAGTGAATATCGATCTTTACCTTTTCCAGGAGCAACAGACATGCAAATATGCTCACCGACGATTAATGAATGCATTGCTGAAATCAGATAATTTTTCTGAAGGGCCCTGAAAAATAAAACTTCTCTTAAAGCTTCAAATATAAAGGTTGTCCACGGAAATGCAGCATTTACCAAGAAACAAATGTCGATAATTTTTTTTATTTTTTTTTTTAGGGTAAGATTATATATATGTATTAAAGAATAGAAAATATGTACAATAGGAACCCTCTAAAGGGTAAATGCAGATGTTGAGGAAGTCCAAGCATATGTACTACAGAGGGCTTCTACTCGTCTTCCCCACTGATAGGTTACTATAAGGAGAATTGCCTTTCTTCGCCAGAGAGTGGGTACTATGGAGAGAGCCAGCTCCATTCCAAAGCAGGATCTTACTCCAAATTACCAATGATGCCTGCAGTATTGCCAGTAGTACTTTCACCAGGAATGTCATCATCAACCCAATGACACCTGAAGAATGAATAGAACCCTACCAGAGTCCCTACTCTATCAAGTTCTTTGTTGTAGTTTGAACCCTTCTCCCTATGATGAGATAGAGCCATCAAAGCAACTTCCAGATTAAATGAACTTTTGAGCTTAGCCATAGAGACCTCCTGACCACCATAGCCACACCACAACGATGCTTCCAGATTACCCAGAGTGTCAGATTTACAAGGGAGGCATCTATGCAGCAGCGATCCGAGATCAGAACCAGTTCTGGCCAGAGTAGTTGATATAGTGTGAGACCAATAATAGGGCAAACCCATTGCCAAAATTCTACAATCCGGGGATAGAAGAAGAGGTGCGCTAAGGATTCGGTAACCAGACAGCCCAGTGGACACCTGTCATCAGCCGTGATTCCCTTATTGAATAGCCTTTCCTTAGTACCTAGTCCCCCTTGAAGAGCAAGCCATCTAAAGAACTGAATCTTCCTAGAACACATAGACTTCCAAGAGTTTGCTAGTAAGGTTTTGGTTTCAGCCATACTCACCCCAAGCCTAACTTCAGCTTTCAAGGGGGTGTCCTGGCACAGATCCCTATATATCTTCTTAACATTGTACTGAATTTGACCATAATGGAGCCAATTCTCGCACTGCCTCACAATACCTGTCAAATTGGTGACATTCCATAGTATTTCCTTTAAAACTTTACGATCCCCTTCACCTGGATCTGAGATAGCACCCTTGAGAGCAGTCCAGCTTACCCATTTGCCATTAACCCAAAGGTGTTGCAACAGAGTAATTTCACAACCCTTCCACTTGACAAAGATACGAGGGTGCGAGAGAGCCAGGGGATGTCCATCCCTCTCCCAAATCCTGGTATTCCAAAACAGGCTAAATCCACCTGCGTCCCTAGGGGGATCCATGGGAGAGAAGAGATGCATCACCTTCAACCAGGCGTGAAGAATTTTCCTCATAGCAGGAGACGTACCAGAAGCCACCTTAAAGTCATAGAACAGAGCACCTGGCTCATCTCTGGAGAGGGATGCCAAGGAGCTTGCCTTGTTTCAGCCAGTAAGAAACAAACTTCAGAGCAGGGGATGACTCACCTTGTAATGCCCGCCAGATAAATTTGGTTGCCAGAGCCTGAGCTTGTAAGAAGGGGTCTTTATAGCCCAATCCACCATCTATCTTATCACGGCAGAGCTCTCCATGCCACCTTCGCCATGCTCCCCCAGATAAATTTCCTGTATTTGGTCATACACCCCTTTTTGGGCAACCATGACTGATGAATAATAAATGTGAGAGGCAGTAAGAACTGCATTAGCCACTGTTACTCGTCCAGAAGTGGTGAGAGACTTTGTCGACCACAGACCAACCTTCTTTCTGAGTTTGTCAAGAATGGGAGCCCAGAGACCTTTGAGACTGTCAGAAAGCACCAAAGGGAGGCCAAGAAGTTTGAATGAATCCTTGGCTGTCACTATTGGAAAACCCAGACCCCTGGCTCGAGGATCAATGTCACCATCAGCAGGCCATAGTACAAAGCATTTATTAGCATTGAGGCCAATTCCTGAAATGACCTCAAAAGATAGCAAGATATCACGAAACGAGAGAAAGCTATTGTCATCATATCTGAGAAACATAAAAGTGTCGTCGGCATACTGCATGATCGTTAGCTTATCCGTACCTTCTGGAAAGGATAGTCCTTCTAAGTGCCCTTCTAAAACTTTAAGGTGGACCATTCTAGTTAAAAGGTTAGCCATGATGAGGAACAGATAGGGAGCTAGGGGCAGCCCTGCCTTATTCCTTTTTTGAGATTGAACAAACCAGAGGGTTGTCCATTAACGAGCACAGAGGCAGAGGATAGGCTGTTCATCTCCAGAGCTAGACAGATGAAGTGAGTATCAAATCCCATGCAGCCTATAACTGCGCGTAACCCCGTCCATTTAAGGGAATCATAAGCCTTTCTGAAGTCCATCTTGATCATTACGCACCTTTGCTTAGAGGCCTGACTCCAATGCAATCCTTCCCTTGCTGCAAGATAGTTATCTAAAATATATCTGTTGGGCAAGAAGGCTGATTGCTCCTTCCCAATGACCCTATTGAGTATAGGCTTCAGGCGATTGGCAATAATCTTCATAATCACTTTGTAAATGGTATTGGTGAGAGCAATCGGCCTCCATTCACTTAGGGTAAGAGGCTTAGGGACCTTGGTGATGAGAGTGATAAAACCTGCTGCTAGAGTAGGATGTAGAGAGCATGAGGACCAAGCTCCAGAAACTCCAGTAAAATCATCACCAAGAACATCCCAAAACTCGACAAAGAATTCTGGAGGGAAGCCGTCTGGTCCAGGAGATTTTCTAACTGCAAGAGAGTGCAGAGTCTTATGGATCTCGTCCTTATCTAAATTATGGAGTAGATGTTGATTTTCAACATGACTGACCCTCTCCCCCCAGTCAACCCTGGACAACCATGAGTGTAGCTGAGAATGAAACGAGGGGGGTAAGGGGTCTTCCTCAAATGTTTTTCAAAACATTGTCGTATAAATGATCTAATTTCCTGTGGGTCTTTAAGAGTATTATGGTCATCATCCTTAACCAATAAAATACTATTCTCTGCTAATCTCGCCCCAGTCATTCTAAAGAAGCACTTAGAGTTTTCATGGTCTAGTTCAGCATACCATTTGGTTTTGGAGCGAACTGCCGCTCCTCTAGCCTCCTCCTCTTCAATTGCCTTAGCTTTCCCTTCAAGCATCACTTCTATATTCTGTTTTGCAACATTATATGGGTCCGAGATCAGTTCCTGTTTAACCTCTCTCAGAAGGTTATAAACTTCATCTTTTTCCTTTTTAAACTCCATAGCTCTGTTCTTGCCCCGCCCTTTTACCCACCTTTTGATAAGACTGATCTTCTCAACCCAGACCTTCATACTGAAGGGATTCACCTCGTTGATCAGAGAGGATACAAAGGTCCTGAAGGGCTTGCAGAAGGCATCCTTCCCCAGCCAAGATGTGTTGAATTTGAATGGAATATTCCCATTCTTCCTAGCAGTAGGGAGACTTTCCAAGGTTAAACTTTGAGGGACGTGATCATAGTGGGAAAAAGCAAGCTCCCCTTCCACATAGCACCGGTCCATGAAGCCTGCAGACTTGTTGGCCATATAAAACCTGTCCAGTAAGCAATAAACTCTATCCTGACCCTTTTGCTTGTTCGACCAAGAGAAGGTGGCATTAGAAGGTGGGATCAGGGCAAATCCAACATTATCAAGGAAAGAATTCCAGGAAGAGTCCTCCTCAGCTAATAGGTTTCTGTGTAAACCTAGTTTTTGGTCCCAAGTATCGGTCCTGTTAAGATCTCAACACTGTTGCAAATGAAACGGGAGTGTTGCAGAACTCCCGTTTCAAAGATTCCCTTCAAAAAAACACCATGCTCTAAAAAATGACCATTTTTAGAGTAACTGATGAGTTTCTAGAGGTTTAGTTTTTTTTTTCTGCATTTTGACACCCCATTAAGTGTCAAGTTTGTATTTTTGAAATGCCACAACTCAAAATTGGCAAAATTTAGACATGTCATGTACAATCTCTGAAAGTAAGACTTCAAAAACATCAAAATAGAGATATAAAAATAATAAATATTTCAATAATAATTTTCAGTACATCATTTCTGGCTAAACAAGAACGAAAATGTATTCCATAATACAGTTTACCTTCCAGGGAAAGGAGAAATGTATTCCCGAATACACTTCGCACACAACAGTAAAACCAAAACGTATTCCGGAATACAATTTGGTTTCACGAAAACCAAAAGTGTATTCCGGAATACACTTTGGTTTATGTCTTAAGGACAAAGTGTATTCCGGAATACACTTTGCTCTTCGGGAAAACCAAAAGTGTATTCCGGAATACACATTTGTTTCCACAAAGTGCCTTTTTTCGAATCACTTGCATCTCACACTTGTTAAGTATTGTCATCTTGCAAAACACGTAGTCAAATTTAATGCTTAAGGGCGAGGAGTTATGGAATTATCTGTTACAAGCTTTAAGTTTGTTCATTGAACCATTTTTTACAATTTATAAAGTGTTGGTCTAAGGTCTCACCATGGTAGTCTCACCATAGTTTTACACACGTATGCAAACAAGTAAAGTCGTTGCTGAGATGCTTGCATTATGTTTCCTGCTTACCACATTTGTTATGTCTGATTCATGTGCTCCTTCCTCTCTGTCATCCTGAAATTTATGAAGAATGGATGGGGACTTAATGTAAACCTGAGATACCTAAAAGTCTAAGTCATAGTTGATGTAATTGTTGATGTAGAAAATCTTTTAAGGCCATAAAAAATATTTTGTGTCATGCTTCCCAAATAGGGATTATTTCTAGAACATTGGACCAAAGAAGCAATGTACCGTAGTTTTTTTTTCTTTTTCTGATTTGTAATGAGTCATCATCCATTCCTTCACCAATCTTTGTATTGAAGCTTAGCAAAGATATACCATAACCACTATGGCAATAAAGATCTTTAGTATATCTAGAAGAAGAGAGGGCTATTCCAATGCTTCCTATGCCTTATGCCTTGTATTCATTCTCTGAACATGATCCACTTAAAGATTAGTTAACAAGGTTCTCCATGTAAATCATTCTCTTAGCCACAAAGCTGAGATATGATTTAGGCCTACACTGTTTTTGCCAAGTGTGAAACCTGTCAAATGGAAGAGGTTGCTTTACATCACACATCAGGGAATCAATATGCGAGATCACGGATGGAAGATATATCAGCCTTGGCAACTTACTTAATATTAACAAAGCCTCCCCTCATTTAGCATTATACTACCCTGCAAGCTGGTTATAATAAGCTCCTGGCATTTATCCATGTCTAGCTAGAAAAAATCCAGTGGAGAGTTACATGGGGCATTCATAACAGAACCATGTTTCCAGTGTCCAGACAACTACATCATGCTTATGTTGCATCTTATCATTCACATAAATATAATGTAAGCAGCACTGCCTGTTCTAAATAAATTCCTTACAGAGCTCTTGAATCGATGGGTGCAGCATAAGGAGAAGTAAATACAGGGACATGACTGTGAAAGCAAACTATTTCATCCATTTGACCATTATCAGAGCTAGCAACTGTGCTTGCAGACCTATTCTTTGCCTAAGAATAGTTCTTGTAGCAAAAGCTTGCCTGCATACAGTTTTGTTTATATCACAAGATTCGAGATGAATCACCTTTATCATCACAAAATAATGATTCACCTTACCTGGAAAATTAGGGAAATCTAGAACATAGGGAAAAAAAACTACGGTACATTGCTTTCCGGTTAGAATCGTGGTCTGAGGTTAGAATCCGGATGCAAAATCGGGAGGCCGGTGGATCAAGGCCCTTTACAGAATAGAGCTCCAGAGCCTCTTCCAATGCTGGACCCCGGCTTCTTCCGATTCCGGGTTAAAGACTTGCAACAATCAAAGATTTAGGACAAGCAAACAATCAAAGATTTAGGCTCAGAAATCACAGACTTGCAGTGGGATGAAGTCACAGCTCAGAAATCCGGCTTCCCTGGATGGGCTTGATCTTAACTTTTTGCAGAATCCGACTGTAACTTATGCCCTATGCTGTAAATCTTGTTGCTTGCTCTCATCTTCTGCAGAATCCGCAGAGCTCTGTCTCGAGCCAAGAGTTTTTGTTGAAAAAAAATTTCGGATCTCCCATGAAGAAGGCGATGTAGCCAACGATTGAAATTACTGCAAGAGAAACCTAAAAACAAGCAAGCGCCAAAATAAAATGGGAGGCGCTAACTCCCCATAAGGAAATCGCCTAAAAAAACAAGAACTGCCATGCTTTTTGAAAACCAAATCCTATTCCGGAATACAAAGTGTATTCCAGAATAAGATTCCCTATTTCTTTTTGAACCAATATCCTGTATCCCTAGTCCCCACAAAACAAACCAAACAATCCTTTTTCTATTTATACCACGATCCTGTATCTCCAAAAAAAAAAAAGATCCCAAGGTTGTTGGTTTGTATTTCTCTTTCGCTAATCCCTTGATGATCTAGAACTATGTTCATGTTCCAATTCAAACCAAAAGATTGCAAGGTCATTGAAAATCCGGAAATTTGGAAAATTGCAAGATCACTGTTGATTCTCAAAAACTTGTACAGCAAAAATGTATTCCGGAATACACTTCGGATTTCGAGCAAAACCAAAAGTGTATTCTGGAATACACTTTGACTTTCAAAAAAAGTAAAAGTGTATTCCGGAATACACTTCTGTTATTCTCTAATAGTAAAAGTGTATTCCAGAATATAATTTTGGTACTTTAAAATATTATATCATTAAAAAATGTCTCATTGTAACCTAAAAGTACGTTTTCTGGAAAACGATTCAAGCTAACAAAATGTTGTGTAGGACGTACACTTAAATTAGTGGTTTTCTCAAAAAACACACTTCAGGTAAATTCTATCTGTTAGGAAAAGTGTCACTTTGACATAGTCAATTTTCTCTTTGCACAAAAAAATGAGTGATTTTGGGGGGGTCAAAATGCATTTTTATGACAAAAATAAAATTTTTACCCCATTTTAGCTCTTTTTTTGAAAAAAAATGGAATCTTTGAGGAATATTCCTTTTGCTCCCGTTTCAATGATTTGCTCCCGTTTCTATTGCAACTCTGTTTCTCCTCCTAAAATCCAATTGTCAGTTACATTGGCCTGGAGAGTGATCCAGGTTTCGATATCCTTCCACATGACCGCCCTTTCTGCCGGCTTATTGGCAGCATAGACATTAATGATACCCCAGTGACACTCATTTGTTTCAAAGATAACCGTCTGCCATCGCCCATCCCCTGCAGAATAGTGAGTTTTTTGCACCAGACCCCTCCAGAGTATACATGTACTTCCCTTAGTCCCATTGGCTGCACATCTAAGGGAGGAATAGTTGTTGCCAACCCACTTGCCTAAAGAGCTTGCTTCAAGATCCGGAAGCCTGTGTTCTTGAATAAGAATAACATCTGCCATCATGGAGCGAATAGCGGCAAGTACTCTTCCACGTTTAAGAACACCTTTTATACCCCTAAGATTCCAAGAAACAATCTTCATGATGATTATAACAATGGTCGTCCTTACAAAGTTCCAAATAGATGGCACCCAGGCAAACATTCCCTGCATGTGGGGTATGTGGGTCAGGGTAAAAAATTCCTACCAGAGTAGTACCTCCTTTGCTTGCCCCAGACGAGAAAATGACCTTAAGTGACGAGAGCCCCAACACGCCACATAAATCCGGATAGATATAGTGTACCATGGTGTTCATCCCAAGTAGGAGGCAAGGTTAACGACCAAGGCACCCATTTTTTCCAAAATCTATTGGGGGTACATGTCAATAGAGGAGGCCCCACACTCCCCCCCAAAAGATCATATAAGTCAATCTCCGTGGTCTTGGATAAACTTTGACCATTTATACCTGTTGACTTACATATCAATAGAGGAGGGCCCGCATTCCCCCCCAAAGAGGTTGAATATAAAAGTCAATCACCATGGTCTTGAATAGGCTTTGACCATTTGTACCCGTAGACTTAACCTTTAGCACAATGGTCTTATTGCCGTGCTTGTTATCCCACCCACCAAGCAAACCCATACCAAATGAAATTTTGTATAACTTCCTACATGATCCCCTAAGATCAACTGCAGGTTCACAATAATGCTTGTGGAGTAATGTAGCGAGCCAGATGATAAACCAATGATGAGAAAATGTATCATTATATCCAATGGGCTTGCTACCCCAAAAAAATTGCCCCCAAGCCCAACAATCCCATTCATGACCGTTCCAAATACTTGTGGAGTGTTTTTGAAGGATGTAAAGGGTTTTTTTTTAAGTTCCCATCTCAAATTAGACAAAGAAGGTAATGTGAGGCCAGAGAATCTGTTATGTAAGAAACCTTGAACACTTGACAACGTAATAGAGTAGAGAGCATTCCTATTAGTAATAGTCTGGTATCAGATACTGTCTACACATAGTTTTCAAAACCAGCCCCCGCTGGAGAGAGACTAAAAGGATAACAACAACGATTTCCGCAACATAAACTGAAGAGGGAAGTGCTCTACCATAAATCCGAGCCATAGATAGGCTTGCAAGATCATAAAACCAGGAGCCTAAAACTGTAATATAGCTGATAAAATCGATTTTAGCCTGAGCATAAGATACCACCATCATGAAAGCTTCAACATGGCAGGCTGGGCAGATCATTTCTTCTTGGACGTATCTTCCTTGGAATGATCCAAGAGCAGCTTGGCAACTGCCGATTCAAACTCATGCTTCTGTATTTTCTTGCCCAGAGTTTTTTTTCTTTTTTTTATAGACTTCGTCTGTGAGCCTGGCATTACCAGCAAGGGTATCGAGAATGATACTTGGAGGGGGCTGCCTCTCCAACAGATCTTCAGGGGAATCTTCAGGGGAAACAACTGCTACATCAATAGAGGCCATGTATTGGGCTTCCTCAGCCCGCCTCAGCCAAAGAATTCTCTTGAGCCATGGTGTCAGCCAAGACAGCACCAGCTTGTATTGCAGCAGATGGAGACGGAATATGAGCATGATCACCCTGAGTCTGAGTGACAGCAGCAACCTCAAACCGATCTTGTAGAAGCAAAACCTTTTGGAGTTGACGTCGCTTAGGGGAGAGAGGCGCCTGGAACTTAACACCTGCATGCACACGACAAGAGATGAGATCTGAAGTAGAAGAGATAGGGATGCTCACAGGGGCTTCCAAAGTCTGCTGAGCTGTGACACCCTTCGTCAAGGTCTCAAGGGGACCTGAACTTTCCACAGGACCACCTTCAGGATCGCCCAGAGCCTCCATGTTTGATGGGGAAGGTGGTTCAGCCTGGGTTAGGCAAAGGGAGATGGCTGGCTTACTTAGTGCAGCTTCAATACCAGTAGGGGGTTTGTCAGGCAAAACAGAATCATGAAACAGAGCACAGGAAGAAGACAAGGGCACACTTTCCTGTTGCTGCTTGTCTTATAACCAGAATGTTCAGCATTAAGATTAAGAGCCCCCTCCCGGTATTTATGGGACCTTGTAACAGTAATAAAACCTTCCTTATCAAGGGCGTTATGTAAATCAGAGCTCTTGCCAACCTCCTCCATTGCTGAAAGATCACAGAGAGCACCAGCATGCACCAAGGCAGCACACTTTTCGCAAGGTAAAGGGAGGCCAGATATTTGCAGCACAAACTCTATGGTCTCGCTGCTGAATCCTTTGAACCGGATAGCATAAGGGAGAGGCCTGAAAATATTTACTGAGATGCAGATTTTGGGGGGCTTGTTGGGGCAGCCACCCATACAAACAAACGCGCCAAGATCAGAGGCTATAATTTTAAGGGCCTTTTCAGTCCAAAATTCTGAGCTAAGGTTAGATAAGGATAGCCAAACTGGAAAAAAAAGAGCATCAGGATTTTGAGCATTAAACTTGGGCCTCCATCGCTGAAACAGAATCTGGCCATGGAGACACGTAACAACACCTCTTCTGAAGATCAAATCAGCTTCCCTTTTGCTCTGAAAGGTAACCAGAAAGTAGTGGTTGCCTAAAGACTGCAGCCTGGGCAAACTTCGGCCCCTGGACATCCGCTCCAAGGTCTTTTTTAATTCTGCCATGGTGGGATTCCCCCTTATGACTTTGGCAATAAGGCCAAGTTTATCAAGGTGGCGAATCCTATTTGCCACTTCAGGGATACGAAGAGAGAGCGAGATGTTGTCTTCCATGTCCAGTGATATGGGCTGGATTTTATCCATAGAGTTCAAGCCAATAGAGGCTATCTTGCCAAGTGCAGGTCACAAGAAGAGACTGTGTGGGCTTGGTGGCCTGCTTGTCTCCTGACCAAGAAAGGATCCCCAACAATGGCTAAACCGCCTGTGCAATTGAATTGATCTTGATAAATATGCCTGCTATCAATGATAGTCGCCCACAACTGATCCACCGGGCCTTGGACAAAACTCCACCAAATGAAATCTGTGTTGACCAGAAATGCAGATCTAACAATAAAAAGGGCATCTCGAGGGGATGGAAACTCTTGAGAAGATGAAGAGGATGAAGAAATAGGATGGGGAGATGGTAGGGGAGATGGTGGGAAAAAAGCCTCTGATATCTGGAGGCTGGAATCAGAAGAGAAAAGCAAGAACTCCATTTAGAGCCAGCATTAAACCGTCCTATATAGTTCCAGAGAGACAAAATCAGCAAGTTGATCTGAGTAGATGGAGAACTTGGCCTTTGGAGGACGATCGGAACTGAGGTATGCAGTTTTAAGCTCAATGGAGGATGCTATTGGGTCAGTTTGGCCCAGACTGCTCGCTAATGAAGAATATATCAGGGAAAATAGATTCGTCAACCAAAAAGGCCCACAGATCCACAGTAGAGCCTTCCAACCAGCCACAACAGATTTGATCTGCGGTATAAAATATAGCAAAATACTTCGAGTTTTCAGCAGCAGGGGAGATTGGGGGTGCTATTGGAGAGCTGGGGTCAGAAACAACAACGTGCAGTGGAAGAGGAATGCCCATCAGAAGCAAGCATTGTGGAAACTAGAAAGAAAAGAAAGAAGACCTTGGTAATAAGCTGGAGTCAGAGAATAGAAACAGACTAAGAACCAACGGTAAGGATAGACAGAAAGGAGGAGACAGAGTTGGATTAGACTGTGGAAAAGCAACGAATCATGGGATTATAAAGGCAACTACTGCCATAGCTGCAGAAGCGCAGAGCCTCAATCCTTCCAAATCCTTCATGCAATCATAAGAAGTCCTGGTCAAAAAGTCAAAAAGGTAGCTTTTTCAATAGAAGAGAAGGGGCAGCACTCCGGCCGGATCTAGTGTCCCCTTCTACAAGGGGACCGACAGCACCTATCTAAGACTAAGGCCGAAAGGTACAATTCGAAAGGAGAAAGGGAAAAAAAACCTTCTCTATCTAGGCGGCTGTTCCGGCTTGAGCTCGCGACCACATTTTTACTACAGCTTTCTTCACATTCTGTAAGAAACAAACCTCAAGGCCGATAATTCAGGCCGAAAACTGCTAGAAAATCATGGTATTATTGAATTGAAGATTCCCAAATTGTCATGACCCTTTAAATGAGCGCTAAAGTCGAGCATAACAAAGCAAATTTCTTGCCTCAATATCGATCTGCAAGCTCTGAATTCCTCTTGTTTCATTTAAGCATTTGTTCGAAATGGATCAGAGAACAAATTATCCATTTCTAAGAGGTTTCAACATGCCCTAAATCCGACTACCGTGCAATATGTGATACTCTAATTCTTCCCTTCCTCTTGAAGCTCTAAATCAGAAGGATCCCGCATTCTATTGCACCGCCAAGTTTGCCACGCCCGCCGCCAAATTGAAACTGCATTGAGTAGCTAGGATACGAGAAAGTTCATGCATTAAATAGCTGAGATTCGTTTTTGAATGAACGGGTAAATTTGGCCCCTGTTACATATCCAACATACCTTTTTTCTTCATTTCGAATAAGCCTAAAAAAACGATGGTTTTAAGTATGCCTGATTTGGGTTGGCCTCCGTGGAAACCCTTCCAATTTTCCATGGAAACCCTTTCGAATTTCCATGGAAACCCTTCCGATTTTCCATGGAAACCCTTCCGGCTTTCAGTAAAATCCAGAAGGGTTTCCACGGAAATTTGGAAGGGTTTTCCGAATTTCCAATTTCTGAAATTCGGAAGAGTTTCCATTCGGAAGGGTTTCTATAGAAATAAGGAAGGGTTTCCATACTGGAAAATCGGAAGGGTTTCCGGGGAAAATAGGAAGGGGAATTTTTTTTTTTTTCCAAAATATTTACGTACGTGAGCCTTTATGGCTCACGCTTTTCGACACGGATGGCCGACATTAAGGCGCACGTCCCTTAACACTAGAGTCGTCACATGATGGACCAGAATTGGTGTATTTACACCGTTCACTTTAAAATTCATATAAAATCAAGGACTCAATTTTTAAGCAAACCCTTCTTATATGTTAATATACACCAGTCATGTTGCACAGGAAAAATATCTAAAAATCTACAGCCCCCCATGCTTGAGAGTTATGCTTAGGTGAACCCAAGGGGGTCAAGTCGATTTTGCTTCATGTTTACATAAAGTAAACTGTCTCGACATAAACATTTTTATGATTTTTTTCATTATTTTTGTATTTTTTTAGACGAGTTAGGGAGTATGACCCAAAAAACTGCATCTCAATCCGAACTCTGGGAAGGGAGATAGAGTCATTTGAACATGACAGGGTCAAAACTGTTTTCTGTCTGATGCGAGCCAATACTGGTTTCCAGAAGGCAGCTCTCCAATCAAATCTCTAACTTTTGCATGGAAACGAATTTTGACCTGAAATTTGGAATATAAGCAGTAAACAAGTTGCTTCATCTAGAAAAAATATTTGTCAGCCTTGATTTTGATGACTTGGCTTAGACTTATGGCGTCTAGTAGAAGTGACTTGCAATTTTGTTCCATTGAAAGAGGAAATAGCTATTGTTGTCCGCCAAAAAATCATAAACTTGAAGTGTACAAGGATATAAGACCAATTCAAAAAGAAGTACATGAAAATATCATAACACGTGCTCGCAAATAATCGAGATAGATTGTAACCTGTAGTCCACCGTTGATCCATTATTGGTCCATAGGACCCAGTCCCACTTGCAAAATAACCACAGTCACTTGTCAAGCAATCTCAATTTCTAATTTCAAACATGGTTTGCAAAAAAGTCTTCTCTATTGGGTAAAAATAAATGAGAGCCTGAATTTGAAATTTCCATTGCCTAATTAGAGGATCCTTTGAAGCACATGATGCTCTATAAACTTAGAGGCCAATGATTCACCATAGAGATCCATAGCATTTGCCACTTCTCATGCAAAAAGAAAACACACTTTGAAGGCTTCCACGGGTGGATTCATATGCAAAAACAAGCACATGAAAAGAGCATAAGACGTGCTCTCAAGAAATGAAGATATGGGTATGTGTCCAGTCTTGCTGGTAGTCCATTACTGGTCCACAGGACCCAGTCCACTTGAAAAATGATATCAATCACTTAAACAATTCTTGATGCTCAATTTCAAACATAGTGCACGAAAAAAAAGGTTCTCCATTGGGAAAAAATAAATGGGAGGCATAATTTGAGTTGCCTTTGTCTAATTAGAGGGTCATTTTGGAGCACATGCTAATTTGTAGACTTAGAATCCAATAATTCACCATAGAGGTCCATGGCATGTGCCAATTATTACCCTACAAAAACAGACATTGAAGGCTTTCAAGGATAGGAGGGCAATGCAAAAACAAGCACATGGAAAGAGCATAAGATATGCTTTCAAGAAATGAAGATAGAGGTATGTGTCCAGTCTTGCGTGCAGTCCATTACTGGTCCACAGGATCCAGTCCACTTGGAAAATGATAGTAGTCACTTGCCAAGCAATCTTGATCTCCAATTCAAACATAGTTCACAAAAAAAGGTTCTCCATTGGGCAAAAATGAATGGAGGCATAATTTGAGTTTGCCTTTGTCTAATTAGTGGGTCATTTTGGAGTACATGCTATGTTGTAGACTTAAAAGCCAATGATTCACATATGTCCCATGTCTTACCCTAAAAAAACATTTTTTGAGGGCTTCCAAGAATAGGATACCAATGCAAAAAATGTTATGTGAAAAGAACATAAGACATGCTCTCAAGAAATCAAAATAGGTTGCTCTGTGCCATAGACCATTATTGGTCATCACAATTCAAAAAATAGAACTCTAACATGTTTATCGATTTCAACTCTTGGATTTTGAGTGTGGGCCCTTCAAAGTCTACACCTTGCATAAAAATTATTGGCACAATGAGTTCGTATCATTTTGATACTAAAGTTGGAAGCTCAAATTGGAGCAGAAATACCTTTATTGCATTCTACAAGAGTCATTAAGTCTTAGCACCCATTTATTTTTGCATTTATGCCTTCTAAAGATTATGTGGCACAAAGGATTGAAGTCTCAATGCCCTGCTCTCAATAAAGACCAATTGGAACTACTTTATAAAACAAAGATTGTATGATCAACCATTCATTGGTCCAGTCATGTTTATATTCATAATAGCAAAACCATAGTCTCTTTCAGCACAAAATCAGGAATTAGAGCTATTGCTGAAGGGTTACATTGGTTAAAAATACAAAATATGCAAAACAGGTTAAAGTTACAACCTTAGTAATAAACAAAATGGTCGTAACCTGCAAAAACCAATGCAAACATGTTACTTGCTTTCCCTAAAATCAGAAAACAAAACATGGAATACCTTCGTTTGGAGCGTGCAAAACCCATAAGATGTCATGCACTTAATTAGCTTACTCTTACATCAACAAAGCTGCATTATATGCTCGTGTAAGACCCTAAATCATGACAGAAAATCAGAAATGAAAGAATACATGAAATGAAACATACCTTCATTCCCTTCTTTCTTTTTCAGCCTTTTTCATGGCCTTGTCAGCCTTCTTTGCATCTTCCAAGAGGGGACTCCACATTTCAGAGTGATAAAGAGCATCACATGCTCCAGGACAAATGTGAATCTTACAGATTGGGCAATAGAATTTGGTTCTCTTGCCAAGTCTCATGTACTATACCGGTTTCTTTTTCCAATATCCTATTGGCTGCACAAACAGGGAAAATTTTAAGGGACCTGTAATTTTGTAAAAGTATAATGAATTGGCTTGTAAAATATGCCCCCAAAAGTGTAGCCTGAACTGGCCATTTTTCCTATTGTTTTCTAATGTGGCTGCAACCCAATTGGCGATTTTTGAACCAATTATCTAATAATGTGTAGCTCAAATGGCGATTTTTAGCTAGATTCTTATTAAATGTAAAGCTAGTTGCCCAAACATAAAGAAGTCGAGACCCTATATAAATGTGTTTAAGTTACATGTTGTATGATTTTGAATTCATACCCCATGTATTTCAATAATGCACATATTGCTGGTAGGGAGAATCGAGAATCGGATGCCGGAGTCTTCATAAAGAGGATTGAAAAGTGCCTCGACATTTGATTTTCCAAAAGAGTGGGATTATTCTTAGTTGGTAGATATATTTAGGAATAAAAATTTCTAATAATGTTAGCCCCCCATAGGTGACGAATTATGAGGGGGCCTCTTAGTGAGTTAAGATTTGGCAAACTTAAGGCATTACAGGGGTTGGCCAAGTGGCCTAAATGGCCATTCCATAAGCATATCTAATTCTCACTTGGGACTAAATTGGCCCCAAAGTCCATATCGCTCCAATTAGCAAACATCTAATTGGCCATTCTAATGTTCTAATAGGCAATAAAGTGCCACAAAATGGCGAATCTGCAGGTAGTCCGTAGGTAAGGCATCCTACTCAAGCCGGCCGTCGCATTTTGCCTGAACCTGTAATTTGTGGCCAAATGGCCCGCCCGGGCCACTAAAATTTTCGTTGTGCCAGACTACATGACCATATCTATAAACAGAAAGAGATATTTCTCTTATACTGTTGTTGTAGCCATCCTCTTATCCCACAGAGCCCAAACTCAAATAACAGAACCCTCTATTCAGCCAATAAACATAAAACCCCTGCCTCCAAAGCAAAAGAGCAGCTGCTCCTAGAGTATGAAGGTTCATAACATGAGGAGGAGGAAGAAGGCGAACAAGGCTACGACGTCGAAGACTTCATCAGCATCGACCCCATCTAAGAGCAGCAGCAAACAAAGCAAGAACTTTAGGGCTTCAACGAAGTCCTGAGAATAACAAGAACAACTCCCCCGCTGGGGTTAGGCATCATCGGCTTAACCTCGGTCATGCCAGAAGTACCTCTTGTTGCACGACACCAAGAATCTTTGAGAGTGCAGGGAGAGACACTAACCCCAAAATTTGCTCAATGTGTAGTTTTTTGCTGTTGTTTCTGCAAAAAAACAACATTTAAAGACCACCCATAGTATTGTTCCGAAAATGCTAGAAACAACGTGTAGTTTTTGTATCAAAAGTCTATGCATAGAAAATTGATAGTCCTGTTAATAAAATTCAATGCGTTGTTTTTTGGTGTTGTTTTTACTAAAAATAACATATGGTTTAACAGAATATCCACATGTGGTTTTTTTAAGTAGTGGTTGTTTTTAAGTATTGTTTTTACTAAAAATACATGTGGCTTAACAGAATATCCACGTGGATATTAGTTGTTTTCAAATGTTGTTTTAACTAAATAATATGTGGTTTAAGTTAATATCCACATGTGGGTTTTTTAAATAGTTGTTTTTAAATATGGTGCTTTTCAAATAAAGACACATAGTTTTAAAGAACTACATGTTGTTTTCGTGTATACTACCAAATAAAAAAACATTATTTTAGCTAATTAAATATCGTCACGTGGCATTCTTTTAAAATTACAAAAACAATAATTGTTTTTTTTGCATAACCTTTTGGGAGTCGAACCCAAACAATCCCATAAGGCATTATTAAATTGCAATCCACATTAGATTAAAACATTATGTTTAAAATATTACATCAATGGTCAAGGTTTAAAACAATTAAATAGTTGTTAAGGTTCACAACATTTCTTGTCTATTTCTTTCCATCTGGTTCTCAAACCAAATCAGTTAAAACAGTATTCCTTCCCAATTTTATAGAAATATCTACAATTTTTCCTTTATCAGATTTTGTATTAAAGATCAGATAGACCAAATATGCTTCTAGAGCTGTGAAAGCACATCCGCTTCCTTGAATGCTCCATCAGGAGCTATTCCTTCCACCTGACTGCACTATCCTTTCCGGATCTGTGCAAGTCCTAACCTGTCATACAGCCAAATCTTAGTTCTCCAAGAAAACTTGGCAAAACAGGAAAACAAAAATAAGGTTACTTGACAAGCAGGCAGGGCCTTGGCCATGAGGTCTTGGCAATCATTTTTCTCTTGGCTAAACACACGGACAAGAAGTCCTTCCTGCATACAAAAATATAAGTCTGAAAAAGAATAACAAGGGGATAAATATCAGAGGTAATAGAGATTCTTATCTGACATTGCCAACTGTTATGCGCAATAACTTCATTTTTTGCAAGCCTGGTTATGCTTGCTCGAAAGAAGCCAAAGCCAAACTTGGCTGTGAACAAAGTACATAGCAGGATTTTCGCTGGTTCCAGCTAATAAAAACCCCCTGGCAGAGCAAATAAAATTAAAACACAGACTAGGCATAAACACACTTCTGAAATCTACAAACATCTCTGAAAGATGTTTCGTAGTGTTTTTTTCATAGTACCTTTGTATCAGAGTAAAACAGCCTGCAACAGAACCTCCGGCTTCCTGCTTTTTTGCCTCGAGCTTCACAATAACTCCTCATACCTGTTCAAGAAGCAGCTTTAGGGCCATTAAATTGGGCGCCACACTTCTGATATGAACTATAGCAGTCGATGAGGTCGTGAAGAAAGCTGCCATTCGCCATAGCTGGAGGATTCAAGCCATTCGCCTTAGCTGGAGCCATTCGCCATTTTGAGCTGTTTGAGCCGCATGTTTGAGCCGCCATTCGCCATAGCTGGAGTCATTCGCCATAGCTGGGCGCAATAGTGGAATAGGCTCCATAGCTGGGCGCAATAGTGGAATGGGCGCAACAGTGGAATAGCTGGGCGCCATAGCTCGAGCGGAATAGGCTAGTCCCGTTAAGGGGGGAATAGTTCCCATGATGGGTTAAGGCGGGAATAGTCCCGTTAAGGCGGTTAGGCGATGGAGGCGGGAAACGTCTTGTTAATTTGAACGACCAAAAAAAAACTAGCAGAACTGCAGGGTTGGGAAGAAGGCTAGGCAGTCAAGTTCGCGTTGGTTTTTTTTCCGTGGTAATTCTAAACGGCTTCATTAGATGTCAATGCTGCAAATTTATGTGAAAAATTTGAGACAACCATTTTGCACAAGGAAAGATTAGGTTGAAGATTAGGTTTAGGTAGAAATGCAGGCTTGAGGTAGAGGATCTAGTTGGAAGAGTGCAAAGAAGAGGAAGAAGGGAATATAGAAGGGTAGATGAAGGTGAATAAGAAACATATTGACAAAATACAAGCATTAGCAACAAAAGGTATAGCTGAACTTGTCCAATTGAGTGATACATCTTCATTTATCTTCATTTGGTTGCATACCAGTTCTGTGATTTGGCGGTGTACTACTGATGGTCTCCAGCAATTGAAGCTAAATGTTCCTAAACTCCCACCATGCCTAGTTGGTTAGACATCGCCCAATAAATTAATAGGAAAAACATATTTGTAAACTTAAAAATATAAAGACTCCGCATTCCACCTTTACAGGATTAGTACATTCAACTCACTTTGCCTGCCCATCTATGGTCAACAGAGAAGACATATCATTAAATTCGAGGTTTCTCTACCCATTCTACTGAGATGTGGGATTAATAAAAGAGACAAACCTTCAACATTCCAAATGTTGTGCACGGTTAAAAGGAGTCTTCAACAGAAAGAGACTTTGGGAAGGACTAGAGTCCCACCCTCGGCATGCATTATACAAGAACGAACCAATTTTGTCGCCAAATCTGGCATCTCAACACTTCCATGGACAATACCATGTCCAACTAAAAAAGATCTAGTCCAAAACGCCACAAGAACAATACTTGCAAGATAATCTGTCTAAAGGCAATTCCCGTAGCTCCATGATTGTAGTGACTCCCATCTCTTTCAAAACAGCTTCAAGATGATGACCAATGCCAGGAACCTCTGTATATGTTTTACTAAGTTAGAGGAGTACATAACAAGAACGTAAGCAAGACGATAGATATCTTTCACCTTTCTTATAGACAAGGAATTCCAAAGACGCCGAGGAGAATCTGGGGTTTGTTTGTTGGGTTTATTGATTTGAACACACAAGTTTGGCAAGCATTTTACGGGACGCCAAAAACATATCATATACACACATCCAATAGTTGTTTCCATTGTCAAGTTAGGCAAATTTATATTGTTTTTTATGACTGAAATTTTGTTAATAAATAAGAGGATACAACAACGTACATTGTGTGCTATTCCTGCAGAGCACTGATATCCTGTTTCTTTCTCAATGGCTTCACGCATTTAGCTACTATTTGGCTCCTTATAGTGCCAGAGTCGACACGATCACTTGATTTTACTATTTGCACCTCATTATCTTGCTCCACATCTATGGCTGTCAAAGGAGGCCCAAATTGAAATTGGCGGCCTTCATTACACATATCTCTCGCATATACAACCAACAACATAACCCGAGAAGCATGTAAGTTAACACTTGGATCCAAAGCAGCTTGGCATTTGGTTTCCAGCGTGATATCTACAAGCATTCATCAAGACCCCTTTGCATAATTAAAGTCTCCTTATGAAAAGATGTTTACCATATGTGGCTAAGAGATATTTAGTAAGAGACCTTTCAAGCACTCTGAAACGCTTTAACACTTCCATGATCCTTTTGCTTGCAGCTCTATATGGGCTGAGGTCTTCTCCATTGAATATGACCAGGTCTGGACATCTGCGATAAATTTGCTACGCTCGTGATTTGAAAGATGACAAAGATAAGGCATACGTGTGATCTTAGAACCTTTGTTTTGCTTCTTCTCTATTGTTCCAACTTTGTTTACACCAAGACTTCGTGCCACATAATTGCATGTCACTATAAGGTGTTTTACACGCGATTGAAGGGTGCAACAAGAGATCATAACCATGGGCATATTAAAAAAAAATATGGTCTGAAAACTAAATTCTATTTGGCCAAACACTTTTGTTTGTTAAAATCTTTGTTTGTTAAATAAATAAAAGACATGTGGAGTTTTACGCTAAATTTGCTAGATCTTGCATCTTCAATACCATGTGGTCACAAATTAGGTAACGCCAAAAACGTTTTTTTCAATCCGGATGTTTGAAAGGGTAGAGCAAGAATTGACAATGAGATCATCCATTAAGTGAATGGGCTCTACAACTCGCTTGCAACCCTATTGTTCATATGGCGATTCATAAGTTGATTCTCAAATCTTGAGGAATCCGAAAGCGGGGAAAGGTGAGACTCCCTCGACAAGATAGTAATATTGCGGTGATCCAAAACTCCATTGCATAACCCTAGATACCCATTCTCAATCAAGCGATCTAGCTTGATATTTTCTTCAACAGATACACAAATTCCATTTGCTTGTTCAAGAGCCATAAGAAGTGCAATACTGTAGCTCTGAGAGGAACTAACGCCACGACCATGGAAGCCATCTCCGCCATCTACAATTCCACGGATCCCTTTCTTTGAGGCATAAATTCCCCACTTGCATACCTTTCATATGCCCATGAATAGCGTCTGGATAATGATAGTCCCCTACTGCAGCAAGAGGCAAAGTTATGAGTAACTTTAGCGAGAGAAGAGAAATGAGACAAATTTAACACAAGATAGTTATATTTGTTTTACAAAAAGTGGGTTATTTGAGCCTTTGAAACAAAAGATTTTAAGCTTGCAAAGATCATCAAAGTGTGAGCACAACAAAATCAAACCTTTTGCAATCTTAAGCAAGCACTTTTCTTACAAATAACGATAGATTGAGCTTTAATGCCATGAATTTGCCTTGGCATTACGCCCATTAAAATTCAGGATACTAAAGATGGTCTACTAATAGGTTGGGAGACTTTAATTCAGGAGCCAGCGACATGTAGCACCCTAGAAGCACCATAAGGTTTGTGACTATAAAATGGCAATACCTTTCCTTCGCATGATGCTTAAGATCAGATGACAATATGATGATCCCAATGTATGAGAGTCCAAGATAAATTTGAAATAACCGGACTTCTTTGAACCCAGTATATTCATAAACAACATAGCATGTCAATAACTTCTTTTCATTGAGCTAACCCGAAAAATATTGATTCACTTTCGAAGTAAAATAAAAGGTGCAAATTAACTAGGTAGCTATAGCAGAAATTTGGGAGCAAAGAGTTGTCCCTGTTTGCATTACTTGTGTTAGATAGGCTGAATTATCTAATAATTGCATCTGTGCAGACCATAGCATCATGTACCAGTACTATTTAATGCCAAATATAAACCGCACCCAAGAAAACTATTTGTTACGGGAAAGATACTTCACCAGAGCTTATCCATTTTGAAAAAAGATGGTATTGATGTTGTTTGTCCCAGCCACAGCAACAAGTTCCAAAACCGTGAGGGCTTTATACTTCCGAAGGTTGTTCATAACCAGATTATCCAACTTGTGCTCATATATCTTTCCAACTTCCTCCAAATTGCACTCGGATATCCCACTGAAATGACCTTTTGCATGCATTGCACCCTCATCAGCTCTACCCAAATAGTTTAAGAATGGATTCGAACTTGAAATCTAAGTGCCCAGAAGATAAGGCGGAGTTGGAGTTGTCGAGTTGGAGAGAATCGGGCATGGGAAGAAAATATTTGGGGCGATGTTTGTTTAGGAGAGAAGAAGGGATCGATGCGATCTCTCGAGCAAGGGGTCGAAGGAGAGAGGAAAATTTTTTTTGGAGACTCTAACCACACCATTAAGGATGCGAAAAGCTTCAGAGAATGTGGAAAGCTTCAGAGTTTTAGCTATGGCCACCAAAAAAGGTTGAACGAGATCGAAATAACGGAGAGGTCGAATACTCCGGCAGACAAATACTTCCTTTTCTAATTTCCCTGACCCTACGATCAGAAAATAAAGAATCGGACGGCTAAAATTGAAAATAGCTGACGTGGCACGACACGTGGCATACCTAGGAATGCAAGAAATCGTGCAGGGGGGGTTAGGCAACCCTGCTAATAAAATGATAGGACCTGGATCAAAATCCAGGCCGTCCATTTTGACATTAATCTCGGCCGTTGAATACATGGCTTTCTTATGGTGTATTATGGTTTATTGCTTGTATTATGGTTTATGGGCAGTCAGATGACGGCACCTTCTATAAAATATGCTGGCTAGGAAGATCCGAGCCACCGAATGGGGTCAGTATGGGGTCAAATTGACCCCAATTAATAGGAGCGCCCTTTGCATGGAACCATGGCTTGAAGCAAAATATAGAAGATTAATTGAAATTGTATCAACGGCAATCATTGCAGCCTTCAATGGTGCAAATCCGACCTCCGCCATAGCTGTGGCACTGCTCAACGGTTACAAAACTATGGTTCTGATGGGTCTGGGCACAGCTAATAGAGCTAGAAACAGGTGAATCGGAAATGGAACTTAGGCTGCAAGATGAAGCAAAACTATATCTGTTCCTAGCAATGGTGTTACACCGCAGCTACGATGCTAGTCATTAATCACTTCCAACCATTCCAGCTTGCAGAGGAGCAAAGGGGAGCTTCTGGATTCATCAAATCCCTCGTCAAGGAAATTGAAGGCACCCTTTGCATCGATCCCAGCCTCAGAGAAGATGCGCAGGCATTTTGGCAATATAAAAACCAGACTGCAAAAAATTGCCCAGTCTTTTCCCCTTCCTCTCACTTCAAACGCATTTGACAAATTTCCCAAAGGCCTTCTCCCAGTCCGATTTACCCAGACACCAATCCTTGCAATGGATGGACTCCACAAATAGCCGAAGATTTGAAGAAGCTACTGAAGATTTGAAGAAGCTACTGAAGATTTGAAGAAGCTACTGCAAATTTGAAAGGAGGACCTGCCCCTCCCCTTCATCGCCATGCCGCCACCTTCAGGAGCCGGAATTGGAAAGCCCTTGGCTGCCCAACATGTGCCCAGGGCGCACGCGCGATGCTGTCCACACGATGCTATCCACAATCAGACCTTAAGGAACAGAAAAATACGTCTTCGTCCCCAAAAGCAACTGCCAGCGTCAGCTTCATACTAATTTAGATACGAATACAGCAGCACACCTTCACAATTCAAAATTTAAAATGGCCAATAAACTTTATTAAAGTATTTGTTCGTCAATGACATCAACTAAGGTCTAGATTCCACTACGCCATCCGTTCTACAGGAACGAATCGGGGAGCCACAAGTGTCCAATTAACACCATTGTTGGGATTCAGTCGCAGTCTGAAGCCTGGGTGGAAGTTCCCGATGTGGAGCGACATATCACAAAAGTTACAGGAGGGGGATCTTGCCAAGGTGACGCTGTCAAATTTTGGGTGACATGACACCTAGGCTCCAACATACCAAGGTGGCAAAAACATGCCACCTAGGCTCAAATATGCCACCTAGGCTCCGACATGCTAAGATAACTCAACCATGCCACGTGGGCTCCAACATGCCAATCTGGCTCAAACACGCCACCTAGACCTCAACGTGCCAAGGTGGCTCAAACATGCCACCTAGGGTCCAATATGCCAAGGTGTCTCAAACATGCCACCTGGGCTCAAATATGCGACCTAGGCTCCAGCATGCCAAGGTGGCTCAACAATGCCACGCGGGCTCCAACATGTCAATATGGCTCAAACACGCCACTTAGGCTCCAACATGCCAAGGTGGCTCAAACATGCCACCTAGGCTCCAGCATGCCAAGGTGTCTCAAACATGCCACCTGGACCCACATGGCATGTTTGAGCCACCTTGGCATGTTTGAGCCACCTTGGCATGTTTGAGCAACCTCGACATGTTGGAGCCTAGGTGGCATGTTGGAGCCCGCATGGCATGTTTGAACCACCTTGGCATATTTGAATTACCTTGGCATGTTTAAGCCTAGGTGGCATGCTGAAGCCTATGTGGCACGTTTGAACCACCTTGGCATGTTTAAGCCTAGGTGGCATGTTGGAGCCTATATGGCACGTTTGAGCCGCCTTGGCATGTTTGAGCCTAGGTGGCATGTTGGAGCCTAGGTGGCATGTTTGAGCCTAGGTGGCATGTTGGAGCCTAGGTGACATGTTTGAGCCACCTTGGCATGTTAGAGCCTAGGTGGCATGTTTGAGCCTAGGTGGCATGTTGGAGCCTCGATGGCATGTTTGAGCCACCTTGGCATGTTGGAGCCTAGGTGGCATGCTAGAGCCCACGTGGCATGTTTGAGCCCGCTTGGCATGCTTGAGCCTAGGTGGCATGTTGGAGCCAACCTTGGCATGTTGGAGCCAAGGTGGCATGTCGGAGCCTTTGTGGCATGTTTGAGCCACCTTGGCATGTTGGAACCTAGGTGGCGTGTTTGAGCCAGCTTGGCATGTTGGAGCCTAGGTGGCCTTGGAGCCCACGTAGCATGTTTGAGCCACCTTGGCATGTTTGACCCACCTTGGTGTGTTGGAGCCTAGGTGGCATGTTGGAGCCCACGTGGCATGTTTGAGCCACCTTGGCATGTTGGAACCTAGGTGGCATGTTGGAGCCCGCTTGGCATGTTTGAGCCACCTTGGCATGTTTGAGTCTAGGTGGCATGTTGGACCCGCGTGGCATGTTTGAGCCACCCTGGCATGTTTGAACCACCTTGGCATGTTTGAGCCTAGGTGGCATGTTGGAGCCTAGGTGGCACATTTGAGCCACCTTGGCATGTTGGAGCCTAGGTGGCATGTTGTGAGCCACCTTGGCATGTTGGAGCATAGGTGGCATGTTTGAGCCACCTTAGCATGTTTGAGCCGCATTGGCATGTTGGAGCCTAGGTGGCATGTTGGAGCCCACGTGGCATGTTTGAGCCACCTTGGCATGTTGGAACCTAGGTGGCATGTTGGAGCCCGCTTGGCATGTTTGAGCCACCTTGGCATGTTTGAGCCTAGGTGGCATGTTGGACCCGCGTGGCATGTTTGAGCCACCCTGACATGTTTGAACCACCTTGGCATGTTTGAGCCTAGGTGGCATGTTGGAGCCTAGGTGGCACATTTGAGCCACCTTAGCATGTTGGAGCCTAGGTGGCATGTTGTGAGCCACCTTGGCCTGTTGGAGCGTAGGTGGCATGTTTGAGCCACCTTAGCATGTTTGAGCCGCATTGGCATGTTGGAGCCTAGGTGGCATGTTGGAGCCCGCGTGGCATGTTTGAGCCACCTTGGCATGTTGGAGCCTAGGTTGCATGTTTGAGCCTAGGTGGCATGTTGGAGCCTAGATGGCATATTTGAGCCACCTTGGCATGTTGGAGCCTAGGTGGCATGTTGTGAGCCACCTTGGCTTGTTGGAGCCTAGGTGGCATGTTGGAGCCATTGTGGCATGTTTGAGCTACCTTGGCATGTTTGAGCCTAGGTGGCATGTTGGGACCTAGGTGACATGTTTGAGCCACCTTGGCATGTTGGAGCCCACGTGGCATGTTTGAGCCACCTTGGCATGTTGGAGTCTAGGTGGCATGTTGGAGCCCACGTGGCATGTTTGAGCCACCGTGGCATGTTGGAGCCTAGGTGGCATGTTGGGGCCCACGTGGCATATTTGAGCCACCTTGGCATGTTGGAGCCCACGTGCCATGTTAGATTGAGTGTGGCATATTTGAGTCCTTCAATGCCTATATGATGCCAAACCAGTGTCTATCTTTGGTTCTTCGTATCATTGTGTCTTCTACAAGTTGCCAAGTAATGGATGTCTTCAAGTTTCACGCTCTACAAGCTCACACACACACACATGTATGAAGTTAAATGCTAGTGAGTGTGTCAAGCATGCATACATCACTTCTATCCTGCCATTTTGTGGCAGTAATGGCATGTGGACAACTTGATCATACATGCATTCTTAGAAAACCATAAAAAACCACACCTCAAGAAAACACTACCTTAAAAAACAACACCTTAAAAAAAACATCCCTTCAAAAAACTATACCGCCCGAGAAAACGACACATCCTTAAAAAAGAAACTACACCTTCTTAAGAAACTACACATTCTTAAAAAAAAAAGCTACGGCTCCCTAAGAAAAACTACAGCATATCCATGAAAAACCACACCTCCATATAACTACGTGTAGGTTTTTTTCAAATCTTCAAAAAAACAATCCGTGTTTTGTTTTTACTGTTGTTTTCGGCCGTGGACCAAATGTTGGGGTGAGTGTATATGGGATGGACGAGCTCATAAATAGCCCGACCTCGATGACTTCATCGACCTGGAAGCTCAAGACTTTCCCATCAGCATTCGAGGCCTACAGCAGCATCTAACAGATGATGACTCAATAGGAAGCTGCCTTCAGAGGAAGAATTCATCGCCATCCAAGAATGGATGGGCATTCGGGGCAAGAGGACGAGTGCACTCCTACCCAGCTCTTCCTTCATCAACGACGCCAATTGGGGTCAACCTGACCTCCTCCAGGTCCATGTTCACAGATTACAAGGACCTGATTGTAGTAATGGTGGACGAGTACTCGGGGAGGCACAGGGCCGGCATCAAGCGGAGAAGAGGCAGGAGAAGCGAGACATGACAAGGCCCTCAGGTACTACCTTACACTCCTCACCGACGGAAGGATAGCAGTGGTACACCGGCAGTTCAGCCCACGGGAAAGGGGTGTTTATGTTGATTGCCCTCTCGGGATTTGGTGGACATGCTCGGATGCCCCAAAACATCGACCATGTCATACTAGTGAAGAGGACAATAGCCCTGAGCATCTTCGACTTCGTGGTCCCTCACCGATGTCAGGGCAGATTAGCTATCACTGCGGCCTATACATTAGATCGAAGAGTGGAAGAATTGGTTACGGCATTGCAAGATGGGACGCCCACCAATATTCTTAGGAACTTGGGACGCACGGCTGGTACAGCCCAAGTGAAGAAGTTCTTGGAAGACCACCCTGCATATCGAAGATTCTAAGAATATATTAAATTTTGTTCCTCTCTCAATCATTGTAATAATGTTCTTATGAATATATTTTGTTGGCACCATGAATGTTCTTTGATATATTTTATCCCCACAACTATATCATCAAACAACCAATGCAACAACAAACAAAAGCTAATCATAAGAGTGCAATCTAATGTGTATGCAGCTAGAGTACTCAGGAATGTAGAGCAAAATCGATACCCTTAGGAAGGGCAAATACCCGCACAACAATTCTAGCCATGGAACCTATTCCAAAAGTTCGAGGCACCAACCCCAGTAAAAGAGATATATTCTGTACGAGATCGGATTTTACTGGCAGAAGGGGCAGCAATTACACCAGATCAGAACATCCAGCTGCCCCAAACACCTGTTGACCGAATATATAAGGCAAGGAAGATCAACCAGACAAAGAGATCCCCCAGCACCGATTCCTTTAACACCAATTCCGACTCCGTGATCGATAGGACCGTGGGGAGGGTCTGAACCGTGACAAAGGCAGGAACGGGGCCGACTATTAGAAGAAAGTCAATTGTCAAGACGAAAAAATCACTTTGAATAGAGCATTTCCTTCTGGCAGAGCAAATATTTGAGTTTTGTATGATGTACAATGTAAAATTAGGCCACAAACATTACCCTAGAAATTGCAGTTTCGGCTACTAAATATCGCAATATATACTTCATTTGAACGCTCATCCATTTGCCAAGCCCTGAACTGGATATGGGATGCAAATTTTCAATTTTTCTTTGCTCTCCGTGGACGATAAAAAATCTATTCTATTCTCTCTTAGCTTGCTTTTCTAGCTCCTCTCCATTGCCTCGATGCATTACAATAATTCACATTCAACTTTATGAAAACAGCTTTCTATCCTCCAATATGCTAATGATACATTTGTCATGATCAAGGCTGATAATAGCAACTTCTCTAATTTTATGGATTATATTCTCAAGTTTGGGGTGGCCTCTGGGATTCAACTCAACTTTGACAAGTGCTCTATCCTTACTGATGGTTCTTACCCTGAGCTTGACACCCATGGAATCAAGTATATCCTTGATGGCCACTTCTTGGTTTTGCTTGGGCTCTCTCTTGCAATTCACATGTCTCTTAAAGTTGCTTGGCATCCTTTGATTAATAGAATCCGGAAAAAGCTTCTCCTTCTTAAAAGGCTCCTTGTCCCTTGCTGATAGAATCCTTATTGCGAATTCTGTCTTTAGCAAGTAGTCATGTCTACTTTTCTTCTGCCTTGATTGCGAATAAGGCTTCTTATAACAAAATTGAACAATGTATCAGAGAGTACATTTGGTAAGGAACTCACTTAGTTTCTTGGGAAAAACTGGCACACAGCAGGAAGGCAGGTGGACTAGAGTGTAAATCCCTCTTTCTACAAGTCCAAGTATTGGGAGCCAAGAATGTGTGGAAAGCTATTTCGGGCTTTCAATCTCCTGCCATGGATTTTATCAGATTCTGATTTAAAAAAGGTAAACCTTTAGGTAGCTCTACTTTGAGATACCAGTTGCCAGATTCTGCCTTCTATGAATTTGATTGTGCTGCCAATATCTCTCCTCTCCTCAAAAATATCTTTAAAGCTTGGAAGAAAGTGGCCCCGAAGTTTAGACATGAAAAAATGACTAATTCTGTTAGGGACACTTCTATGTTCTGATCTCCTATTATGGCCCCTTCCTCTTGTACTGCTCTGGCTGCTTGGCACCCCACATGTTATAAGAAGTGGCATATCCCCAACATCCTTTGTGTCAAAGACCTGATTGATGATAACAATCAATGGCTCCCTTGGGAAGATATTAAAAAAAGGGTGGGTGGGAGATCTACTCACAGGTCCATATATAAGCATGTGATTGAGACTTACTCCCCCCTTCTTGATAAGGATGGGAATGGAGAAAGTTACTCTCCTCTTAATTGGTTTCTCAAAGTGAAAAGGAGTTACAGGGTCTCCAAAATCTACCATGCTTGCCTTCCTGATAAAGGCAGGAAGCATGCTTCTTTGCAGTGCCTCTCTCTTAAAAATTTCAAAAAGACCTTATACTCTTGTTGGAATTCCTACTCCTGCACTAAGATCAAAGTTTTCTCCTGGCTTGTGCTCCATAATGCCTTGCTGAGCAATATTAACATGATCAAGAGGAATTTTAAGTCTGTTCATAGCTCTATCTGCTCTCTTTGTAGGATCCAGGATGAATCAGTTTTGCATATTTTCACTTGTCCTATTATTCAATGTTTTTGGAGGTGGTTGTCCCAGTTAGGTCCCAAGATGAAACTCCCTGATATACATTTGATTCCAAGATATCTCAATTCTTCCAACTCCAGGAGTCTGTTGTCAACACTAATGTCCTCCAATTGCCTCTATGGATTGTCTGGAAGCATAAAAATAATGTGGCTTTGGCAAATAGGAAGTGTGATCTCACTTGGATGAAGCTCAATTTCCAATTCGAGCTCATTAGATGTGCCTTATCCCAAAGGTTGCGAAATTAAGAAAATTTTGATACTGATTGGCTTCTCTGGTGGGAGTTCAAGTCAAGTTTCTTTTTTGTTTGCTTTGAATCTTTGATTGACCCGAATTCTCTTGTGGATTGCAGCCTTCTTGAACAGTGTGGTGCAAGTGTTAGGGGGACCCTTCTGCCGGATGACTTTCCCACACATCACTCTGGTACTCCACGCCAGGCGGCTAAAGCTACCTTTCGTCTTAAATTTCTGCTTAAGTTGGCTTATAATGCACATATCCTCCATAAATTCATTGGCTCTCATAACCGTTTGCTTACTAAAAACCAATTTGCGCTCCATGTATTATTACTATAAAGGAAGGTGCGAAGCTTGTGCTGGAGTCTTGTTGGATATTATCCAGGTGCCGCTTAATGAATTGCTTCTGCTCATCCCTTCATGGGCAGAAATTAACTGGCTTGCTGCACCCTGCTATTCTATGCCACTCTCTGCCACCCACGCATTCCCAGGGGTAGAAGCATGATAGGGTGTATGCATTTTTATTTAAATTGAAGTAGAGAATGTGGGACATTTAAGAAAATTTAGAATACTTTTGTATATACATATGTGGCAACTTTTCCGTTCAAATATTCTCTATTTTTTGTAGTTTTCCATCTTATTTTTTTCTGCCACGTTGCAAATCTTAATCATTTCTTGTCGAGGCACTTAATTCTCACCGAGATTCTATTCCGAAACCGTCGAGGTAAAACCAAACTAATCAAACCAACTAAAATTTCCCTCCACCACCAGAATTTCAATTTGATCAAGCAAAGCATTCTTGGCATCAACAGAGTTTTATCAATTGTAAAAGAAGCATCCAGCCTCGGAATTGATGGATGGAGAATTCTAATCCTAACTT